>SELE01000043.1:1800000-2331163 GCA_009805495.1 Pezicula neosporulosa | reverse complement strand
ACCCTAACCCTAACCCTAACCCTAACCCTAACCCTAACCCTAACCCTAACCCTAACCCTAACCCTAACCCTAACCCTAACCCTAACCCTAACCCTAACCCTAACCCTAAGCTTAGTAAAATACTAAAGCTATTTAGTATATTTATTCTAAAGGCTTAGTTATATATAAAGGATATTAGTTAAAGTAATAAGATAATAAACTTAATATTTATAAATAAAATCCTTTACTTAAGTAAGTATAGTTTTATAATTAAACTAAGTAAGTAAGGTAGATAACTTTATATTATTAATAAGAAACTATTTTTAATCTCTTCTTAAGAAGAAAGTTTATAGAGGAATATTTTATTAAAATAAGTAATTAAAGTAATAAATAATAATATAATACTTTTTTTAACTAATATAAGTTAAGTAAATATATTTATATATAAGGTTAAGGTAGAGAGTACTATATATAAAATAAATATAAGAGATATAACTAGATACTTAAATTTCTTTAAGAGTAATAATATTTACTAGATTCTTTATAAGTATAATATCTTAAATAAATATAAGTTCCTTAGTAATACTATAGTACTACCTAGTAGTAAAGAGAAGCTTATAATTAAGTAATTTTTATAAGTAGCGTTCTAGAAAAGAAAATATAATTATAGTTTAATATATATAATAAATAATTAATTAATAATTAGTATTAAATATAATTAAGTTTATTATTATAGTAAGTTATAGATTATTAAGCTATAAGTATTAAGAGAGGCTTAAAAACTATAGTTTATAGTTTATAAAAGTTAATTTAAAGTTAAATACTATAGTTTTTAATAGGTAATTAAATAAAATATAGTAATAACTAATAAATAGAAAGAAGTATTTTATTATAAACTATAGTTTCTAGATATAAGGTTAAGTACTTAAAGAAATAAATAGCTTAGATATTATAAAGTAATTAAATATAGTAGTATAATACTAGTAGTATTATTTTATTTTAAACTTATATTATATTTAAAGATATAAATAAATTAATATTTATACTTATATTTAAAGTATTTCTAACTAAGGGTTAATAAAGTATTAAAAATAAATTAAGTTTTTTAATTTACTTTTAATAACTTAAGTAAAAATAAATTATTAAGAATAAGAAGTAAAATTAAATAATTATATAACCTATAGTAAAAATAAACTATTAAGAATAAATAAAGTAGTTTAAATAATTATATAACTTATACTAAGAATAAATTATTAAAAATAAACTATTAAAAATAAATTATTAAAAATAAACTATTAAGAATAAACTATTAAGAATAAACTATTAAAAATAAATAATTAAAAATAAAATATTAAGAATAAACTATTAAGAATAAATAAGTACTAAGAGAAATATAGTAGTTTATAATAGTAGTACTTTAGTAGAAAATAAAGGTTTACTATTAAATATTTAATATTATAGTATAGATATATATATAGTAATTAGATAGTAAGAGTAATAAAAAAGCTAAGTAGCTTAGTACTTTTAATATAAAGGTTAAATTACTATAAATAATAATCTAAGGTAAATAAGTACTATAGTATTATAATTAAGGTATAGTTATAAGGGATATTTTAATAAATATAATAAAACTAATATACTTAATTACTTTAAACTAAAGGAGGGTAAAGATAAAACTTAAGTTATACTTTAAGGGAACTTAAAAGGTATTATTCTAGAAGCTAATATATATATTAACTATTAAATATTAATATATTTTAATATATTAAAATATATTAAAATATAGATACTTATTACTAAAGGGGCTTTAGTATATAAGTTATATACTACTATTATTAATTTACTTAAATTTATTAGCCTTTTTTAATTTAAAACTATATTATAGTATATTTAAAAACTATAGTTTCTAATATACTAAAATAGTAGAAAGTACTTTTAAATTTAAAAGGGTTACTTATAAACTATAATTTATAAACTATAGTTTTTAAACTTACTACTTTCTTTATTATATAAATTTCTATAAAGTAGTAAATTATTATATAATATATATATACCCTTTAAGAAATCTATATTATAAGTATTTATAAAAGTCTATAAGTATTTTATTTATTAGCTATTACTTTTAAAATAATAAAAGTATTATAGAATAAAAGGGTAAATAAAAGAAAGTAATATACTATAGTATTTATATATTTATTATCTTTATAGTATATACTAATAAACTTAGGTATTAATTATTAAATAAGGAATAATAGAATAAAAGCTTTTATATATAGCTTAAATATTAGTTAATCTATAGTAAAGGTAATACTTAAATATATAAAGAATACTATAATTTAATAAATTATTAATATAAAGAAGGTATAGTATATTTAAAGCTTTATAACTAAGAAGAAAAGTAGATAATATATACTATAGTTTAATTATATAAAGGATATAATAAAAAAAGCTTTAGTTATTAATATTATTAATAAAGATATTATTTAAGATAATAGATTATTTAAAATTAATTCTTTTAATATATTTTAAATTAATATTTAAATTAATAATAAATACTATATAAGTATATTTCTTATTTAAAATATATATAACTTAGTTAAAGATATATAGTAGTTAAAGAACTATAGTAATTATATAAAACTTAGTTAGTAGAGGTAATATCTTCTAGGGAAAAAGTAATAGTTATATAAATATTAAGTATAAGAAATAATAACTTAGTTAATAAGGTAGATTAGAGAAGAAAGGATATTTTATAGCTTAAGGTAAGTAAGATATTATATTTTATAGAAACTAAAGTTAATATAAAAAGATAATAAAGTAGAAAGTTAAGTATATATAGTAATTTAGTTACTTTATATAATAGTTATACTATATAGATAATATTAAAGATATAATATTTAAAGATAAAGAAGATAATATTATACTATAATAGCTAGTTAGTAATCTTTACTATAATATATATTTACTAAGATTAAATAACTTTATAAGAAACTATATATAGTATTATATAATAAAAGTTTTAAGTATCTTTAAAGAATAAATACTATATTAAACTTTAGTTTTAGTTATTAACTTTATATAGAATAAACTAATAGATAAAAGAGAGGAGATCTATATAGATATTAATATAACTAGATTATAAATATAAGATATAAAGGTTTAAAAGATATAAATAAAGTATAATAGTAATTAAGAGCTATAGGTTATAGTTTTTAAATAATTAAATATATAGTAGTTTAGTAAAAGTAGTTTACTTATATATATAGTAATAGAAAGTAAAAAAAAATAAAAAGCTTATTATTAAAAGAATATTTATTAAGATTTAAGTTTATCTAGTTAACTTAAGGCTTAAACTTATACTTTAATATTTTCTATAAGAACTTTTTTAAATAATTAATAACTTTATAATAAATAGTTCTATTAATATAAAAAAAATTAGAACCTTCTTTATATTATTTAAGATTTTATTTTTAATTAATAAAATTATACTTTTTTCTATTATATTATATAAAATAAAAGCTTCTCCTTTTCTTCTAAGAATAAAGTATTATTTACCTAGCGGCTGCTTCTAAAACCTTAAATTTTATATAAGAAGACAGTGTTTTCTAACGACGCATATATACAGGGCGACTTCGATTCCGGCCCAACAACGGTTAGCATTCCTTATAATTTATTTGTAATTTTCAACGCTGATTCTCCTTCTGATAGGTTTCCCCATACACGATTGGAGACGCGGGTCACCTTATTTCCTCCCGCTTATGGTTTACCGGCTCCTTAGGAATAGTCGGATTTACTATCACTGGCGAGCAAAACACAGTCTATGCTGTTCTTCTTGGTAGCAACCCATATGGAAGTGTTCGGTCCAACTAGGCGTACGTGCAGCTGTTCAGCAGTCAGCCTAGCATTGACAAAGACACCTTGAACAACTTTTACGACGCAGAAACCCAGAGCGCTTCGATTGGGTTTAAAAAGACTCTGAAGGTTAGTCTTCTTATATTTCAGTTTTGCAATAGAACTCACTATGCTATAGATTGTTGCATCCATTGGTCAGGCAGACAAGGCGACTGCAACTTTCCAATTTACATAGGCTTGAAGGAAGGTTCAAATGTGCAGGGTTAAGCTTGAAAGACATTAGCCCTTAAACATAAACCTAATGTATGCTCTTGTCTACTTTCATTTACACTCAATATTGAACAGTGGATATCGATGTTATAATCCCAAAAAATTTGTACCGCTATTAAACTAGAAGTCTATTCTATTAGAATTGTACATTGTATGTTTTTTGCTTAAAGTTACAGGCAGTATTACTTAAACCCGTCCCAATCGCCACCACTCAATTCTGCCCATAGGCTGTCATATATTTTCCGATTTTAATGTTGCTATAGCCAAGACTCTTAATTTAAGCCTATAACAACGCAGCTCGGAACTCAAGTGTACTCAAACCACCCTGTTTTGTAATATATGTCACAACATAACAACTACAGAGGGCTACTTTGAGGCTGACTTATTATAAATAAGAAGTGTCACTTACTAAATCATTTCCTTTTTTTTGGTGTGAAAATAATAATTTTTAATGCGGTTTACAGTATTGCCAAAATCCGTATTCTAGATTGTAAGATCTACTAATCATTTAGTAGAATACTTAATCTTAAGCCGCTTTATAGCAAAGTCGCTTAGCTGCTGAATACTACCACCACTTAACAGCTCCAAGACTGAAATATCAATACCAAGGCTCTGTTTCCACCAATTTCGGACTTCGATCGCTACTAAAGAATCGACGCCTATATCAGAAAGTGTTGAAGTCAAGTTAATCTCTTCCACCCCCTTGATTAAAAAGTTAGATACACAGTTTCCAAGCTCTTTCGAAATAGTGTCGGCAGATGATTTTTGATCTAATCTACTAGGGTCACTCATTACACTAGATAGAAACTGCTTCAGCTGGTCGCCAGCTTCAGTTCTCTCTACAGTAGAGGTCGTCTGGATGTTTCGATAGATCGCCATTCGAGGATCTCGCTTCCATATGATAGCATTTTGGGAATCCATTATTGGTAGTTTCGATTCGGTCGTCTGCACGATATGATTTAAGGATTGGTATCCGACTGACAATGGGCCCAGGGAGCTTGGAGGCGCGTAATTAATGGATGATCGTACAATAGTTAGTTGTAAATAGTCCAGGAAGTTCTGCTCTGTCACGAGGGTCGAAACAGCAAGGAAGTTTTCTCTAGCAGCTGCGGTCCGACTGAGATATCCGATTTCGTCAACTGGTCCAATGTCCATCACAGACGTAGCCAAACCAAGGCTGTGCCTGTGCTGAGCAAACGCGTCAAGGAAAGTATTGGCTGATGCATAGTTTGATTGCCCGTAGTATCCATACGTCCCGTTAATTGAAGAAAATAGAACGAAGAAGTCCATGTCCCTAGGAAGGAGATTATGAAGGTTCCATGTCCCCTGAATCTTAGGGCGTGTAGCTGTATTCCAAGCATCTATAGTCATGTCTAGGATACCTAGATCGGCAAGCACCATTGCCATTTGCATGACTCCGGCAATAGGTAAGGTAGCCTGAGAAACTGCACTTTTGACAGCTGAGTAATCGGCGATGTCGCATGGGAAGAACTGACATGAACAACCCATCAACTTGAGCTCCTTGGAGAAGGCTTCATCTTCGACTGTCTTCCCTGCAGATCTGGAAAGAAACATCAGGTTCTTGGCGCCGTGCGAAGCCATCCAACTAGCTATTGCCTTTCCCAACCCACCCAACCCTCCAGTCAGCAGATAAGATACATCACCTCGGAACTCAAGTACCGGAACGGTAGAAGTCAACGCCAAAGTGTCATCGCTAGGGAATTTAATAACAATCTTTCCGATGTGCGAGCCCTTTTGCATAAATCTAAAGGCCTCCTCAACATTTTCGGCGTCGAAAGTCGTTATTGGAGTGATAGGCTTGAAGTTGCCTTCGAGATATTGCTCCAGGGTGAGTTTCATTAAGCGCGCAACGGTCGATTTACGGGTGACCATAAGACGAGCGATGTCTCCTCCAAGAAAAGTTCTGTTGTCTTCAAAGGGAGCCAGGGCAAGTTGTCCTCTACCCACCATATCTCGTTTACCAATTTCAACCATAGCGCCATAGGGAGCAACACATTTCCAGGAGGTGGAAAGCAGCTCACCTGACAAGGAATTCAAGACTAAGTCAACGCCTACACCATTGGTAGCTCTCATGACGTCTTGTAGGAAACTGCTGTCTCGAGACCTGAAGATGTGGTTTTTGGGAATGCCAAATTCAGATGTCAGAAAAGTTGCCTTCTCCTCAGTTCCAACAGTAGCGTAAATTTCAGCACCAATCCATTTCGCAACGTTAATTGCGCAGAGTCCAAGACCTAGATACGTCAGTACAAGTACAAGGTATTATCTGGAATAAAGAAAGAAAAAAGGACTTGCCTCCAGCAGCACTATGAATTAGTATCGACTGTCCCTTCTCGAGCTTCCATCTCTCAACAAGGAACAGCAGGACCGTAACATACACTATTGGCATCGTAGCTGCTTCTTCATCGCTAAGTTGATCTGGAATCTTAATGCAAAGGATGGCGGGTCTTTGGATAAATGTAGCCATACCAACAGACTCGCACCCCATCGACATGACACGATCTCCAACGGTAACATTGGTTACTTCGGAGCCGACCTTAGTGACGTATCCAATCCCTTCTAGACCGAAGGAGCTAGACGGGGTCTTCTCACTGTCGCCATTGATGATTCCCATGGCAATCATGACGTCTTTGAAGTTCAATCCAACAGCGGCCATCTTAATATGGACCTCGTTATAGGCTGGCACTCCAAGCTTTTGGCTCGTCCAATGTAACGACTGTAATAATCCGGGTGTACCGATAGTTAAGGCTTTCGTCTCCGTTTCCCTCATTGTTTCGGACAAAGCTTTATCAACTCCGACCCAGTGGAAACGACCGACATTCAATCTGCCATTAGACCATGCATATTCCATATCGGGTTCAAGTTCAGCGCTCATGTCGTCTTTGGATCGTTGGATCTTTGTAAGAACATCGACGACAGCACCAGCAGCACCCGCAACTATATTTTCCAGCTCCAGAGTGGCAAAAGATAAGGCAAGTTCCTGTCTGATGGTCCTTGCCATGCCAAGCATCTGTGCAGCATGAGGGTCGATGGGACGAATTTGCGCGGGAGGTGTGAGCCAAAGTAGAGTTGATTGTTCAAGTGACTCAATGACTTCTAGAAGTGTTGCTAAGTCCTCTTCGTTGATGTCCTGAAGCAAGGGCTTTTCCCCAAGATCCAAGAAGGAGATGATATCTTGGTCTGTAGGAAGCTCCTGGCCCCATTCACACTGCTCAAACTCAATATCATGCTCCCGAAGGACATCTTCAACCTCTGTAATAAGAGTATTTGGCTTGGAACCCCGCAGCAGCGTGATTTTCTGTGGATGTTGTGCTCTGAGTGCCGGCTTTGCAACGATATTTGCCACATAAGTGTAGGGTGCCTCATAATCGATATTTACTGAATCACACCCAGCAAAGCCGGCCAGTCTTAGTCGCTTGTCCCATTCTGCTGGTTCTATAAATGGACTATCGACCCGACCATCCTCTTCACCTTCCCACCAACCTGCGAATGGACCCTATAAAATTTAGTTCAGCAAAGAGCAAAGCGTTTGAAGAATAAATAAACGTCTCATCAAAGAATAGATAAGTATACAAGACATTGAATTGTGGTTGATAGCTGACATATTTGACAAGTTCCAAGGGGATAATGAAGGGGAATATAGGTTAAAGAAACAATCAGAGTAAAATATTCTTACCATCCAAAAGTTAATGGTCCTCGTTACTGTGTCAAGTTAGCATGCTTCAAATTTCGAGGGAGATGATACACTTACCGGGACACAGCTCTTGCATAAGAAGCTGGCCATCTGGGCGGAGTAGAGTCCGGACATTTGACAATGTTGCATGCAGAGACGGAGTGGCGTGCAATACCTGTAGTTGTCATTAAAACCAGTGAAACAATAATAAAGTTATTAGCACGTACATTAGACGCAAGAATGAGGTCGAATTCGAATTCGCCGGCATTAAATCCCTGCTCCAACGGATTCTTGGAAATGTCAAGAGCCTTATATTCAATGCCTTCGTAATCCTTGAATCTTTCTTTTGCTTGGACGAAGAACCCGGATGAGATGTCTGTATACGTATAATTCGAGTATAGACGCTCTCCAAATTCGGACTTCAGATGCTCGAGGAGTTTGTAAGTCAGACCACCAGTTCCGGCACCGATTTCGAGGATTCTCAGCTGCGGTTTGAGATGTCCAAGAAGTTGCATGTAGTCTTTGAAGTCCCAAATATCGTTGTACCAATCGTATATACCCGTGAGAACACCTTCCTGGAGCAGGAGGTCGAGGTAGTCTGTTCGTCCCTCGAATATATTCGCTGCTTCGATAAAGGCACGGTAAGTCGCTATCGCTGGCGCCCAGCAGCCACTAGCCTTACATTGTTCAAGCACCTTTGGAATGAGTTCTCGTCGTTCGCTTGAACTCATACAAACCAAATCTATTGAGTCTCCGACCAAAGGAAATCCGGGCTGCTGAAAGCGCTCAAATTGTTGATTCAGCCAAACACGAAACTTCTCGAAATGAGGTTGTGCACTTTTAAGACCGGTAATTGCATTCCTTGACTCAATGGCGCAAAGAACATATAGCCTCTCCAAGTGCTCGAGTTGTTCTCTGATATCATGCTTTAGCTCCATTAAATCTCCGGCATTCAGAAAATCAAAATGAGGCTTCCACTGAAGCTGAAGGGCGTTCGGCTGCGGTGGGTTTTCTATACCAAGGGGTGCTCGTTGAAGGCCTTTAACATAAAACACCATTTTATTATCTGAGACTCCGTACGAATTGCCTTGATCAGTGCCAGGTCTGCTGGCAATAGTAGCGCTATTGACCTTGATGGTCTTTTTCGCTGCATCGCCAACGTAAAGCTCCTCGATAAATGTTGGAAGGGCCAAGGTTTTCAAATTTCGGTGGATTCCCTGGGTAGATGCGACCGTAAAAGTCTGGAAAACAAGATCAAGAGTGGAAGGATGAATCATATACAGAGATTCTTGATCTTCCTGCTCATCAATGATGTCGGCGCCAGCTTCATTCCCAACCACGCTGGCAGTTATATTTTTCAGCCCAGAAAATCTCTGTCCGTAATTTAGACCAACTCTCGACATAGTTGTATACCACCGCGAGGTTGACACCTGTCTGTCAAGACTTGCAGTTCTCTCTGTCGGGTATGTTGAAGCGCGACCGCTACGAACAAGTCCACAACAATGTTTATTCCAAGTAACTCCGTCATATGAAAGAACCTGAAACTCATACCATTCACTATTCAGAGTGGAAGTGAGCCTCTGTGGTTGAAGATTGGTGACAATCTCGAGTGGCTTATCGTTGTAGACGACCATAGCTTTGCTCAGCTCCACGTCCCGAACGGTGTACTCTCGAATGTCATTGATTTGAAAGATAGCCTCTCCGGCCATAGCAATATAAGCAGCTCCAGGGAACACAATGTCGTTACCAACACAATGATCGCAAAGCCACGGGACATCCGCAAGTCGCAAGACATTTCTCCAAGTGGGTGATAATTCGCTACCTTCGATGGTTCGGAGGCCGATGAGATCGTGAGGAAGGTGCTTCCTGAACCTCCAATTTTTCATGACTCTTGTTTCAGCCCAGTAGCTCTTTTCGTGGTGCCAAGGATATGTGGGCAGGTCGGAAAGTACATTGGTGGTATTGTGGTCAAATGGGTAAGTTATTGGAACACCAAGGGCCCACAGCTGCCCTACTGCTTCCAAGAACGAGTTGGCGCAATCGTTATTGCGTATGAGAGCGGAAACGTAGCTGATTGTAGCTATCGAAGTTTCTTTGTAAATCTGTCGCAATGGACCACCGAGAGCTGCATGAGGACCAATTTCTAAATGTACACTACGTCCATTCGATGCAACAAGTGCTTTTACGGCGGCATGGAACAAAACTGGACTTTCTAGATTATCTTGCCAGTACTGTGGACCGAAGTCCGAGGCATTGTCCAAAACTTTCGATTTGACGCTTGAGTGAAATGGAATTCTTGGGGGATGAGGCGAGAGGTGTTTTGCTATGAGCTCACGATAGAGGTCTCCTACCAGGACCATGTGATCTGTCTAGGTTAGCAAACTATTATTTAACATTTGACTAATATTATTATTTCAATTTTGAAATAAACCAAACCAATAGTGGTCTTCAAAAGCAAATGGGACCAGCAGCTAGGAGTGAAGGGAGGAACTTACGAGAGTGATAAGCCATTTCTACCTGCAACTTCCTGACAAGTATATTAGGCATTTTCTCCTTGATGCTAGACATGATATTTTCCAAGGTTTCTATATCCCCAGAGAGAGTGACATTGCTATTACTATTTTCACAAGCGACTCGAACTCCTGGAACAAGATACTTAGCGACGTCTTCTTTCCCCAAGCCAATAGCAGCCATGCCTCCAGGCTTTTGTGGGGTTTTGCAAACATAACCACGATAATATGCAGTGATGATAGCCTCTGCGGATGTCAAAACACCCGCAGCATACGCTGCTCCAATCTCACCACTAGAATGGCCAACGACTGCGGAAGGAGTGATGTTCCATGTAGCAAAGAGATCGACTAAAGCAACCTGCAAGGCTGTGCAGAGCGGCTGGGAAAACTCAGCTTTGCCAAGAAGCGTTTGGTCATCGGAGTTTAAAAGAATATCTGTTTCAGAAAGTTATTATAAGGTTAGAGAAGTCAAGTAATATGGACGGCATTACCCTCAATTGACCACGACGGGGCATGTTTAAGTCCTTGGAGAACTTTATCCATTGATCGGATATTTTCAAGAACAGATGGGCATTGGAGTATTAGTCCTTTACCCATATGAGCCCTGGAAATTGCCAGCATTAGCAAAATCTTCTCTTTCAGAGTAATAGCCGCGGGCATAATCAAACAGAGACTGTAAATTACCATTGTGCGCCTTGTCCAGTGAATACAAAAGCTGCTTCACGCGGACCTTGAAACTTAGTTGAAGCCGAAACTTCAAATGGTGAAGCGTCATCTTTGAAAACACAATAACTTCTCAGTGTTAAATGTTCTCTTCTCCTTGCAAGCGTATACGCTACATCTTCAAGACGGTCTGGGTTGATGTCGAGATAGGCCGCAATATTTTCACCGATACGTTTCAACGACTCAGGGTGATTTGCAGAGAAGAGTAAAAGGTTTTTACGTGGCTTTTGCGTCTCGGCAGTTGACCTCAATGAAGGATGCTGTGTCTTAAAACCAAAAGATGCCGCCGAATCGATGATAAACTGGAATTAAATTTAGATAGTGGTAGACAATTCAAGGGTTCCTCTTGAGGTTACATGAGCATTTGAACCACCGATTCCGTAAGAATTTACGCTGATTCTTTCCGCTTTATTTTCTGGCCATGGGCTTGGTTCCACGGGTACAACTAGCTTGTACGTTTCCCATGGGACTATGAATAATTAGCATTACACTATATGTTTACTCAACAGTAGGAACCTACTTGCTGGGTTCGGAGTATTGAACTTGATGTTTGGAATAATTGTGCGTTGCTCGAGAGATAGGATTGCTTTAATAATGCTAGTAATTGCAGCAGCTCCCTCACTGTGACCCAGATTGGGTTTTACCTGTGGTTTTATTTTGCTTTTAGCAGTGACCAATTTGCTTGAGGATGTTTACACTTACGGCTCCAAGGAAAGCACCACTTTTTCCGAAGCATTCTCCGATTGCCTTAACCTCAATAGGATCACCAAGTTTCGTGCCAGTACCGTGAGCCTCTACCATCGCCGTCTCTCTGAAGGATCCAAGCCTGCCAAAGTATAGGCCTGACGAATCACAGCTTCGTGTGCATCAGCATTTGGCGCAGACATTCCATTAGTTTTTCCATCACTATATACAGTATTGTGATCAGTATTTACTTTCAGATTTAGTTCCTCCAAGTTGAGCCATTGTCCAAAAAGAAGCAGTTTTCTAGAAATGTTTCTCCTCCCAAAACAATTCCTTGTCAAATTCGTATCATAAATTCAAAAGCTACGTACGCATTGGTGGCAGAACCTCGAAGAATTGCTCGAATGGGATTTCCGTCCCGGACTGCTTCATCCAGACGCTTGATGTAGAGCGCATTTACCGCCTCACCCCTAGCATATCCGTCGGCAGAAGCATCAAAAGATTTGGATGATCCTTCTGGGGAAAGAGCCATTTGCATACTCATGCTAATGGTCATCCCTGGAGCCATAATCAAATTTGTTCCACATACGATTGCAGAAGAGATTGTTCCCTGTCGAATTGCTTCTGATGCGTGATGTAAAGCCAGCCCTGCAGCAGAACATGCGGTCTTGAAAGTCATACTGTATACTTATTTAATCATGTTCTCTAAAGAAGCAAATAATTCAGTATAGGGCTCAAACATACCTAGGTCCCTTGAGATTATACTCATACGATACTCGATTAGGCAATGCAAAATCAAGGCCACCCAGAAGTCGGTAAGGGTTGTACTCCTGTATGTCTTTATGTTCCAAGTCTTGCCAGTCCTCCGAGAACATGCCAACATAAGTACCAATATTCTTGCCGTTCCATTCTGTCTCGCCAGCACTTTCAAAGGCTTCCCGGACTACTTCTAGTACCAGTCTTTGGTTCGGGTCCATCTGTTCCGCTTCAGCAGGTGTGACGGTAAACATCGATAGATCAAATTTTGAGAGGTCCACGTCATTCACAAAATAGCCATGTTTGGTGTTAATGGTCCCTTGCTTCCCATGGGGGCTATAATATGCATCAATGTTAAATCGATCTTCTCCAATTGGCGATCGAGCGTCCCCTTTCTTAATGAGAAAATCGTAAAGATCATGATCATTATGAATCCCGCCTGGCAGTCTCATTCCCATACCACATATGGCTATTGGGACCTGCCTTTGAGTATCCATTTTCTGTGATGATATAGTCAAGCTTCCGTTTAAACTTCCATTGGGTTTCCCGTTGATGAGTCCGTTGGCTCTATTATCACCATTGGATGGCTCATAGTCGGTTCTGTTGCTCTGACCATTCTCATGTTTTTCAACCTCATTCTTACCATTCATATCGTTCGAATAATTGTGTGCTTCGCTGTTTATCCCCATTGTTGAAACGTATTATTCAGGTATTGTTGTCTGCTTCAAGTTAACGTAGGTAGAATAGGATAGTACCAATACTGTCGTAGGAATTGTTTCTTTTGAAAATACTGTGCATAGACGAGCAGTGTAGTATACAACTGTAGTTCGACTTTGCTACCCAAGATCGTTCTACATCAACTTCAAAACTACCTCAGATCTAGCTCTGTTATATAACTATTATACGTAAGCAGCGTCGGACCTTCCCGTCTTAGAAGAGCCTTAATCAATACACACAGCGTGTCGCATGTCTGTACTTTGTATGGTTGTCCTCTTCTGAATAAATCCGCAACTTAATTGTCAGTGCTTTTTCAAAACGAGCCCTTAGATAACGCTGTCAGCTATATTATTAATATTTCTTTAACTAGCTAGATCGCAATGTACAGGAGTATTAACAAAGGAGTTATATAGCAAGAGAAAAACGTATATTGGTAAGAAGAAAGAAAATAATATAGTACTTTTATAGTAGTGTATATGTTATATCTTCTATAGTATTATTATCTAGATTACTTGATAAATTATAATCTGACTGTTTTTAAAAAAATACTATACCTTACATTTTTAGAGAATTTATTTTAAAAAGGCTTTTTGAAGGATAAAATTATTTTACTCTATGCACTTATTATAATCCTTTAGAATATTTATATTAAAAGGGATAATAGCAACCAACTTACATAATAATCAAAGTCGGACCCGATTATCTAATATTTATAGTCGGACCCGATTGTGATTATATTATTATTTTATATAATCCGAATCCTACTCTAGTACAGTCGTCTATACGGAGGCTTCGGTCCGAAGCCTCCACTAATATTACGAGACAGGAAACCCAACCTGTGAGCAGATTGCTGGTAAGACGAGTCGGTGTAACTTGGCTACTAAATTACTATTGGTGAGAGCATGGTTGGAAATGGCTTTACTTGCATTCAACATACTCTCGCCGTATTACTACATCAAACAATCCAGCTCAGAGCTACGAAAAAGGCATGTGTAGAGAAGATCGAACACTTTCAAAATAGTTTTATCTCTCTTGGTCTTATGATCTCCATGTGATACTTCTAAATATACTATACAAACTGGTTCGTAAGATATCACTTTAATTGGTGGAATTAAGTTACCTAAGTTAAGTAGGTAGGTTACTTTGAGTAGGTTATTCAAATCTACCTCTTATCTCTCTCTAGACAGATAGCTTTTCCTGATCATGTCTTATAATCCAATTCATACAATATGTGGATTGGTTCACAATATCTCTATTCTCCTCGACATTTTAGCATTAGCACCAGAAGAACAAGATAATTAGTATTGCCTCGTCTTGCATGGCTCCCACTTTATATATAATATTCCGTTCATCTGAATCTTTTGATACCAATGCTATGAATGCAGCAGTAAGCATGTAAAGACTTAACCCCGAACAGAATGCTATGGCCAATATTTTGCAACAAATTCAAACCCCTTTCGAACCCATTCATCATCTACACTATGCTGGACCTCAAACGCGTGATCCCCCGGTTGAAGAGTGAGCAATACAGGAACATCCGGCAAACTCTGTTTCAACCCCTCTATGAAGCCAGTTGAGCATATTGGAAGGACCTGATACAAAAAAATCGTTAGGTTTGACAAAATGACAAATCGAAAAGAAACGTAATTTACCACTGAGTCTTGTTCCCCTTGGATGACCCATATCGGGGGAAATTCATTCGCCTTAGCCAACATTTTCATAATGTTCCAATCATCATGTTCCCTAATTCCCAACCAGCGCGGCAAGTAAGCTTGTTGCAATACGCACGTCAAAAATTCCCACATCTCCACCGCGTCCCCAGACGTTCGGACAGCCCCAGGTTTTATATTCTTAATATAGCTCCGAACTATTCTCTCCGCCTTCCACGGCGGTGGGGGCAACTTTCCTAAAATCCTCCGGGGGCCTGGAATGCGATAGTGAGGGAAGTCGGTGTACAGTGGACTACCCATAGAAATAATGAATTTGATTTGCGAGAGATGTGGAAAGATGAGTGCAGATTGTACGGCAAGACAGCCACCCGAAGACTGGCCAGTGCAGGTAAGACGGGAGAGATCCGGATAGGCGTTCCAGGTATTGGCTAAAATAGGAAGAGTATTATGTAGCCACCTCCAGAAATCTTCAACGTCGCTGAGAACTTCGGACGTGTTAGCCTCAGGGAGGAGGAGGCGGTAATCCGGAGCGATGAGAATAGCCGAATTTGTGAGGCAGAGGTCTAGAAGCCTTTGAGATTACTTGGTATCGGGCTCTAAATCTCTTGTGTGTATGCATGTATTTACAGAGCCGAAAGGAGAGAGTGTGAGAAAGGGGGGAGGAGGAGGGGAAGGGGGTTAGAATTTACCAAGGTGGAAGCCATCCTTCATACATACGGTCTCCAACCACAAAGCCACCACCATGCCAATTAACGATTGTGGCATACTCGCTCCTAGGCTCTGCTTGCAATGTTCTTGGTATTAAAATAGTTGCTTCAATAGGGTGGTCGTTGACACTCTTAAACGCAAGATCAATTCTTTCGAAAAGTTCGAGCTTGCTGGATGTAGACGTCATGCTGGAAAGAAGGAAATTGGAGAGTATAGGTAAGGGAAAAGCTTTAGAGAGGAGAGCCACAGGAAGTGGAGAAACAGTTGTTTAAGAACCTGCAGCGCATCCTGTAAGCGCTAGACACACCTTGAAGCTCCTTGTCGGCTTCATCGATATGGGATAACAAGGGTTTTCACCTTGGACACCACACTGTATCTCTGCCATATACCTGCACAGACTTACTTTCACTACTCTATAAATTAATGTACGAGGCGTCGTTTTCAACAGCTGCTTCTTTAGAGATAACAGACAGATTTGAGTAATCTCCTGAACCTAAGCAACTTACTTGACTTAGGTAACTTAGACGCTTTAGCTAACTCAATTACCCTAATCAAAATGGAAAACTACAGCCACTACATAGTTTTAAAATACTAGATTTCAGAAGATGAATCTAAAAAATCCGTTATAGCCTATTTCCTAGTCTTAAAAAGTACTTCACCCTTGAGATCTGGATGTAGATTTGTCATGAATGAAGTATTTTTCGGTCTTACACCATCTTTCAATTTAAACTCGTATTTGCAAATCAAGCCCGCAAGTGCGAGTTTGATCTGATAACTAGCCATCCATCGTCCAGAACATGCATGCCTGCCCATTCCGAACTGCATTTGCTCCTTGTTGATGGTAGTGAACTGGAATTTGTTCTCGTCCTCCAGCGAGCGTTGTCGGAGGTTGTAAAAAACGCAAACCGTCGAAAGTGTCCGGCTCTTGGTAGATATTTGGGTCATTGGCAATGGCAAAAGCGGGAGTAAATACCATGGTGCCCGCAGGAATACGTGTGCCGTCGGAAAGATTAACATCTTTGCGGGCTAAACGCTGGAACGTAGCTGTTTCCTCATGTTTAGTATCTGTATCTGGGCCGGTTAAATTTTAATAAAAGAAGGAATCCACTTACTAGTTACATGTCCATTGATTCTCAACGACTCCTTCATAAAACTGTCCAACTTCTTCAATTGTCCCATGCTTTCCACTGTCCATTCACCGCCAGCTTCGGCTAGAGTATCATCAATCTCCTTCTTTAAAATCGTCTGAAACTCAGGCCATGTTGCGAGGTTGAAGATTATGTTTGTGATTAAGTGACTCGTGCTACCGACACTCACCGATGCAATCGCTAACTGTATAATCGCATGTAGGTGTGCATCGCTCCTATCCGGTTCTGGAACCAGATCCCGCACCCACTGAATGCTATCATTTTGTTTTTTGTAATCAGCGTTCCTTTCCTCCGCCTGTCTTTGCGCGATAATGGGAGCGAGGAGATCTCGTGCTCGGCGATTGGACTTCCAGACGGTACGAAGGTCGGAAATGAAGTACTGGACTAGAGGACGGAAAATGGGATGAAAATATCGAAGTTTTGCGGAAGCAATAAAAACAGATTTTGTGTACTGTAAGAGTCTTGTTAAACCACGCACTTGCTTTCACTTTGGCAGGACTTACATTGCTGCTGATCTCAATCCAGTCATCGTTTCTCTCCATACCATTCCCAACGAAAACTCTTGTACTCACGCGACTTACAAGTTGCACTACTCTTGGATGAACTTGAACTGGGGTCCAATCTATATAGCTGAATTAGCCAAAACTTCTCCTTGGGAATCACAAAGAAATATACCCTTGCACTCCGGGAACTCGCGAGGAAGGTTATAGGCGATCACCTCTCGTATATCTGGGAATACTTTCGCTGCACCTCAATATCAGCAATGTCAACTTGTAGATCTAGTATCTTGCTGAGCAGCGTACGCAAATTCTTAGCCAAGTCATTCTTTAAAAACTATATGCGGATACTCTAGTTTCCACAGCTCAATGGGCCACAGATAGGTTCCTAAAAAGAACTATCACTCGGTTAGTTGGCATTTTGTAAAGTAAAAAGATTGTAATTTATCTTATACACTTCTCAGCGCAGATGGAAAAATTGTATCTGGCAACATCTTTACTTCCTCTACGTATTTCGGATGAATACCAATCTGGTAGCCCTCGGTTGTCCAAACCCTGAACGGCCGTTCATGGAACTGTTGACAGGTCAACGACCACGATCATGACTGCGTTCATCTCTTCTGTTACCTTTTTGTATGCCTCTTTGAGCAAATTGGAGCTATCAAACTGCCATCTTCTTTTAAAGTTCCCCTTTTCTGATGTTTCTGGAGCATATAATGGGATGTCAGAGGCCCCATCTCCACGTTTGACATATAGAATAGCTGTAATAATTATTGCAACTCCAACAACAGAACAGATAGCAAGCGAATGATGTTCGGTCTTGGAAAATAAATCCTTGGCTTGAAAGTTGAACGCCATCTTTGGAATAACAAAAAGTAACAAAATTTAGAAAGCTTAGAGGAAGAGGGCGACATAAATGATAAATGGAATAGGGATTTTAAAATATATGCTATTACAAATATATATAAGACGGAGTTTATTTACCGGAGTTATAAGCATGTCTATATACAATAAACCTCGTGTCTATAACTAGCTAACATACTAACGTTAGGTTATACCCTTTCTATACTCTTCCCGTACTGCTTTACGTCCTACCTCACTAGTAGCGAGAAAGTATATTTGAGAGAGATACATGACCGCCAAGATATGTACGCTCTCCAACATTGGCACTGGTGAACACGCCATAAGGGTAGAAGATGGTTGGAAAAGAGTTAACCTCTAGCACGGAGATGTTTCCTGTTGTTGTGCCGATCCTCACGTCAGCGATGTGAGGTGCGGTTGCACTGTATTTCTCTTGATCACTACAATCTTACCCATGGATGAGGTTCGGTCTGTCCAAGCCGTCGGAGTCGGAGCGGAGCTGACTTGTCAAATGTACTCGCACGGCACAGTTTAAACAGCTTCCGAAAGTGTGGACTAATTACGTCCGTACTCCGTCGGTTGGGATCAGTAATACAAATTACAACATTTGTCCCGTCTATATATCTATCTAACATGACCTTCTCCCACCCAGATATCGCTTAGTGCTGACAAGAAATATCACTCAACACTTATCTTGGCCTTTGGATAAAAACTGTTGATGTTTCTAAGATCCGGACTTATATATGGACCTTAATTATAAAATATTATAGTCCTTCTAGATTTATAATTCGTAGAGCAGCATCCGGACCGAGTTAGGGAAGTGAGATTTTATTAGATTTACACTAAGTTATACAACATTGTTAAATTATAAATTAATGTATATTATCACGGTTATATAGGTACACTTTACAATTTGTAATCAAATTCCTGAATATTTCAGTACATAATGGTTTTAAATTATAGGATCTACTATTTTTCATCTTCCACTTTACTCCCTGCTCTCTAATACCTATTCTCTGTTACCTGTTGCATAACATCTCTGATTCTTTAATTGTTTGTTAAAAATAATAAAAAATGACATCAACACCCCCCTTCCAGCAGCCCTCTGATGTGCTAGATTTGGAAGAAAAAGAAAACAAGCACGACGACTCTACCCCTCCGTCCGATGAACATGAACATAAACTTGAATCAGATTCAGATCATACTCCTAAGCTTAATCCACCAGAAGAAGACCAGCAGCCAGAATGGGTTTCTGGCTTCAAACTTTTTACAGTCATGGCTGCGGTGACTTTTGTTTGCTTTCTCATGCTCCTCGATTCATCCATCGTGGTGACGGCCGTTCCTCGCATCACCAACGACTTCCATTCACTACCTGATGTTGGATGGTACGGCAGTGCATACCAGCTAGGAAGGTATATTGTTTAGACCTTTTGTTAGAATAAGACAATAGAATGACTGAAATTAACATGCTTGCAGCGCAGTACTTCAACCACTCACCACCGGAAAGGTTTATATGAAATTCAAGGCCAAGGTTAGTCATTCATAATGTTCCCATTGTATCATTCTCCATCAATTATTGATTATTCACTTGTTATATCTAGTGGACTTTCCTGGCCTTTTTCGCCGTCTTTGAACTCGGTTCTTTGTTATGTGGAGTCGCTACTTCCTCAAAGATGCTGATCGTAGGACGCGCAATTGCAGGAATGGGAACTGCGGGTATTTTATTTTGAATGGTGCCATGGTCATCATTGCCGAGTGCGCCCCTATGGAGAAGAGACCAAGTGTGATCTGAAGCCTCTAATGATTCTGGCCTTGTTGTATAGCTGACACCTACACAGGTCTAATTGGCTTTGTTATGGGTGGTAAATTCAAGTCTATCTGATGCTGTCGACTACATACTCATCAAAGATTTAGTTGCACAAATTGGCCTCATCAGTGGTCCGTTGTTTGGAGGACTACTAACAGAATACGCAACTTGGAGATGGTGCAAGTCACTCAATTTATCTCCTTAAATATGCGCTCAACATTGATCTAATTCATCTCAGGCTTCTACATCAATCTCCCCATCGGTGGCCTCATTGCGATAATGCTAGTATTCGTCCGCATTCCAGAACATATCCCCAAGCCTCCGCCCATGTCAGTCAGTTATTCTCTCACTCCCATCCCACCTCGATCTCATTGGCTTCGCGATCTTTGCTCCCGCCGCCATCCAGCTACTACTCGCTCTACAATACGGCGGTAACACATTCGCTTGGAATAGTGCTCAGATCATCGGGCTCTTTTGTGGCGCTGCGGGTACCTTCATCGTTTTTCTGCTTTGGGATTACTATAAAGGCGAGGCGGCAATGATTCCTTTCTCTATGGCCCGTAAGAGAATTGTTTGGTCGAGCTGTGTGGTATATGGATTATTCATGGGCCAGCTATACTGTGCTTCCTACTGGGTTCCAATTTATTTCCAGGGAGTCAAGGGCAAGTCTCCAACAATGAGTGGTGTATACATTCTACCAATGATCGTGAGCCACATCTTCGCTGCTGTGAGCTCCGGACCGCTACTACGTAAGAAGATCCAATTTCTAGTAGCGTGCACTGCTGATATTCCTACAGTCCAAAAATTGGGCTACTATATACCAATAAGTCTCGTTAGTGCGGTCCTGATAGCAGTTGGAAGTGGCCTCGTATCTACATTCTCCCCTGGAACACCAACAGGAAAATGGATCGGATACCAGATCGTTCTAGGGGTCGGTCGTGGGCTCGGGTTGCAAATGGTAAGACTCATCTTCCCCATTACACATCCCACTATCCACTAACTGTCAATCCTTTCTTCGTAGCCGATCATCGCCGTTCAAAATACACTGCCGCCAGTCCAACTCCCCATTGCCATGGCACTTGTCATGTTCAGCCAATCCTTCGGTGCAGCATTGTCTCTAAGTTTTTCTGACACTATCTTCACCAATAGTTTCAAGAACCTCATCCCCAAATACGCGCCCTCTGTTGACGCCCAAAGCGTCATCAATGCCGGGGCTACTGGATTTCGGAAGATTGTTACTGGAACGGACTTGGCTGGTGTATTGACTGCGTATGCGAAGAGTATTGATCGCGTTTTCTATCTCATAGCAGGGATGGGAGTTGGCTGTTTTGTATTTGCATGGGGAATGGGGTGGAAAGATTTAAGAAAGAAGAAAGAAGTAGTTTCCAAAGCTTAGAATTCTTTTATCTTAAGAATGAATGTGCTTGTGGAAAGAAGGTGCGGTGACTTAAGAAGATTACTTCGTAGATGGTATATACTAATTAACTTATGAAATATCACTTTAATGAGGTCGTTGTACTTAAGGTGCCTAAATCATCCAAGTCATCTAGGTCAAGTAGGTCACTCAGATTAAGTAGGTCCCCCAAATATTTCTCTCATCTCTAAATAGGCGAATAGTCTAAACCAAATCGTATAATTGCCTATACCGGTTTATTAGGCTCATAACCACCTTTAAGTGAATATGTGACCGCAATCGATGTCATTATCATAGAGAGCTTGAACCGAATCCAGCGCATGATCTTTATTTTCCTATCGGGCAGATTGCTCGCTGTGCCTTGGCTTGAGATCGGATGTTTGTATTCTCCTTTCTACTTCGGCAACTAAGGCTAGACGTAACTTATTACTGTCCATCTGTCTCCCGTGGACTACAAAACGAATCAACGAATCAGATTTCTTTGCTAAAGGCGACACAAAGCCTGTTTAATTCATTGGGATTTTAGAACGCTGCTCTAAATCCTCTACAGTGAAAATAATGCTAGGCCCTCCCTCCCCTTCTTTTCCTCTACAAACCTCACAACACCCTTTGGTCCAAGGGTAAAGTAAAGTACCTCCCAGGATCAGCTACATCCCCCTCCCTCGCACACTGAACAATCAGAAACCACCACTGATCCTCTGGAATCGGCGCAAGCGGAGGTTTGGCAAAACTAGCCAGATAATTAACAATTCCCCGTAATACTTCGCTATCGATGTCTCGAAAATCTTGCCAGAACTCTAAATCTCTTTGGAGAAACCCGCTCTGTATGATGGTTTCGAAGGTTGTTTTGTGGGTTGCGTTGGGTTTGGGAGCTGTTGGTAGGAAATCTAGGGGTCGGAATGGCTTTTCTGGCCAGCCTTCTGGGAGTTTTGTTATGACTCCAACGTGTGAATGGGTGTAATCTCCACTGAAGCGAGCTCGTTAGTAAGCGACCAAAGTAATGCACAAATCCGAATAATTTCGAGCACGAAACCCATACCTGAATAACGTCCTTTGCGAAGTACAATAAATCATGAAATTCCTGAATTCCTGTGAAGTAATCTTGAGACCACCATGTGCAAGGATATAACCGTATAGGGTAGGCTCAGGAATAGAAAAGTACAAACTGTCTAGAGCCAACTGTAGAGGAGCTTTATTGGCAATGAGATAATCTCTAATTTCATCCCAACGCGGGGGTTTCTGAGGATTCTGCCCTATCAGATCCTCTGGTTCGCTCACCGACGAGTTCCCCGACGAGGCGGAGTCATCAGATTCAGAATCAGGGCCATGTCGGTCTCGCAACGGCCCGAACGTAGTTGCATTCTGTGTTACGCTCTGAACCAGCGCCAAAACGTTACAAGCTTGACGACGTCTCTCGTTCTCATTCTCGAATGCCTTTCTCTCCTCTTGAGACATATTGGCGGTAAGAGGAATTTGATTCCACATACCATAAGGGTTGTCTGGATTTGCATACCAACTCATACGACGGGTGTAATTGAACCATGGCTTGTTATACCAATTTCGACGTAAATCCTCGCTCATACCCATCGTTAACGGACCTGCATATGTTGCTCGTTCGCCCAAAGCTCTCACAACGTCGACCCAGAATTCGGGCTGGAAAAATTGATGACACCATGTCGCGGGAATAGGAAACCATTGAGCAGTTCGACACGGATTGGGTCCATGAAGGGGGTTATGAGGAACTTCTGGATCTATGGGTATAGTTCTAGTATGTTGAGACGGATGTCCTTCATTGAACCAACTAGTGCACATGTAACCCATAGGGGGTAGACCTGGACCGTTATCCGACAGATATTCGTCCACAATCTCTCTTGGCTGACCGTTCCAGAGCTAGGAAGATTATTAGCAAGATATGAGTGAGGAGTACAAGACTTCGAATGAGATATGCATACAGCTTGTTCAAGAGACCAGCCCACTTCATTCAGGACTTCGCCTTCGAAATATGATTCAAACTGGGTGTCTAAGTGACGGTTACGTATTTTGTCCAATTCGTGCAAAGCGTGCTATATAATCACGGATTAGCATTATCTTATACGATGAATTAAAAGAAGCATATACCGCAGATTCGTGTAACACAGTAGCCACAACTCGTAGTTGGACCGCCATCCTGCATTGGGATCAGCTTGAAATTGTGTTACGATTATCAAATATATGAAACCTACCGCTCAGAGTCGGTAAGGTCATCAAATAATAATGGCTGCAGTATTTCGATGGAGATCCAAATGTGAGCCTTTTCGAAGTCCCACGGTGCTTTTCGATCAGTACGACCAGTTTCGTAGAAGCCTGTTGGCTCTGGCATTCCTGTTTTGTCATCTGCATGACCACTCCATAACCCAAGCGTAATGAAGTCACTCAAGGATTTTAATTTCCTTTGCGTCGCTTCCCTATCATTCCATACTTGATCAGGGGCACGTTGATGAAAGCTGCTAAGCCTATAATTATTGAAGGTATTCAAGTCCACTTGATCTACCCCGTAGCGACTCCTGCGCGACGGATTAATGGGCCTAAAAGTACTATTGAGAAGCGCATCAAACCTTGGAGACATTAGATTAAAAAACAAATCGAGATATTGGAAGAAAACATACCACGGCCATGTATGACAGTTCTCCAAGATGCGCGAACAAGCTTGGAGACAAGGTTGCAGTATGTTCCAAACAACAGGATTGTTCGCCTGTCAGAATTCATGTTAGCGAGTATCATACCTCATATCCTCCAAAATTACATGACAATCTCACCTCCCAGAGCCCTTCATATTCCCCTCCAATTGGCAAAAATGCTAAATGACGAGGAAGTGTATCTCGCGTCTGCCACTTTTGCTTTTCGTATAGAGGATGAATAGGGTTCATCAAATTGTTCCGAGCAGCCTCCAGGTTGAAAGCAGAGTAAGAGTCCAGCGCAGCTAATTCGCTAGCTACAAATCCCTTGTAACGTCCTTCTTGGTAGCGGTACAATTCATTTTTTCGTTGTCTATGGGGGAGAGCTGTGTTAGGTCTGAATGGGCTAAGAGGAGTAAGGCCGCTGATACCACTGTGCTTGATGACACGATGTTGTCGGCCTCGGGGATGACTGTATTTTTTAGCCAGTTCCGATATTTGATAACGGCTTGACCTTGGCGCGTAAAGTGGTTGCCCTCCTGAGTTGTATGCCATGCCGGGCGACGGCTGTTCTTGATGCCAGAATTGTAATGTCGGCCGAAATAAAATTTATCTATGAAAGTTATGAAATCAAGCCTTTGTTTCTTTGTTGTGTCTGATTCGCCGGAAAGGGTTCAGAGACACAAGGACCTCAGACTGCAAAATTCCTGAAGTGCCTAAGTAAATAGAAAGCCGGCATATCAACAAAGAACAAAGGGAGTCAAACTGAAAACCGAGGGGAAACATGCCATTATATTCAAATAAACTCCTGATTGCCCATGCCTCTTTGTCGGCAATTGCGACTGGGCTCTCAACCTACGCCGTGGCTATTTTACAGATGCAACCTTCCCACATCACTCTATTTTTGTTACGGCAATCTTCAAGATATCCTCAATACTCTTTCCCACGTTCTTCGGATCCTTGGCGACGCTTTGCCAATACTCTCCATGTCGCGGCTCGTTGAGGATGCATTTCGCAATGACATCTGCTCGTTTTTCCTGAGTAAGAACGTTAGAAGGAGAATGCTTACCAATGCCTTGAGAACTTACCTCTGTACCGTGCTGCAAAAGGAATTTGTAGTACCAAGCCCATGCATCTCCGAGGTCACTGTCCAGAACAATTGCTTTCTCAAACCAGTTCTGTGCTTTCTCTAGTTTGCGCTCGCCCCAGAAAATTCTTGCAACCGTCACAAATAAGATAGGATCACTATCCACTTTCTTAATCGCTTCCAAACTACGCGGCTTCCGCTGCGTGCGCGGCTCAAGATGCCAGATGGATTCTGTGTACAGGAGCCCGCTGTTTGGGACTTCTTGAAGAGCTTTTGCCATCAAGTTCTTGGCCTGACTCACATTGTTTGCCCTTCGCTCAATGCGTACCGACTCTGTCCATAGTTCAGGCGATTTAGGAACTGCCAAACGGGCCCGATCTAACACGCTACGGGCCTTCACAATCATACCTGCCTTTTCTTCAAGCCGAGAGAATAAAAGCCAGAGAGGAACGGATCGCGGACATGCCTTGGTTCCAGTACTGTAAGCCTCCCGGGCCTGCGGCATTTTACCCTCACCCTCGTAAATCTGGCCCTTCATCATCCACAGCTTAGCAGCGCTGGGGAATAACTGCAGAGCTTGATTTACCAGATCTAGAGCTGCATCCATGTTGCCCAACTGTCGTTCAAATGCAACACTCTTCATCCAAACGCGATCGGTAGGTGCTTCTTGTCGGGCAGTCTTAAGAAGTTCTCTCGCCTGCTCGGGTTGTTGGTTCTCCGCCTCGAGCTTCACTGCAGCGAGCCAGATGTCCTCGTTGTTTGGATTTTGATTGAAAGCTTTACCCAAGACACGTCTTGCATTGTCAATCTCACCAGCTTGCCATTTCTCCTTTGCCAACATCATCCACAAGACTTCGCTTTGAGGGCATGCTTCCACTGCTTTCTCCAGAAGTTGCCATAGTGCCTCCTTGCTTCCATGGTTCTTCTCAAGGTCGGCCGCTGCAAGCCAGAGCTTCCTGCTGTTGACAAAGACGCGAAGTGCGTACGCGTAAATAGCACGAGCCGTTTCGTATTTTCCACGTCCAATGCTTGCTTTTGCATCCTCCATCCAAATGTCCTTTCGATCATCATCTTCATCCAAGCTCCATCCTAGTGTCTCGCGAATGATATTGCCACAAGTCAATATTGCTCCCTCATCTTCGCACTTCTCAGCCTCAGTAATCCACTCTTCGCGCTTCAACATAGCAGATTCTTTGGCGAGAGCTTGGACGGCTCGCTTCATGACATTGACCTTGTTGGCGTTACCCATTTGCTCCTGAAGTCTTGCGGCTGCAATCCAAATTTCGTGCGATGTCGGGATGGCTTTTCGTGCTTTATTGAGTACCTTCTGGGCGTTCTCCGAAGTCTCAAGACGTGCAAGAGCCAGCCAGAGTTCGACTGACAGAGGAATAATTTCTGTAGCCTTCGCTAACAGCATTCGCGCATCCGCTGGGTCTTCCTCCAGATTGACAGATTCTTTCCATAACATTACAGATTGAGGGATATGATCAAGGGCCTTTCGCAATACTCTCTTCTTTGCCATCGGGTCAGACTCCAGTTTCATAGCCTCGACCCATAGAACAACCGAGCGATTGTTTGCGATAATCGCATCCTTCGCAATGACCTTCGCATTGTGGCCTTCGTTAAGACGAATGTTTTCAAGCCAGACATCCTCGCTTTTTGGGCATTGTTTGCAACCTTCAGCAATCGCATTCCGCGCTGCCACTATCTTCCCTGCAAGCTCCTCCAATCGAGCTTTTGCGATCCAGCCAGGAGCGTGCTTGGGGTTCGATTTCACAGTTGATTCGAGAAGAACTATCAGGAGTGAAAAGTTAGCCAAAATCAAATACTATGGGTGGCGAGCTTTGTCCTTGTGTATACATACCTCGTACTCGGTTGATATCACCAACCTGTGCCTCCCCCTCGTGGATCTGAGATTTAGCAAGACTTGTGAGATATCCCTTGGGGTCGATGTTTGTTGCACTACCAGCCACTGAATCCATGCCGCTCCCTGAAGACGCCTGATCCAACTTGACTTGTAATACTTTGTCTCTTGCAGCCCCAATATCAGCGAAGTTTGTCATAGTTCCATCGGCACTATCTCCGCCGTCGGCTACTGTTGTACCCAGTTCTGTGGATTCTCGCGCGCCAGCAATGACACTGTCCGGTACTGCATAGAACCTCTGCCTTAGAGCCTGCTTGCTTCTCCGATTCTTGCCCGTCAGATCACCAACTTCGGGTAGATTCGCCCAATCTTCGTCGCTGACAGTACCTAGTGCTCGTTTCAAGTCTGCGAATTGCTGCTGGATTTTCGGATTGTTGCGCTCGTACTCTTCTCTTTCGGCTTTCTCGCGTGCTTCCCTGTAGGCAGAAAGGTCGGTAATCTGTTCATCTATTCGCATGATATATGATAAACCAACTGCGTTGACGGGGACAGCGGGGTATGGGGGGGTGGGGAGACCAACCTTCTTATCTTTCGACGCCTATCCATCTTCTCGTCGACCTCTTGGTATATTCTGTCCGCTTCATCGTCGTCCTTGTCGTATGCGCCACCAGCAAACAGACCGACCTCATTCTCGGGATCCTGAAAACGCTCATCGTCCTCGTCGTCGTCTTTCTTCTCGGGTACGCCATATGCGGTAGCCGCAGTTCCGAGCTGTGCAGCGCGCTTTGCAAGAGCTTCCTTTATCTGGTCCTCGCTGGGACCTTCTCGCGCAGGACCAAGATCAGAACGAGTGGTGAAGCCAGTTGCTCCACGTCCAAGACCTGCTACATAGTTTTCAGGCGCAGGTTGATTGAGAAAGTCGCGTCGAGCGGCCATAGTCGTCGTTCGATAGGAGGTATGCGTATGTTGCGGGGTGCAAGAGATTGGTGGAGGAGTCTCGAAGTAGAAAAAACATCGGATCGTAAGGCTGAACCTACGAGGCAAGCTCGGCAATAACGCTAGGCTCAAATAGGCAATAGGCAATACTACACCAGCAAGCATTACCACTCAGTCACTGTAAAGCATTCCAATTAAATCCACACGAAAAGTACTTTAAGTAATTGAAAGAGCTTAGAATGTCTTCTCAGGAACTTAAGCTATTATAATATAAGTCTGAACCATCTGTAGAATAGAGTAACTATGAAGAGTCCTCAAGACTTAAGTCAATGAAATAACCATTATCTCATTCATTTCAAGTCAAATATGCGTATATGCGTACGTAGTTTAATCACCCTCTATCTATATTTGATACACCAAGTCCTCTGGTTTCCCCTTGGCCTCACCACTCGTCAACATCTTTTCCAGTATCTCCAAATCCGCCAGAGCTTGCTCAGGACTCTGCTCCGGATCTGCTTTGCCTGCAACCAAAGACGCAGCCCAAGCCTTCACCTCCTGCTTGACACCACTTCCTTCCTCAAGAAACTCTGTAGTAGTAGTATTGCCATCCTTCTCCAGTCCCTGCGTGACGGTGACAGTGCTTCTGCGAACTGCAACACTGCCGTTCTCACATGCCACCACATACTCACTCCCCGAGAGTGTGGTGCCGAAAGATACAGAGAATGTGCCAGATGTACCGTTTGAGGTCTGCCAGATGGAGTTGAGAGTATCAACGGGAGGCAGATGTTCCCGAAGTAATGTAGTGTAGGCCGATATCGAAGTGGGCTTCGCATCATCACCCAGGAGCAATCGCGTGCCAGCAACAAAATGGACTCCGCCATCAAGAAGAAAACCTCCTTGATACTCAGGCTTCTTTCGCCATGCCGTTTCTGCAGCTATGTTAGCTATATATTATTATTTTGACTATCACCATATGACCTTACCAAAGTACTTATCGCCAACCTTGACATTGCCAAACATTTTAACTCTGAACCCCAACACTCTTCCTAGCTTCCTCGCCTCTTGGCTCGCAAAAGCAAAGCTCTCAAGATAGCGGAAATTCTCTGCAACAGCCCAAGTTGCCCCTCCTTTCACCTTGTCACTCTTGTAGAACTCAATGAGTTTCTCAGCTCGCTTGATATCACCCGCAATTGGCTTCTCAGAAAGCACATGTTTGCCTGCTGCGAGAGCTGCTTCAATGTATTCAGGTTGACTGAGAATAGGCAAGGCCAAGATTACAGCGTGGATATCAGTTCGCAAGAGTAGATCATGATATGTCTTTCCAGAGCCAGAATCTTCCGAATACAGGTCTACACTACCAGCTGCCTCTGCTAATGACTGCGCTGATTTACTAGACCGAGAATAGACGGCTTTCAGAGTAAGGTTGGGACTTGATTTCACTGCGGGGCTGGGGGCGGGGTTAGCTAGAATATTAACTCTCAAGGAACACTCAGTGTTATGTAGTAGACGGAGACGTACAGATGTTCCTCCTTAGCAAAGATGCCACTTCCAATGATTGCGACTCCGATTGACATTTTTTTGCTTGGGATTGTTCTATGGTGGTGCTATAAAATTGCTTCAGTTGTCAGAACAGAGCTCCTTGTCGATGTAAAAGTGGGAGGGAGGGGCTGGCTAAAATCCATTTGTCAGAGTGACGTCCGGTTTACGAGTACGAGCTACGAAAATCGTCTCAACAACAATCAGTACTGGCATGGATTGGCCATTTTTCTTGGCTCCAGATGATGCACGTGGGAATTCAGTGCTATCGACCAGGAGCGAGATTCAAAGAAAGACTGTCATGTTGCTTCCAACTAGAGGATGCTAAACCTTTGTTTTTTCTAGAGGTTAAATTAGAGTTAAGAGAACTAGTAATGCACGACATCTTCGCTTACTGGACCAGGGGGAAGCGTTATAAAGCTGTGGAAGTAAGTTTGTTCTGCTTCGTATAGCTAACTCGGTTACTTAAAGTCTATGTCCTATAGCTGAACAAATAGCTAATCAGAATAGTCACTTAGAAAACAATTTGATGTGTACTATATATTCCCATTAGATATACTGCAGGAAAGAGAGAGATCTAAATTATATACGAAGGTGGATCCTCCATTTTCAACACATGACAAATATACGCAAGTAAAATCGTTATTCCTCAAGAACTATAACATCAATATTTCCTCCTTTAGATAATGATTAAATTACCCAAACTATCTAAGTAGACGGCTAGGTAGAACGTGGCTATATTAAGTTAGTGGTCTCAGAAACGTAGATAATATATATGCTATAGAGACCGTGGTAAAAAATGCTGTGCTATGGTAGACAATAGGTTGCAGCAGTAATCGAACGGTGTAAGTTTTCTAGATAATTTTGGCTACGTTATACACCCAACAAACCAGCTTCAACTATCATCGCGAGGATGATCGCGTTTTCCACCTTTTCTTTACTACTACAAATGATACAATGTAACAAATGCTCTGAGGGAGCATAAATTTCGATTACCCAAGGCTAGACGGGATATTCGAGGCGTCAGGTGCACTTAAAGTTGCTGCAGAAGCCAGGGTTGTGGTTTTCCCCGAATTTCCAGTCCTTGAAGGAGGTTCAAAGATGCCGATAGTGCTACTATTCCGTCTGCTTTTAACAAATAGAGGCTTCATTCCAGGTAAAGATGCACATAGAATCGCGGAAGTGAGTTCAACGTTTGACCAGATTGCCAACAACGAAGCCGGACCTGAGGGATGACTGTTAGGTAATGTTATGAGGTGCGAGTTGTGTACTTACGTCCTGGTACTTGAGCCATGTTGAATTCGGCTGCTATAATAAGGGCGTGCAGCCTCAAGACAGTCATTACACAAGTTCTAAGGGTGTTTTTTAGTACAAGATAAGGCAAGAAGGGGCAAAAGATAGCAACTTACATCCCACCAATAGTAAAGATTAAGATAACACCGAATCTCTGTCGCCTCGATGTCCTGAGATGCAGCAGGGTGGGAATAGGTAAAGCTATAATAATCAAATCGGTGGCGAGATTGATCGCGGCATGGACAAGCCAAAGAATTTCTGTGTTCAAGCATCGTCTTCGCAGCTCTAAGTCCCAGAAGGCATGTACCGGTGTGTGCAAATGAAGACTACACTAAGGACTGAGGAAATTCCAAAAATGGTGCATACAAAGATCATAAATAAACAGATAAACTTATACCGAGGCGACGAGAGAAAGCGTAGATATTGTAACAACACCGAAACCTTTATTGCGGTTAATGTAAAACTGTAAACTAGGACAGCAGCCCATGTAATCTGTTCCGTATTAGAAAGTGCTCCTCTGATTGAGAAAATAACGTGCTTTAAGTAATAGGGGATATATTATCAGGGCTGATATGATTTACATTGGTGCCCAGTCCCCCAGGGATAGTGCTATATGCATAATTTAGTTGTGTGTAGAATATATTAAGACTCAAAAAAACTTACAAGTACCACCATTCAGAGCTTGGTAAATCAGTAATCCTATCTTCTCAAGTCAGAAAACAACTGTCCTCGACAATAAACTGTCGGAGCATCAACAGAGAACTTGCCAAACAGACAACGAGAACAGCAGCATCATCAAAGCTAGCATTGTGAAGAATCCGAAGCCTTGCAAAAAGCCGCAATCCAACTCCGGAAGTGGCTAGTACAGTGCATGCCACAGAAGTCACGAGAACAGAAATTCGAATGGAACCCATTTGCTATAACCCCATTGCCCAGAAAACAGGCTGAAGCAACAGAGGTAATGAAGAACTATAAGTATGGATACAGTAGATGTAGGTTTCCACTACTACTGAAACTCTGACACGGAATGGGCATTCAATAGAGTTCGAGGCTGCAAACAATATGGTATCGCGTACGTGATTAGACTACACTACACTTAATGCGGAGTTGGGAGGGCATGTATACATCCGCTAGCTTTTTTCAGTGCAGTGATTTCCTATCAATGTGCTGCTTACATACCAGGAGAAATTTATGATTGGGGTGGTTTGTAAACACATCATCAAACTATCATAGCTTTGTCGTCGTAGGTACTCAGCAATCCAGGCCCAAGTAGCCCTCCAGCCAGGCGTTGATCACTTGTTGTAAAAGGTTCTTCCGTAGGTCAACGTTTTGTTTACTCGAGGCCAAAAGTGGATAGTCGAGATCTCTGTTCCTCTTGTTAGAGGGCCCCGACGATGACCTCTCCCGTCGAGTGCTATACTCCGCTGTATCGAACATTGAATGACACCCTAACAGCGTCAAAAGGCCAGAGATTTCGTGGTACTTTTTATTCCAATCTAGCCCTGTTGCGAGAGAGCAATGCCACGTCCACCAAGATCCGTCCGTCGCACAGCTCTCTATTGTTCAATCGCCTTGAAGGCGTCTATAAAGACAATAACACTGAACCAACGTCATGCCAACAGTATCTAGCAATTGAGTTACTTCTGTTTTCTTTCCATCGCTGTCCTTCTGACCAGTCTATAAGATATTGACATCATCTTCCTCGAACAGGCTCGGATCACAGCCTGCAGCTCTTCTCCGTCCCCAGCTTCTGTGCATGTATGTATGTGCGTATCGTATCGCCGAAGTCTCTTCTCGTAGCTTGATAGGTGCAATTTAACGAGTGCGCAGTCACATCATCGTAGTAGATTGCGCGATCGCCATTGCGGGTATTGTATATACATCGGGAGCATTCAATCTCTACCCTTCTCCTCAGCCTCTTTCGCCCTCAGTGCCTCCAGGCGTACTTGATTTCTCTTGCCGATAATCCTGAGCGTGTTCTTCTTCTCGATGTCGGCCATGCGCTCCCAATTTGATATTCGGCTGAGTGTTCCATCCACGTTCACAACCATTGGTCCGAGATGGTCAAGCTTTATGGTTGTATCACCGTTGCTCATGTCCAGTTTGGTGCTAGAATCATGTGCTGTTTCCGGTAGCGCGAGCGGCTCCTTAACTGGCGTTGCAGAACCTGTCGATTTGGAATCCGAGGAACTTCTAGAGCTCATGCTGAAAGATGCTTTCGTCGGGCGGGATAAAGGACGTCGAAGAACGAATGCGGTCTGGCGTGCGAAGTGCCGAGGGAAGAACTGCATGGGCGAACGAGAGGAGGCTTTGAGGATGCTAGATGAGACAGATACGTATCGACAATTGGAAGGAGGAGGCGTATAAGATATGCTTGAGAATTGATTACGGACAGGCGTATGTTGAGTCTAGAAACGAAGTTACTATTTATTTACATTCCGAGCACGAAGCTTCACTGACCGCCTTCCTTTCTGCCTTCGTTTCCGTACAGCGCTCGTACCCTGCGATACACTGTATGCTCTGTTATATATTCCAGTAATGTCTTGCATTCTTTACCATGATTTCTCTGTCATTCAAAGAGATCTTACCTTCCCAAGCTCCAATACGAATATCCCGTACGTTATTACAGATTGTTAGGGGCCATATGCTTGTATAGGTGTACAGTACAAACACACTGGGGCTTTGTTCACTTCAAACCCACCTGTCTCATCATATACACGAACTTGTCAGATATGTCAAAGAGGCCAACATACATTAACATATTCGAGCCATTTTTCATCCTCAATATACTACAGCACAGATTCCGACTTCTCACATACCGCTTCGAGGTGTGCTGAATAATGAGCCGTATTCTATGATTAGTCGTATTGCCATCCCCCTTTTTGCCTATATCCTACTTTCCATATCTACCTATTCAACCCCATCTTGTTATCTTTCTTGATTTGTGTTAACATCCTCATTTGAAGCTCTGATCAGAGTACGTGTTTCTCGCAAAAAGAATTAATCTCAGTATCATTCCAGAGATGGTGGACTGTTTTCCCATCGCCAGTTCTTTCCAAAGTAGCAATGTCCACTGTACCTAAGCGCAACTCGAGTTAGCCCCTGAAGTTCAGATTCTAAGACGCAGTGATTGAAGACTAACAGGCGTTGAAGTCTTGAGTAGCGTCTAATGATTTTAATAGCACCTGCAAAGCCATAACACAGGATTCTTCTAGCGTTCTACCTTCTCTATATCGTTCCTCTAGAAGCTTCAGGCTCCGCCTACTACCCTGTCCCAGAGAAGTTGCCTTCCAAGCCTCGAAACTTCCTGCAGGTGTGCTCGTGAAGAGTTGGTAATGATTTTCAGGGTCCCATCCAGCATACATGATGGAAACTCCGAAGGGTCTGAGACCAGCATGCTGCGTGTAAGCTTGCTTTAAATTGGCTACTGTGTGCACCAGTTGACGGCATGGGATACTGGTATTACTACTGATCAGATAACGCTGCGCAGCTTGCCGCGAATGCTCCATAAGAGTAAGGCCATCAGGGAGCAAGCCGGAAAAAGTACAAATCACATTGCTATTATAGCAAGTCATATTAGTACATCATAAAGGCCATAGACAGATATAACAAATTCCAGAAGACCCTTAATCTTGTGGTCTTTTATGTAATAAAGCCAACCAGACGTACTCGCTGATTATATGAAATTTACTGCTCATATCAGGCTCCAAGAGCTTGCTTCTGAGGTATCGATTCGATACAATAACAATGCCATCTGTGGCCACAACTCCGATGAATGCGGAAAGGCCGTTTTGAGTGCATTGCTCAGCATATTCGACCTGGTATATTCGCCCTTCTGGAGAAAACGTAGTTGCCTATGATGAAATTAGAGTCGAGCTCAAACTTATCACTGACAGACGGCGAGACAACTCACCTGGGCGTCGTATCGTGTGCTGCTTTCACTTGCGTATCTATACATCACGGACAGCTATCAAAAAAAATAAGGAAAAAGGTGAATATGAGGCTCTCAGAGAGAAAGAATCGGGCATGATGATGCCGCGGTAAAAGAGTTGGGCTGAGATGCCTAAGCCACTTCACCACCATTGCAACAGCGACTGGCCCCCAATGCTCATTCCCGCTCTGCTTCCACCATACAAGCCACAGCGCTTACGTATGCACCAGTATATACATAAGTGCCCTAGATGCTCGTAGAGCTGAAATACTCATATAGCAACGAGAACAATACGATCACTTAGTTCTATGATTCTCTGCGAGCTCAAATACCTGCTACAACACATTAATTCTAGGAAGCTGCAGCTATAGAAGCTTAAGGATGGTTAGTTTCGATCCCTTCTTTCTAAGCAGCAATCCTGATAACTTCCTCAGCCTCTGCGAGAATTGTATCCCAACTCCGAAACACAAAACACACACTGGTTGAGTATGTTGACACGACGGAAGTTGTTGGACAAGGTCATCGCTGATCGCCTTCTTGTATCGTGGCTGTTCACGGTCTGAACCCACGTAGTAAAGACGACAGAGACCACGCGTGGGACACATGGCGAAAACCATCGGGCCCAAACGGGAAGTTGTGGTTACGAGATACGCTTCCCAGTATTCTACCCGAATCACGCATCTTCCTCTACGAGTACAATTCGTCTGCGGTTTATGGCAGTAATAGAGGAACATTTATCGACAAGGCGAACGAGCTGCTAGAAGCCTTGAGAATCGACAGAGAAGACGTCGAGGAACGGCCATTGATCTTTCTCGGGCACAGCCTTGGTGGTTTGCTGATTGAACAGGCATTAGTTAATGCTCACAACAATCCAGTTTATACACCTATCAAGAATGCAACGTAGGCATTTCAGTATTCAAACTTCCCACCTCCGATTACTTACATGCTGACTACTTAGTTCCGGCCTCGCTTTCTTTGGGACGCCTCATAGTGGAGGAAATGCATTGCTTGTCACCATCGGGGGCATAGCTACGAAGATTTCGTCCGCGTTGGGTTTTCAGAAAGGAGACGATGTATTGGAAACGCTGAAGAGCGGGTCCATTTTCACAGATGTGCTCAGAGAACATTGGAGACAGCAGTTACTTCAATACCATATTATCTCATTTTGGGGCAGTCAAGATAATGTAAGTGTGTCATTTATAAGTCGAAGATTACCAACAAATATTATTTGATTAATAGTTTATGTTAATCACTTCAGAGTATAGATTGTACCTCGTGAGAGCGCACGATTTCAGCTACCAGGGGACAGAGAGAACATTGTCATGTTGAACTCTGACCACAGCGGCATATGTCGATTCGATGATAGTCCACTTGATCAAGATAATTTCAAGATTGTCCGGTACAACATTAAAGATCTGTACAAGAAAGCAACTGAAGCAGGTAAGGGAGTTTCTAATTCTCGGATCGCTATCAAAATTCAAAAGCTGAAATTATGCGGCAGAGAGACAAGCGCGTAATTAACAAGATAGCAAAGTGGTCTTTAGGCTTTATTTTTCCCTCTCTATTCTTATTATTGTCGATGATGGCGATTACATATCCAGGGACAAAATTTGTAGATAAATACTAGTCTACAATTATTTTGTTATCAAGTCTTTCGTTTTCATACTATTACTAAAGGGTTTATTAACATCAAAGCTGATTGATTGAAAGCCATCAGACAAACTCTTTATTCTAGGACACCATACCTCAGGAATTTCACAATGAACCCAATACAGAGCCTGGATGAACTTCAAAATCTTGTACTAGCCGAAGATGGTGTCAAAGTTGATAGCTATAGACCTTCTAAAAGCCTCAGTGAATATGCTTGGGAATTACACCGAGCGTGTAAAGAGACCCAATCTCATGATTTTGAGATCATTTCAATTGAGGTAGCGTCTTTTCATCTTGATTTAAGAAGCATAGATGAGAGCCTTGCAAAAGATAGTATTGGCCCAGACTTAAAGGCTGATCTTTCCGCCTTGAACGACATATGCTTTACAGTCCTGCAAGATCTCCACGCACTTCTTTCTCAATACCATAGTTTAAGCACAGCTTCGCAGAGAGTTTGGGATCGAATGGGTCAAGAGCCTGTGTCGACAATACGAGAACGACTAAGATATAGCAATCAACGTCTTATGGTATTCAATGGGTCTTTGCAAAGGCGAGTAAACTTCAAATGCAAATTTCTCTTCCCGTTCTGAATGCTGACTGTCGATGATAGTCAATCACAGGCAAGGCTCGAAGCTAAACTCGACAAGTTTATACTGGAGCAGAGGACTGGCTTACGAGCTCCATCGGTGACTAGTCAAAGTGTTGAATCTATCTCAGCTGATAACAGGGAACTCTGGCGACAGTTAAGAAAAGATCTTGAGGATATTGGAATCTCGAGTAAGGTCATTGATGAACGCAGAAACTTCATCATAAATTGGTTTAGAGAGGCAGCAGAAGCTGGAGCACTCGAAGAGCAAGAACCCATCAGACTAGAAGATGAGTCAATTACTCAAGACTTTTATGGTCAAACTCCAGTGAACAATCCTCTGCTCGAAACCGAAGCTAGATATCCGACGGCGAATGTTGCGAGAAGCACATCTAGAACATCCACTTCAGACATGGGAAAGCAGAAGCCCCCAAAGCAGATCAAACAACCAAGCAAAGCAGCAGTTGCGAATAATGAGATTATCAAGGCATCGCGAGAAGGAGACATTGAACTGGTGGAACAGCTCCTTGGCTCTGTAAATATCAATGCCGAAAGCGAGTCAGGAGAGCTAGCTTTGCACACTGCAGTAGCTAAAGGACATATCGCTATAGCCGAGCTACTCCTTTTCCACGGAGCCGATATCAATCTTGTCGACGGAGTAGGTTGGACAGCACTAAGATGGGCAATGGGCATGGGATATGATCAGATTATTCTTCTACTAGTCGAAAGAAATGCAGACCTAGAAGTAAAAGATAGCGATGGATATACAGTTTTACACTGGGCTTCGAAAAGAGGAATCGATTTATTCGTCAAGCTTCTCCTGGAGAATAACGCAGATCCGAATACACTGGACAGTAGCGGGTTTTCAGCTTTACACTTTGCAGCATGGAATGGACACAGTAACACTGTTCGATTATTGGTGGAAATGGGAGCTGATCTAATGCACAAAGATTGGTGGGGAGATACACCATTGAATCTTGCAGCCAGAAAGAGTCACAGCATCATAGTTCGAATCTTACTTGAAACTGCAAGATTCAAAGATACGGTATCACCACTTCTTGCTGCGGAAGGTCAATCTGATGCTACTATGGAATTTTTCATGCAGCAAGATAGGTTGGAAGCTATAGTCCGAGATGACTCGCTGTTCCAGGATCAGGTTGTTGACTGGATCAAAGTAATCCAGAGAAGAGTTTTGCAAGACCAGAAAACATCTGAGCTTTTTGAACACGCTGCTGTAGCAGGGCCACTAATGAAGCGTGGCCGTTCTGTTAAGAATACCTACAGATAATAATAATAAATCTTGTTGCATATCTATTCCGTGCGAATAGTAGTATATAAATATTACTTTGTAGTCCGATTAAAATGAATTTTCAACGTCCTTGATGCCGAAATCCTCCCAGAGAGACCTCCAACCTTAGATGGTGAGAATTTCCCCTTTTAACCTAGGGATTCGTCGATAGTTTACGATACACGCCGCAAAAGATTATATACGATATCAACCTTAGCCAACCATTTTCGGCGGATGTAACCACTTACTGATTCCACAGCATCGCTTAGTAGCGAAGAAGATAATAAAACATCAAATTGAACAGAGAGACTTGAGATTGCTAGCAGACTTACATTCCAAAAAAATTTGTCATAATTGACGTTTACATTATAATCAATTATCGCCCATGAAATTAATTACGATTTTAATAGAGTTGTGAATCTATCTAATCTTACATAGTCTATAATACAGTTTCTTAATTCAGAGGTGCTAAAGGGATATGCTAGAATCGCGGCCTTAAACAGATTCTTTAGTCTTTTCTTCAGTCATTGTAGATTCCTTGGGCTTCAAAGTATTACCAGCTTGCTCAGCAGCGCGGGCTTTCAAGCTACGCCATTCCACAAGTATACTTCCAAATATGGTAATGGCACTCAGAGCTACCGCCATGTAGAACACGTCTACTATAGCTGAATTATAGTCAGATAGAAGAGTATCCAAGTCGTTACCGGTGACTAGTTGTCTCAATTCTGTGGCGCCGCCATCCGTGACTGCTTGAGGATTGATGTTTGGGAGGTTCTTCAATTTCGCGACGAGTCGGGCGAGGAAGACGTTTTGAGCAACAGGTAGGAACACGGCAGAACCGACAAAACGCATAAACATCATAATTGCGGATCCTGTCGCAATATCTGGTCTATCAAGGATGGTCTGCACAACATTCAATGGCTGCTGAATACCAGAGCCGACACCAATGCCAAACAAGACCTGATAACCAATCCATTTTGCGTGGCCAGTGGTTGAAGTAAATGTCGCCAGGAGCCCAGCTCCGATACTCATAATGAGCGAGCTAAAAATGAGGAATGGAGTGTAGTAACCGAGTTTCGAGATGAGAATTCCAGAGGAGAGAGAAGCGATAACGGTCGAGAGGATCATCGGGAGTAGCATGATTCCAGATTTAACGGCATCAACGCCTTTGATGGCTTGGAACCATATGGGAAGGTAATAAAGAATAAAGAATGACCATCATACTGGAACCGTGGAAAAAGCTGAACCACATGGTTGCTGCAATACTGCGGTTCTTTACGATTCGTGGAGGAACTGTTGCTGTTTCGTTCTTCCAAATCTGGATACCGACAAAGCTTAGGCAGAGAGCGCCGCAAAGCACGAGAAGAACTATGATGCGAGCGTTCTTCCAAGAGTACTGAGTTCCGCCCAACTGAAGAGCCAAGATTAAGCAAATGACACCTGGAAAGAAGACCAAGTTACCAATTGGATCCAGTTGCTTCAGTCTCGCCACCCACCCTACAGCTTTCTCGTCAAGCTTCTGCTTCGGGAGGTGCAGGATGAGGATGACAACGAGGATTGTGACTGCACCCACGGGAAGGTTGATGTAGAAGCACCATCTCCAGCTCACTTTATCGGTGAATGTTCCTCCAAGTAATGGGCCAACAACAGAAGCAATCGCAAAGACAGCGCCACCAAAGCCCTGGTATATTGGCCGCTGCTGCAAGGGAATCGTGTGGAACATGATCACCATCGCACCTGAAAACAGTCCCGAAGCGCCCAATCCGGCAATGGCACGACCAACAATGAAAGCCTTTGAACTCGGAGCAGCTCCACAGATAGCTGAGCCGATCTCAAAGAGTGTGATTCCAGCGATGAAAATGGGCTTGGCGGCGTAGAATTTGTAGACTTTGCCCATGAGCAGCTGGAAGCTGCACATAGTAAGAAGATACGCACTGCCGTACCATCCAATGTCGTCCAAAGAGTGAAATTCGTCGGTTATTCGAGGGATTGCAGTCGATATAATGTTTTGGTCCTGCAGCAGCTATAGTTAGCAACCCAATCTAGAAGCCAGGACTTGACTTTTCAAGGAGGAGAAAATAATACCAAGGTTGTTAAGAAAATACCCAAGTACACTGCTGCCATAACAACAACCCGCTTCTGATTGCTAGGGTATTCCCCATTAGCCTCCGGCTTCTTCTCTGGCTGAGAGACATCCATGGCGGACTTTTGACTGTTGCGAGAGGGTGAGGTAGACATTTTGTTGAGTACAAGGCAAGTATTGTCTAGGTTGATGAACAGATGAGTAACATTTTTCTTCCAGTGTAGCGATTTTGGTTAGATATATATACGAGTGAACGTAAAATGATACTCGGCGTTGTAGGGAATTGTTTTTTGGATTTCTCAAGCGAGTCAGCGAGCCAACGGGCGTCTTCATGTCGCTGTAGCTGTCGCTGTCGCTTCTCGGTCCTCCAAAGATGATTTCTTACACCCGGACCCCGAGTTTTTCGCTGAGTCAGCCATTTTTCACGTAAGTTAGTACGCATTCTGCTACCATCGCACTCTTTTGGTTAGACCAGAGCAATTAATTATTGAAGTACAGCCTGCTTTGCTTTCCTTTGGCTTACACTCTTATCTCGGGCTCATCCTCTTCTTTTCCTTCATTCAACACCGAGATAGACAGCAATTCAGCTATGATGCTTCATCAACCTACGCAAACCGAGCGACTTCGATCGGACGCTGCTGATCTAAAAAGCTTCTCTTGTTTGACATGTCGCCAGCGGAAGGTCAAGTGTGACCGGCGCAATCCATGCACCAACTGCATAAGGGGAGCGAGACAATGCAGCTTTATTCCTCCGGTGCGCGGCAAGCCGAAAAGGAGAAAGGCACCCAAGGAAGGCCTCCATGCTAAATTGAGACGATATGAGCTCTTGTTAAAAGCATATGGCGCTGAGATTGAACCGTCCGATAATGATAATACCTCGGATGTGGAAACGGTGTCTGAACCTGACGTTGAGATGTCTAAAGATGCTGAGCCTCACATAAAGAGCAACGGCAGCCCCTTTGCACTTGACGAGGCAAAAACAAGGCTTGTAACCAAAAATGGGTCAACAAGATATTTTGATAAGTATGTCTGTTGCTATCCCAAATTGGCGATGGAATTTAACTGAACTCTCATAGTGGTCTCTGGTCTAACTTAGGAGACGAGGTAAATTAGGGCTTTCCTCGACCACTACTTCTTCGTATTTAATGTCTCATTTGCTAACGATTGATAGTTTCATAATCCCGAGGAAGATGGTCTTTCTGAGAGCACAAATGGATCAACTGTTCAAGGATCTGATCTCTTCGTTGATTCTTTCGAAGAGTCTCTCGAGGAGAGTGGCCTTGTGCTTAACACGTTCTCCAAGACAAAAAGCCTTACAAGCCTCCACCAACCCTTCCATGTCTTACAAAAGATGTTGGATATTTTCGTCGATAGAGTGGATCCTCTGATGAAACTCTTACACGTTCCTACATTCCGATCCACGTTAACCACCGAGCTTCAGAATCCTCACAACATATCAAAACCTGTAGAGGCAGTCATATTCGCATTCTATTTCGTTACGGTTATCTCTTTAGATGATAATCAATGCTATTGCCTACTAGGAGACGAGAAAACAATCCTAACAATGCGATATAAAATTGCAGCTCGCCAGGCGTTAGTAAATGCGGATTTTCTCAAAACATCTAGTCTGCTTACCCTTCAAGCATATACATTATTCCTAGTAAGCCGCACCGCTAATGCTTTAGTATGGAACTTGGCTAACATCAGTAGATGGGCATGAGAGGCTATTACCAAAGTGATTCTCTGTATATATTATCAGGGATTGCTGTACGTCTTGCACGTAGAATGGGCCTCCACCGAGATGGCACATTACTTGGACTTTCTCCTTTCGAAACAGAAATGCGGAGACGTCTCTGGTGGCACATTGTCCATCTCGACTGCCGAGTATCCGACTTCACAGGTACAAAACCGTCTATGGACCTTTTCCTTAGTGATACCAAGGTTCCTTTAAATGTCGAAGATGAAGACCTTAGCCCTGACATGACCAGCATGCCACTAGAACGCACAGGTATCACGTCCATTGTGCTGTGTTTAGTAAGATGCGATTTCATTGATTTCCTGAGCAAGGTCATGCCGAACGCTTCACAAGAAATTAAATGGGACAATCTCACCGATTCTACGATCACATTGGCCGAGAAGGATAACATGATAAATTTGATGACGGACGTTTTGGAAAGAAAATATCTCCGATACCACGATCCTTCAAATCCTCTCCATTATTTTGCGTCCGTCTTCGTTAGGTCGTCAATATGCAAGATGAAGCTATTCGCCCACAACCCACGTCAATTCTCCAACATCGGCGTTAAAGTTCCTCAAAGGTCACGAGACATCATCTTCGAGAGCGGAATGAAGGTGTTGGAATACGCAAGTTTGATGCTCGGCAATCAAAGCTTAACTAAATTCATGTGGCAACTCAGCACGAGCTACCTCTGGGATGTGGTCCTTTGTGTCCTTATTGAAGTTCGCCAGCGCAAGATGGGACCAGGAGTAGATCGTGCATGGATGGTCATTGATGGTGTGTTTTCGAATTACCCTAAGATCTTTGCAGAGGTCACTGAGCCTCTGTATGCTGCGCTAGGGAATTGGGCTCTGCGAGTTTGGGACGACTGTGCCGCTGCAAGAAAGGTAGAGGGGCTGGCAGAATCGCCAATTCCAGAGTATATCACTACAATTCGGCGTTGTCGAAAACCTTTAGCAGAGTTTTCACCTAATTCGATAGATCCAGGAAGAGCTATTGGAAACTCGACCGGTGTCGGCGACGTTCAACCTCCAAAACATGATGAGAACCTGATCACTGATTTCGAACCTCTTGAGTCGTGTGATTTCTCCAATCTATTGTCGTTTGATTTAGAGCCAAACGAATGGATGCAATGGGAACGTCTACTCTCTGGACAGAGTTTTTAGCTCAGTCGGAGATCATAGGATAGCTCTATATGCATCAGAATACATAAATTACAATATGAAGATTTATATAGTTAAAGTCGAAAAAGGAAAATCTCAAAATTCAGATACGAACAAACTAACCCTACTTGTTTTCACCTCCATAAAATAATTTCAACAATACATACTAATTTCAGGGAATTATACGCCCTACAGAAACATAGTAGACAACCTTGGGCTGAGAGACGTCGTGAGTAGGCAGTAGAAGGAAGAAGATGACCCAAGAGACTACTACTACTACTACTACTACTACTACTACTACTACTACTACTACTACTACTCTTATTACATGCTTCTATAGAAATTCTACTCGGCCGATATCCGTTCATCTTCCACTTCTCTGTTGCTCTCGAGAATCTTAGTTTCTTACATTTTTGTCGGAAACCAAGTCCCTGCGTACTAAAGTAGAGATTTTCGTAGGTGAATTACCTGTTATACTGTAAATCAGACATCTAACATCACTCGCTGCCAACTAAAGCGACCGGATGGAATATAAAGATGCAGTCTTCATTTAATCATATCATTCCTAGGTACACACTGATTCCCCTCGGCTAATTTAAGCGAGCTACTTTATCATCACTCCTCCCCTATCTCAAGACTCCTCCCATGCGCCCTCCGCCAATGCTTATTCCTATTATCTTTCCTCTTGAACGATCTACCTTTATCAATACAATCCGGATGCCTACACAGAAAGCTTTGTTGGTTGTTACTGTGTCTATCACTTATATGTCGATCGAGGTCTTTTTGCGTGGCAAATGCTCGGGTGCAAGGTGTTGTTGAGCATTGGTAAGGACGCGTATGTGTTGGTATGTGTTTACTAGTATCTTTTCAGTATTTATGGTAACGTTGAAGTGATTGGGGGGGAGTCATACTTCAGATCGCATTTTCGAGGGAAGTGTTTGTAGCAGTAGGTGCAGGTGAAGGTGGGATCTTCTAGATCATTGGGTTGTGTCGTGGTTGGAGGCGTATTGATTGAGGTGATATCATCAGTTTGGATCATCTCATGGCCTCCGTCTTGAACTGCAATATTATCGAGATGCTGAGAAGCTTGCAGTGTATCTGTTGCCCTCGGAGTAGTATTTTGCTCTATGCAGTTCTCCGGACTTGGTTGGTCTACCGCCAAATGTAATGAGGGAGAAGGGCATGCAGGCTGCTGGGTCAACTGTTTGACATTAACTGATGGAGCCCTTTCGATTGTCTGAAAGGCTGAAACCTCTCCCATGGTACAGTACATATGACTAGAACTGGAGGGATTGTTTCCTATTTGAGGTGCGTTCTGAATTGTTGGGGGAGGTTTTGGCGACAAGAGCAATGGTCTATGCTTGATGCTGTCAAACGACCTTGAAAACTGGACACAACCGAAAAATGGAAGCTCAGTAAGGCAGAATTCCCTGTTTTCCAAGTCCTTCATGAGCGTATCGGGGATTTCCAATTCGGTCGCCGAGTTGCTGAGGATTTGAGATTGGGTTAATCCTCGATTTAGGGCCTGTGCTGCTGAATCTTCAGATACAGGAGCGACTGCGTCAACATGGTCTGATCGCTGGTTCTGCACAACCAATGGGCCTTCATAATTTGAGAGACGGGATTTTCATGTCCTTGGCTATCGTCAGGATGCAATTCCATGAAGTCTCGCTTCTCGTCGGCGATAGACCAAATATCCACCACATCTTGGTCTTGAGAGAGTTGCAAAAAGTTAGATGAAGGTGGTGTGGTTGGAGGAGAAGCGAGTGGGTTCATGAATTGGTCAAAGATGTCATTCTCGTTATATGGATCAGGATGCAAACAGAATTCCTCCGTCTGGAGACCACCAAGAAGCCATGTATTCGACACACCGGTCATATCCACGTCAGAAGCTCGAAGTGCGATTTCTCTTTCAGCCATTTCGGCAACTTCTGGTGACACTGCCCATGCTGACTGCGGCCGAGGAAGAAAGAAAGAATTGATGGTTGATTTTATCAAAGCAAATCCATTTGTTATATTCCGCTAGATGGCGAGCCAGCCAAAGCACTCTCTTCGATCGGCATTCCCGGTTTCTGGAGACTTCCTTAACTTCATCGCTGTTGTCTGAGAAGTCATTGTTAGGAAACCCGTCCTCTGGGAAATAATCTTCAGCCCAGTAAAGTCCTCGCATAGCAAAGTCTTCTGGCAAAGGCCCGTGCTCGCGAAAGTCAGGCATTCTGCCATCTTCAATGCCATCATGTCGCTCAAGTATATGGAGTTCGCTGTTAAGGATTTGTACAAGGTCCTCCCATGGGAAAGTGGCCTGGAATAATTTCATTGCGGCAGGATAGGCCGCGAGATATTTAAGGAAAACTAGAGTCACATGAACAAAAGAGAGTATATTTGGGTCGCCAATTCTTTGAAAAAGACAGGTGGCAGTCCCAACGAAAAGGTTTCGAGCTTCGTCAAACATAAGGGTATTTCTTTCCTTCTCACTAATTTCATCACTATTAACGTCTCTCACACCAGCCAGGTAAGCAGGAGACAGAATCGTGGAAAGAACTCCCTGTCCGGACCCGAAGTCAAGTAGTGCTGCACAGTTCGCAACGGCAATATAAGAACCTTCTTTTAGGAACTCATACGATCTCATGCCTACGTTGTTGTCAAGCACATCTACGAGAACTGCGAAAGTCTCGTGAAATGTTGTGGTGGTACTTCCTTTTGTAAATAGTATTGCTTGCAGTCTCATATATGCATCAACAATGCATGAGCTACTACCATCTATTTGTCTGTTCAGCGCGGGTTCGAGAACTGTAAGGATAGATTCTCTAGACGGTTGAAATGGATCGTTGGTGGACAGCGATTTTGTGTAATAAAACAATTGCTCGAGTTGGTTTGGCCGAGCTAAAATAGCTAGATGGTGGTAAAGTCTTCCAGTAGCGGGCACTCTATCTGAGGCCTTGGTATACCAGCGTCGAGCTACATCAGTCCAGATCATCCTATCTGTGACATCGTCGTCCTCAATTGCCATTCGATAGCGGGCCAGGTCACCTAAACATTCTGCCCAAGTGTCTTCGAATGCAGGCACAGTCTCAAACAAGAGGGTCATCATGCCGTACGCTAGATAGATGAAAGAAAGCAAATATTCCCGCGAGCATGGTAGATGATGTCTTAGTAGCTCAAGAAAAATATGAATTCCATGGCGCCACATCCTTGCTGGCATTCCATATTTTGAAGCAAGTCCTTTTAGTGCTGTTGATGCTAACGGATGCTGCGAGGTAGTAAAAAAGTCGAAGTGATCTTCCAGTAGCGTCCGATGCAGAGAAACTAGAGCTTTCCACTGCTCATTTTCAAGAAATTGCCCGACTCCATCATTCTCGTTTTGTAAGCTTCTTGAAGTTTTGCTGTCCGCATCGGTACATATCTTTTCGACCGCTGCAAGTCTAGCATATATCCCTTCTACTTTTGTAACGAGCTCTTCCTGAAGCACAGGCCTCGCTTCTAAATCCAAGATTTGCGTTTGTCTCTTAGTGTTTAGTGCTGGGCATTCTGGGCACTTTACACCCAGGCGCTTGGATCGGTCTTTAGGCGCTGGTGAGCGTTGTTTAAAAACTTTTCAGAAGAGAGCCAGAGGATGTTGTCTTCTTGGATCTCTGTGGAGAGTCTTTTCTCTTCTGTTTCTTTCTCTCCCGTGTCTGGTGTGTGAAAAGCCCAAGCAAAGGTGGAAAAAATAAGCCCAATCCTGCCCACCCACATCCTCTAATCGGCAAATTCCTCAAATCCTCGACAGACTCCCTCTCGATTCGTATCCAATGACTTCGAACACGAGAACGCCAGCTAGAATCCAGCGAGTTTTCCGAGCTCCCAGAGTCCCATGGCCGCTTCGCATTACTAGTTGCGTTGAGTCCAGTAGCATTGAAATTCCCTGCCCTTTCGGAAATAACAGGCGTTACAATAGATGACACAGATGTGTCGACATCATCATCTACTAAATCCTGGGTTTCATGACTTGTTGAGCTTGAACTCGAACCAGCGCTGGGGCTTGGTGTTAGAGTTTCCGGGCTTCCGTCTACTTCTGTAAGCAAACTTGGATCGTCGCTTGATAAATGTGGACGTTGGAGTTCTGAAAAGTCAATGGAAGTCGCTATACTATCGTTTAATAGACTTGGCGTTCCTGAATCTGAAAAGGTCCGACGATCGAGGCTGGCATTATTGCGAAGAGTTGATTGCGTGAAACTTGACGTCGTAGAAGTCTCGGTAGCATTTGTACTATTCCAGTCGAAAGCTGTGACGCTGAGAATGGAGTATGTCAAGATGAGGAGTGACCAGCTAGCCATGGTAGAAGAATGAGGATATGAACGCATCTTGCAAGTTGAGAAAGCCGTGTTCCTAAGAGTGAATGGATATTATATTGTTGACGCTGACGAATGCACAATGAAAGGGGGTTAAAGTTGGTATAAGGACGAAATGCAGTTGGAGGCCCACCATGACCTTGGATGTGAGAGGAGTGTAAAAGGGAATTGGCGAGCAGATGAGCTTGGAGGCCTCCAGCTCTCCAGCCTAAGCCACATCTGGATCATCCCACACCTCTCCTCAGCTGGAGGCCTCCAGTCAGCTGACCATATACATTTAATTCCATACTTCGGTACTTCAAGCCTGAGAATGAAATGTTCGTCTTAGATACAAGAAGACAAAGGTGTCAAAACCCGATGATCTATCTATCGAGTTGGCTTCAAATTTTCCAAAGTCATAATCACCTGACATGATTGCTGTTCCCTCCCGTCCCAAATCCAGGGGCTTTCGTCTGATAAGCGAGGCGGACTCTGCTAATCATTCATCTGAGAAAGACGTCCATGGGAGCACGTTGAAGACTAACGCCAATTAATTATATTTTCCATATCCAGAAGTATAGTCTTGTCCGGTAAACATCAAAGTACTGTAGCAAACCCACCTGTCAACTAGGAGAACCAACCTAATCATACGTCCCAGCTGACTTCATCGATACTGTATCAACGGCTTTCAGCATGTGCCCTGTACCAAAAGGACCTGAAGGATCTGGCCATAAATCTGGAGCAGGTTGTTCAGGTACCAGGTCCTGATCAGCCCTCGCAGATCCAAGTGGCATGCTCTGCTGGCCAACCCGTGGTCTCGTACGCACACTCCGCAGCTCCAAGTCTTTTCCCATCGCATGGTGATCTTCTTGCTCCATCGGTTCGATCTGAGCTGTACTCGTGTCCTAGAAACGTTCGTCGTATAGGTCGCGTACCTTCACGTCGCGAAACAGCAGATACCGTTTGAGAAACCAGGGTATTACTGTCCGGCATTCATAACCCACAAATGTCTTCATCGGTACAGCAAACACCAGATCCAGTTTTTCAAGGGATCGCTGTTTGGTTTCGGGAAGAAAGAGGAAGATGAGGATGGCTGCAACTATGTTGAGGCCAGCAAAAAGGCAGAGCGAGCCAGTGTCATCTAGGGCGGAGTGGAGGCTGTGAACGTCGTAAGTTTAGCTTCGAGACTGGTCATCCATCGCACATGCATAGACTTAGGATATTTGCTTACGGTGGATAGAATACAGTAAGTACACCGGCGAAGAAGAGGTTGAGGCCAACACTGACTGTAACCCCAGCTTCACGATGAGAAAGAGGAAACCTATGGCGTAACAATTAGCCAACTTGGAGTGGCAGCAAGTAGAGGATTTCATTACGATTCACTAGCAATTGTGAATAGCATTGGCCCCATTCCTGGAGAGTAGAGAGCAGCAAATCTGATCAGCTTAGCATCAACTCTCTCAAAGATGTTGACATTTTTTTTTTTTCCTTACACGAAAAGGAAGGTCGTAATCAATGCAATGTGAGATGTCTCTTCTGAAGGAATATGAAAAGAAAACGCTGCTGCCAAAAGGGATATGCTCATCAGTGGTAGTGTTGCAAGAAGTAGTACTCGTCGGCCGAGAGTGTCAATATTTCTAATGGCAGGCAGACCAAAGACGAAATTAACCGCACCTATATCATATCAGTCGTTTTATTTGGTACGTAGAGAACTTTTAATGTCTACGCACCAAATCCGAAGCTATAGAGAAAAGCTTTATTGAATCCCTTTGTTCCAGCCGAAGGACCCGAGGCATCACGAAACAGGGTTCCGGAGTAGAAGGCGAGGACATTTACTTTCATAACGTTAGCAAGTGACTCCTTGCACAAGGACTGACGGTGAAACATAAACCAAACTGTTCTCTAGCTCAGAGACTAAAACAATGGGGAGTAAACAGTCCAACGATAAGCAAACTCACTTCCACATAGCTGCTGGGCCAGGTTTACAATGCACGCAGCGACCAACGCATTACGAAGCCTCTTGATTCTAAACAGTTGAGCAAAGCGATTACCATAGCCACCAATATGAGCCAGGGCTCTATGTATTCCATGTAAATCTCCAATCTCTGAGTCGTATACGCGTGTGGTGTATGTTGTTTCTAACTCAATTTGTTTGTGGACAAGGTAGAGGTCTCGTTGCGCTTGGAGCTGGTGTGATGTTAGCTCGCTGTGCATCCAAGGTATCATGTATGCATACCTCTGTGCTGCGCAGAGCGACAAAGATATTGTATGCTTTTCGATAGTTCGATGGATCTTTCTTCATCATATGCCACCGGGGACTTTCAGGGCACCAATGCAGAGAAAGTATTAGAACCAGAGCAGGGACAACGGGTGCTCCCAATTGAAGCCTCATGGACCAGTGTGAGCTAGCACGATTTAGCACAAGATTAGCTGCAAATCCTAATGCTATACCAAAAGCCACCCTGATGAAAAGTAAGCTTCAACCTAGTGCAAACTATACGACTTGGGCATGGCTCACCAAAGCTGCCAGCAAAGTGCTGCTGAGCCTCTCCAAAAAGCGACGGCCGTCTCGGATGCTAATATCGGTGTACTACTAGATGCCTTGAGACCCATACCTACATATTTTGGAAATCTTTAGTATATGCAGATGTTATATTGACCAGTCAATGCACATTTCTTCGGGTGACCTACCGATGCCGTTGAAGATTCTACAGACGAACAATTCATACCATGTATTTGCACCAGCTGAGCCCAGAGAGCTAGCCAGAATAAGAATTGCAGCAGTGAAGATAGTTCCTCGTCGGCCAATCTGATGATTGACAGGATCAACCAATGGGCAGCCTCTAAGAAAAGTCAAATGCCCGTATGCGTGGGAAGTGGGAGTTAGCAAAAGTACAGAAGAGCACCAAAGAGAAAAGGAGCAGCATTGGTGATGCCTGTAATCCAGTCTCCCAATGTTCCATCGAGATGGTACACCTCGGGGAAGAACAAAGTGGCCCCATTAATCGAACTCTGTACCCAGCCTTGCAATACACCAGCAATCGAGACGGTGACAATTGTCATGTATAATCCTTTGGACTGCACAAAGAGGTGATCTTGCTCGTTCTTAAGGGCTTCCTTTTCTTCGCTGGTCAACTGGACCGGTAGTTGGGTCCCCTCGATTCTATCGCGGCAGACAGACATCATCGTACACCATAAGATTCTTCGCGACGAGTACGGCTCTGCGGAGTCCAGGAAGGATTTCGGTCAGATCCATGCGCTGGACAAAATTTTGAACATCTCGAAGGAGATCGTCTTCGCTTATATGAGCTATAAGACATATTAGAATCAAGAGTCTATTGCATGGTTTCATTGCCATACCTAAAGGATTCTCTATAATAGCTCCCAAGTTCTCATTAAGCAAATCCTCATGATGATGGTCGTCCATGTCTCCATCCATGGGTCGCTTCTTGTCCTTCATTGGCTCACTTTAAGCTCTAGGATGTAGGGCGTTTGCTCTAAACAACGATGATGGTCGCAGCCATCGCTGTATATAAATTAGAGAATATTGGAAGGTGAGGCTTTGAATTCCAAATCTGACATGACATGAGCAGTTCGGACGAACTGGGCGACACAAACACAAGGATCTATGCAGTACTTAAGAGAAGGCTTGGTTGATTGGCTCTCCGCCTGCCAACGGGCCACCAAGAAGGCTCTCAACCCTGAACATGCTGTCACGCCCGATTAAAAGCATGAAAGCTGAGGCTCAGTCTGCAGGTAGCGTAATTTGGCACCGCTACGCCTTTTAGCATACCATTTGGCGGATCGAGTCGTCTGGCAATTACATGGTAGTCGGTAAATTGCCAAACAGAACTTTGATGCAGATCCACAAGAGCGTCCTTGTATAGTCAAGATAGCAATATTGTCCCTGATCCGCAGTCAAGACAGAGAGACTGAAATAGATGAAGGGTATATAAAGAGAGGGGATGCTAAATGGGGAGCTTTCTTTGCTGCTCCCCTTACCTGTGGTGTAACACGGCCTGCAGGAGGCTGGCAGTGCCACACCATACCGGTGAGAGCAAGCACACGACCAAGGGATCCCCCCTCTAAGTCTGCTCTTTGCACTTCTCCGCTTCTTCTCCGCTTCTGCAGCCTCCGCTTCTCCACCTCTATACTCACCTTTTCAGCCATCTAGATATAAACTCAAACCATTGCGGGCTCCCTCGTAAATCTCCAGCTTGATTCAAAATCTTAAAAGGGCTCCCCAGTTTGTCCTGGAAGTTCTCATAGCCTCCAACCTCGCATTTCAGTTGGAATACCATCATCGACTTTTGTTGCACTACGATAAAGTGCAATGACGGATCCACTTTCTATTGCTGCCAGTGCGTTCAGCATTGCCGGAGTATGTGGAACAATAGTGATAAGTGTTGCCAAATTCACGGTTGGAGCCAGAGAACTGCCTGAAACTTTGCGGGAATTCAAAGCGAATATAACTACTTTACAATTAGCCTTGAATAGTGTTGACTCAGCTATCAGCAAAACGTTCGAAGCTACTACCTTTCGCACATGCTGAAGAGCAGAAACACTGATCGGAAATCCAGAATGTACTAAATGCGTGTGAGCTTTGCGTATAGAGACTCAAGAATGAGCTACCGCAACTTCAAAGCCACAACCAAAACCGCATCGGACAGGCACGGAAGCAACTTGAGATGACTTTGAAGAAAGACTCTATCGTCCAAATCCAAGGCCACCTTTCCTCATACACTCAGGTGCTGCAGCTTTCATTGACCACGGTGACATTGTGAGTAAACATAACTCGTGATGGCATGGGTAATCAAGTTAACAAAACGTGTTTCGCAGAGGTTTGTTGGTGGAGAAACAACAATCCCAGGATTTGATCCAGAACAAAATCGAAAAATTGATTGATGAACTCGAAGAGGCAAATGAAAGGTGGCGAGAACCGCAAGGACAGAGAAATGGCGAGGAGTTGGATACGAATCGAACTGTTGAGGAAATGCTGGCATTCCGCAATATCGAAGCCTGGCGTACATCTGCCAAGGGCCTGGCTGATGCTGTTACTTTATGCGGATCAGAAAAGCAATCATCGAGCGGTCTAGGAGAGGAAGGAAGTAGTTGGAATGACGCCGATTACATCGCTCGAGAGGGAGATCTCAGGAGGCATACAGTTCCAGAAAACACAACTAATGATAGCGGAATTGAGGTCGACAGCTGGGATCCTGAAGCGGGGAAATCGCATATGGTAAGTATTGATATATTGAAATACCAGATTGAAGCAAACAAGGAATGGGTAAAAAGACTTGTCGGCCAGGGGTTGTATATCAAGGCAGAAGACTCCCTTAGGAAAGGGATGGAGCTCCGGGATAAACTAGACCGAATGCACAACATCTCGTCATCTGACAAAGTTGAGTCAGAAGAGATCATGGCAGATATCTTTATGGGGCAGAAGGGCTCTAGGGAAAGCACTCTTCGAGCCAAGGAGATTCTACAGCAGCTGTTGGAAGGCGAAGTAACACGACTTGAACAACACCCACAGCCGATAGAAAACGATCGCAGGCGTTGTTGGCGGCTCTACTACAAGCTAAGAGGCGTATATATGGAGCTGGTATGAGACACTCATCCGCTGGTTCTTGTTCCCCAAGGCTGATTTGCAACTTTTAGAAAATCTATGACAAGGCCATCGACTTCGCATCCAGAGCTTTCGAAGGATGGAAAGGACTCAAGTCCATGCCATGGAGCCAAGTTCGTTCGGCCGGGATTTTGTTGGCGCGAGCATACGATTCCAATGAAGACTTTGACCGAGCCCAAGGGATCAGAAACTGGATTCGAGATCAAAGCCCGAAGCTAGGGAGTACTGGTGTTGCTTATCGCAACGAAGACACAGAAGACGGCCTGTTCCCAGACCCAACGCTACCAGGACTCGCGGAGTCATTACGTTGGTGCAAGGAGAAGGGCTTTGATACTGGCTCACCCGAGTTCTGTTTCGAAACTCCTAACCAAGAGGGTGACACAGCGCTTCATGTTGCCGTGCAAGACAATAACTTGGAAATGGTGGAACGCATGGTAGATCACGTAGCAACGCTGGAGACCCCTGACCGCAATTCATCCACTGCTCTGTTACTAGCCTGCGGGACTCGCAACAGACGTATTGCCCAGGTTCTGCTACACCATGGTGCAAGAGTCGATGTTGAGGACAAAAGTCGTAATACACCACTGCATCGTCTGCAAAGTGCTAAGGGCGGTAAAGAGACAGCAAAGCTCCTCCTTGACGGCGAGCCCGGGGTTGGTGGCAGTATTAATATTGACCAGAAGAATATCAACCTAGAAACAGCGCTTCACCTCGCATGTAAAATGGGCAACGAGCCAATGGTCAGCTTCCTCCTCGAGCGCGGTGCAAACGTGAACTGTCCAGGCCCAGCTGGTTATACACCTCTACACATAGCCATCAGCGAGCGAGAGCGCATCTCTATCATTGTGAAGCTCTTACAATATAACGCAGACACCACGCTCCGCGATAGCAAGGGGCAAGATGCCTTCAAGTTAGCCAAAGAAACACGGCGTCCCAGCCCCGAAATCACCAAGATCCTCGAGGAATACGAAGGGAAGAAGCGTCGACTAAGCTCTTCCAGATCATTGAGTTCCAACGGAGGACGAAGAAATACAGTGACTTCAGACTCTTCAGTCCTGTCGGGCAGTTCGGAGGGGAGGAGTAGCAAGGACACCGAGAATCCCCGATTACCTCAATCGAGGTTTCCGTTCCCATGGAAGGACAGAGACAGGCAGTAGAGCTCCCAGACCCAACCTACACACCAACATATCAGTCGACCACATCACGACAAATAAAATGGTAGCAGACAGAATTTGACGTACAAGAATATGCTGGTGTTGTAGAATGTCAGAATACGAAGTCCACAGAGGAAGGCCGGACGAAGACGAGTAAGCGAGATGGTGGTTCCAGGTTCGCCGAGGTTATTGGTCACTTGACTACCTAAAGCGGCTCCAGCCGCCATTGGAAAAGCCTGAGAGGAAGGGACCAGTTACTTGCCCTGCTGGCTTTTGAACATTACTTCTAACAATCTGAAACGGTTAGAAAGATATAGTATTGTAAGTAGACGGCAAGCAGCAAGGTCACGTTGCATATCTCTCAGATTCCCTGGCTAAATTGTTCACAGATCAACCGAGTCGTCCGTAAATCTGTTGTAGAATAAGCGACGTAACAAGTGGCAGAAAGGGTCAGATACAGGAGGAAGTGGACGGTTAGGTGTAGATAATAGATTCTTATAGCTAAGATGTCTAAGCCCCATTGTATGGTCTGCTGTATATCATCTATCGAGCGCAACGCATGAATCCATCTGTCGCTCTCTCCATCTCCTGCCCATCTATACATAATGAAGATGCTATCCGAAAGTAAGCCAACCTGTAGCGCAGTGTGACGACCAAGTAACGCCGATGATAAAAAGAGAAGAGAGATATGCTCCACGGTATCAGTAAGCAAAAATTCCATGCACGTATGCCATGCCATGCCATGCCATGCCCCTATAAAACCCAATGATCCAGCTCATAAATGCATTGCTCGCTCGCTCAGATCTTGATCGTACATCCATTTCGTTATCGGCCCATTCATCATTCATTAACTCTTATTCCTATACTCAAACCTCACCCCAACTTCCCATGCCACCAGTGCTGGCAATCATACTCCCACCATTACTGCCAATGCTCCCGCCGATGTCCCAGTAATGCCTACTTCCACTACCAATGCTATTTCGCTTCAAGCTCTTAACACTAGCACTGGCACAGCTACTGTTGCCGCTTGATCTCCGGACTCCCATTCCCAGACCAACCCGGCTGTCGCTTGGGAGGGTGGCTTTGAAGGTCCTTCTCTCAGAGCCACTGCCTCTGCGCTCTCGATTTACGAGTGGATGGTGTGCCCGTACTCGGGCAGCACGCGCAGCACTATCCGTGGTGCTCGAGGTAGCGAGGTTGGAAGGGGCGGTGGTGGTGAACTTTGGGGGAGATGTAGAGGGGGAGGAGGATGGAGACGTAAAGCGAGAGCGAAGATACCGGAACACCACCTTGATATCCAGATCTTTCTCCCATTCTTCTTTTGTGAGAAGCTGTGATGCGCGTGGGGTATTGTCCACTTCTTCTGCTGGTAGTGTGTGAGAAGAGGCTTGCATGGGGATGGGGAGAGTTGGTTGGAACTCGGGAGTTCGGAGAGATGAAGTTGAAGAATCGATCGGTCGTGTGCAGTCTCAGGAATGACTGGCAGACCTGCATATGGTATGGGTTCTTGCTGGGAACGAATATAAGTTGAGAAAGCACCTGGATGATCGGTAATCTGGTTGACAAGGACGCCCAGCTCTCTCGCTATCCGCTCCAAGAGCCGGTGTTCCCAGCTGGAGGTATCGGGATTGGCAACTGGCTTGCTCGCAGGAGGAGTGGTGGACAAGTCGTCGTCTACTGGGAGGTTTTCACCAAAGATGATGGATAAGAGATGATCGTCGATGCCCATGAGATCACGGATGACGCGACGAGTTATCCTGTTCCAGAAACCCTCGTTCTCCTCTTCAGGGACCTTCTCGTCCAAAGCCGCTTGCCCATGTATCGAAGCCTCCACATTACTCATTGTCGCGACGTCGGCATGCTCATCCCTCAAGCTCACCCTCTCGCTGACCATGCTCTGCCTCCTCCTCCGTGTCTCTCTCTGTATCTCGTCGAGCAGAACGCGACTCTGCTCCATTCTCCAGGCTTCGATGCGTCGTGCCTTCTCTTGCTCCGCTATCATCTCCAATGCGCCGAGCTCCAGACTCTCTCGGCGGCGCTTCACGCGGCGTGGGTTGTATCTTTCAAATGAGTATAGATGTTCTTGCACATCCTCTCCCATGATCGTTTGGTCGATCCTGAACGAGCCCAGTCCATCATGGGTCGGAAGCACAGGGCCACCACTGGTGCTCTGTCGTCGATTGTATACGCTGGGCTCGGCGCGAAACTCGTGCAGGTGGCTGTCTAAGCTGTCGAGCTCGCCCTGGCTGGCGCTCTCCTCTTCTTCATCCTCATCGACCTCCTCGTCATAATCATAACTCCGCGCCCTCGAATCCTGACTCCCGCCGAAGTCGCTTATCCTCGATCTCCCCGCTGTGCATGTCTTGCCTGTTGATGTTGTATTGGTGACGTCTGTTATTGAAGCTGCGCTGGGTGAGAAGAGGATCCATTCCTGTGATTCTTCGAGTTCAGACGGACGCGGGGGTGCGGGGATGGACAGCTGTTGCTCTCGAGGGGGATAGGTGGTGGTACGCTGAGGCGCGTGCGTTGGCTGGCGAAAAGCCATGGCTGCGGTGCAACGAGAAGGGAGTGAGGTTGAAGGCAAGTAAGTAGGATCGTGAGGAATTGTCGAATAGTTATGTAGTGGAAGGGGAGAAGAGGGAGGTGAGGCGTTGGGTAGGTGTGTAATATGTAAGGTGTTTATTTCTAGGTACTGACTGTATCTGAGAGTAAGGCGTATGCTGGGGATGGTGGTACTGGATGTACTGCTGTAGGGCAAGGCAGAGTGATCAACGCAAGGGGGTCGTGCGATCACCTCAGCCTGAATCACCCGCTCTGTCTTGTTCGGTGGTCGCTGACTGGTGGGCTGATACTAGTTAGTTTGACTTCTAGATGGGCACGAGAAATGACGAGCTCGAAGGCGTGATTGATGAGATGATATGTATAAGATATAAGATATGTATGTATCCTGGGCTGGGCGTGGAGTTTATATTACTGACGATGTTTAATCATGAAAAGTACAGTAGACTACAGTACGACACCACCAGATTCCGAGAGAACAGCGCCTGGGCAGGGGCACCGTTATCGGGATTCGGTGAGAATGAAGGGGGGTGTGAAGGGGTGAAAGGGTTGAAGGGCAGGGCGAGGAGTGGATTGATGAGTGAGTCGTGTCGTTGACTCTTGAGTCGCTCTTCAATGGGTACCCGGTAATCTACGAAAGGGACTCCGTACAGTTCGAATCGAACAAATCGAATCAACCGCAGTCGGCCCTTGGGACGGTGGAACGGGTCGAGGGAGATTTCAAATTAGTCGACTTGTTGACGTCTGAGCAATAGAGATGAGGCGCGACAGCCACGTCTCTTTGTTTCGTGGGGATGATTGTTGTTTGTTGTAAGGTGACAAGACAGATACACAGGCAGACTAGACAGCAATGCCTCAAAGAGGAGACAGGCACTGTAAGGTACTCGTACCGACTAAACTGACTGGACTCGTATCGAGAGAAGATAATAATACTGGAGAACAGAACATGGAATCCCATACACCTTGTCTTGTTGAATGTGGATGGCACTCCTTAATAATCCTAATGCAGGAGTTCTTTTAGGTAGGTAGTAAGCTAGCAGCGTAGCCCAATAAGTACTTGTACATGCTGTAGGTAGGTAGGTAGGTAGGCAATTAAATCTGTTGGGCTGATATGATATGATCTGATATGCTGAAGGGAAACTAACTACAGCACTTCATATTACTTCGTACAGTAGCCTCATAGGATCTTACAGCATGATAGGAGGAATACTCATAGTTCTCGCTGACGGCATGCTCGTAAATTCGTAATCTCTAATCTCTAATCTCCAATCTCTAGTCTCTAATCGATATTTCATCATCACCATATCATTGCGATAAGAGATTGATTCCTTCCTTTCCCCTCTTCAGTTCAAGCCACTCCTCACTACAAAAGCGGCAACCAGTTCTCTCCCTGTATCTGTCTGCCCTTTACCCTGAGGAGAGAGTGCTCTTTAGCCAGTAAGGTGGGCAGGTAGTCATGGGTAAACTCCTAGTAGACACAGGTCAGTCCGCCATTCGCACGTCTCGTCTCAACCTCCCCAGAGAAAGCTCTTGTTTCAAAAGAGAGCCGATGACGATGACGGTGCTCTCGATGTTAATGACGATGTTAAATAAATGAGACCATGCCCCAACCCGACCATGCGCGCGCGCACGTTGTCGCTTGTACACGTCTTTGCAGCCTCACACAACTTCTTCACCGTTGCCACTTGCTTCAAACACCGGTGTACCTTCGTACAGGGAGGGACAGTTGACGAGTTGATGGTCAAGTGACCACGTCGTACAGTACACCTCAGGACAAGGACAGGATAATACTGTACACGATGGGCTTTACGAAAGCAAGTATCTGCTGCTTTTACTTACCTTACTACTACTGTCGATGAAGCCAGTACGAGATGCCTGTACGGTTCATGCTCGCCAACAGGAGCGGCTGCATCCAGCGCGAATCGGCGCGTCTTAGTGCATATGTCGTGTGTGCCAACAGATGCCCTGGCGTGGCTATGTATGGTCTTGCTGAGGAATCAGAGAAAATGGGCCTGTCTAGAGGCCAATGTACCAACTACTATTACTGTACAGTACTTCACAGTGACTGTGTCATTGTCTTCCATACACTAAATCATGGGAAACTCTAATGAAAACTTTAGCAATAGGGTTGATAAGGGATGACGGAGGGAAATGTATACCTAGAGTTAGTTCCAAACATACTTGATTCCTCTATAAAGTCTATATGAAAGAAAAACAACATCCAACATCTCAGAACGTAATCCAAGAAGGAAAAAGGATGCAGTAAAGTCAGTACCTTGCAGTACCTAGGTACATACCTTGATTACCTCTTAAAGCTTAAACAAAACAAAACAACATCCGATGTCTCGAATGAGTTCCCTAGCTCTGCCAGCCCTGAGAAACGAGGCGAGGAGTTCGGCGAAGATCTTTCAAAACCCGGTAAGATGAAAAAACACCTCGAGAGGAAATCCCGACTTGCTCTCTGACTCAGTTGAAGATTTGAAGAAAAACTCAATTCCGGTGCTTCCGTATCATCATTATACTTGGCTTGCCCAACCAACACACCCGAGCGTCGTACGACAACCTACTGAGCAATGGCTGTGTGTGCCTAGTATGCAAAAGGGAAACTTTGTCTAAATTGCATGATACATACTTACTCAGAAAGGGCTGAAAGGTAGCCTCAGAATCTACCGTGCATCGCAGCTGGTCACAGAGTTGACATCCTCTCCAGATGCACATCATGTCCAGCCTCTTCAGTCACTCAGAGAAGCCAAATGGTCAAACAGAAAGAACTGACGCTTCAATGGTGACACAGTGTTGATGGAAGAGTATTATTTGATACTCACAGCTCATATAATGTTGATATCCATCAACGCACGTTCATGCACACAAATGCAAAGCTCAATCGTCGTAACAATTCCTTAAAACGCAATGATCTCGGTATTCCCGATGTCTTTCACATCATCATTGACCCAGCCATTGCATTGCAATTGTACGCCCATAAGATCAAAGCCCTGAACCCAAGTCGCATCCTTAACAAGCAAACATCCATCAAACATCCATCTAAGCCTCACCAGCGAAAGCTGCTGGGAAACGCTTCATGTTCTGCTCGAGACTGCCCTTGTTGCGGAGGAATTGAACGTAAGCACCATCGACGAGAACCTTGCCACTCTGCTTCTTCTCCATGTACTCCTCACGGCGGAGAGGGGTGAAGCCCCAGTTCTTGGAAACGATGATCTTTTGGCGGCCAGGGAACTTGTACTGCGAACGACGGAGAGCCTCGAGAGCGGTAGCACGGTCTGAGAACGGGTTAGGTGATTTTCCCCTCGTTCATCAAGTACGGGGAGACTTACGGGAATCACGAGTGCGAATGCTCAAGATGATCTGACCAATGTTGACACGGGCGACGGATCCGTTGGGCTTTCCCCAAGCACCACGCATTCCAGTCTGCAATCTATCGGCACCGGCACAAGACAACATCTTGTTGATACGGACGACGTGGAAAGGATGAGCGCGGACACGGAGATGGAAGGATTCCTTTCCGGCAGTCTTGACCATGTACCTGCAGAGAAATGTTAGCCTCTAAATCCAGCCATACTTCGCTGCTCCTTGTGCGCGCATCTCCGTCGCAATAATTCTCCACTTCTTCCTTTCGTTTTTCTTTGACCTCCCACAGTACCCCGCAGGTTCATGATATGGCGGAACTCACTTGTTGGCGCAAATACGGGCGGCCTCAAGAGCCTCGGAACTCAACTGTTCATACTCGTTGGAGACCAAGTGGATGCAGAGAGGGAACTCGTCGACGTTTGCCTTCTTACGGCCAAGATCGAAGATACGAATCTTTGGATCAGGGACACCACGGTTGAAGCGGGACTTGGGGTACGGCTGTTGAGGTCAAAGGGTCAGCTTTTGCTCTATTGACTTGCTTCATCCGCAACTCGATCGCCATCAAAATGTGCAGAGAGATGCGCTCGTGGGAAAGCGTGGCGATCAAGTTTGGTCGAGTTTCAGCGCTTCAGCGGCTCTCGAGAGGTTGGTGCGGTGGAAAAAAGGGCTACGCACCTTGTTCTTGCAGTAACGGTAACATCTCGCAGGTCTTCGTGCCATCTTGACGGATTTTCAAGGTGGTGTTTTGTCGAGGATTAGTTGTTGTTGTATGGAGAAAGAGGACGGGGAATTGAGCGTCTTTGTCTTTCGTCTTTTGGCCTCTCCTCTGATTTGAAATCAGCCAAGCCTTGCCCTCGCTTAAGGTGTTTCTTAGCGCGCACGACAATTTTACAAATCTACGGAGTACGAAGCAGGCCCCTGATTCGTCAGCACAGAGGCAGAGGCAATAAATAGTTCGTATCTTCATAAGATAACTTTAGGACTTTACTTACTTAGTGAACCCAAGGACTGCCTACCTACCTACTGTGGCAATCGTCAGAATTGGTCTACAAGAGATTATTTGGATGAGTCATTCCATATATTGGGTGCTATGAGTGATTCACTAAATTTGAGTGACTCAGTTGATATTGGGGTATCACCCATGGAAATAATTCCTTACAAACCAATCCGTATACGAAGTACTGTACTGTACAGTACAGTAATAGCTGCAGCTACGATAATTTCCTCCGAGCTACCTACTCTACTTGTTGTCGAAGGAATTCCGACGCAACAAATCGGTCCCGAACTCCAAAGATCATTAATAATGATGCTGTCACGGACCTTTGCACCAGTACGACGCCTACTACTCCATCATAACCCCAGCAACCCCAGCCCAGCATTCTCCCCCATCATCAAATCCTAAATCCTACTGTATGGCCTATCAAATTCCCCATAGTAGTCCCCAGAACGTCTGTCTGGGCTTCGTCTTTCCCTATAGTCTGTCCTAAACTCTTGACGTGTCCGAGCTTCGTCGATTAAAATCCGGACTCCATACCCGACTTCTATCACTATACCTCGAGGAGTGCGGGCTTCGGCTTCTCGTCGCTGTAGCCAGTAGTTGTCTTGGTTCCGTCTCAGTTCAGAATAGCCAGTATCATACGCCAAATGTTCAGGGCTTCGGCTTCGGCGTCGTTCTGGCCGGTAGATATCTGAATCTCGTCTACGCTCAGAATTACCATTGTTGTAGACCGAACGTTCAGGACTTTGCCCATGTTGGTTGGCTTCTGAACTCCGCTCAGCTCGGCCATCATACCAGCTTGGCTGCTTTGGGCTACTTCCACGGTTCCTTTGGCTACTAGTTGGAATCCGCCTGTCTCGAGGTCGGCTTCGATCATTGCGGGCTCGGTCACTATACGACCTATCTACATCTTTATCCAAGCGACTATTCATTTCTCGGTTGTCATTGCTGGCATTTGTCGGAGATCCTGTAGACTTGACTAATGGAACGTAATTAGGCTTCTCCCGCTGACTGAGTGTGCGCATTGTTCGGAGTTTATTCCCTTCTTCATCCAACTTTCGATGCCCATTGTGCTCTTCCTTGGTGACCCTCTTCCAATCCTTGTCAGTTGATTCTCTGATGAAGTAATGCTCACCATAGCGCCTGGCGTGCTTCTGTACTTTTTGTCAATATCAAGAATGCAGAAACGAAACGAGTAAGTACTTACTTTTCCACTGTGAGGATCCATGGCTACCAGTTGCTGAGATTCCTTGAAGACATATAAGGACCTACAACCTGTCACGCAGACACCGAGGAAACAACAGGGCTAAGAGGAGACACTTAGTGACTTGGCTAAACAAACCGCACCGCTGAAAGAGGATAATTTCTTTTGATCAAAGATCTGATAACTTGCCGATTCTTATTCGTAAGGTGAGCCGGAAAGGAGGAAGAATTTCGAGAATGACGACTAAAGAAAAGCAGGCAGGTCCGGCAGATGGGCACTAAGGTAGCCTGCCTTCTGTTCTTGGTACGGCTACCCTCCTTCATTACTTCCTTGCGGGTGGCCAGGACTCTACCCAATCCCAAAATGGCTCGTCAACAAGTATTCAAGCATAAGAAAACTCTTCATTATTGAATGGTTAAATTGCCATCAAGACCACTTTTTGTTGCCAACTTTGGCCATTGCTGTTCACTTAATTTTGCCTCTTTGTGACAGATGTCTTGTGTCTCTGGGATAGGTATCTCAAAAGAACACTCTCTTGGACCACTTCCCGTATTAGCAGTCGGTATACGATGGCTGAAGATCCTTCATACTTCTCATGAACATGGCATTTTCCCTGATCATGCTCAAGACAAATGAGCTTCCTCTTAGCCCAAAGATAATGCTTAATATCATAGTCTTTTTGCACACAAATCTCAAGTCGTCCAGGTAGGGAGATCCGGCGGAAGAGTTCTGTAAACAGGTGGACAAGAAATGGTTCATTTGCAACCGAAAGGTTAAGCTGCATTTCATATCTGTGATATCCCCATTCTCAGCTGAAGCATAGTGACTAATGAGTGCAGTGTTGCAAAATACCATTTTGATTTTTCGATCCATAATAAGTCCTTTCTGCCTTCGAGAATATAGCTGATAAGACCTTGAATTGATGAGCATGAAGGGCGGATCTTGCTTCTGACTAATCTCATCATTCGTACTTCCTTTCGTAGACGGGAAAGATGATGATTCCTCAGCAGCTCTTTTCTGTTGTTCAAGGGTAGCTAGAGTGGCCTTCACGGCTCTCCCGAGCAGATCTGACGGTTCGACTGTGGACTCTGTGGGACCCAACAGTCGGAGACACTACTACCGTGACCATTGTGAGCTGAGAACTTGCAACTATACTCAGTTAGGCAATCCATTGGGATGATGTTGACGTTGATGGATGTGGATGTGGATGTGTGTGGTTGTGGTTATTGTACAGCTAAACCTAACTAGGTAGGCCAGCACAATTTGAGCCGCCCTTAACCGCTACACTTCAAGCCGTCTGATTAGTAGATATCAGGGTAGAGTGGACAGCTACAATCAGAGCTTATCGTACGGAGCAGGTACTGATTTTCCCCCGCAGAATATGTAGAGGTTGAAAGATCCATTCGACCGATCACGCAAACTTTCAAAGAAGGCAGTTTGTACCGTCACTGTGAGAATAGAATAGAATCAACAGAACAATAAGGGATTATCACCAACTGGGATACATCGAGGAGGTCCAGGTCAAACAGTGTCATTTCATTTGTTGCCCATAAATTGTTGGTCCGTTAAATTCCAGGACCTGAAATATCCGACGCCAACCATTAATGCTATCACAAACGTTTCCACCGATGTGATCCTGTTCCATCAACAAACCCAGCGCAGTACTTTTTGAGTGACTTCCCCGGAGACAGCGTCTATGCAACTTGGCCAGAAAGGATATCGGAATCACCTGCATCAAGTACAGCCAAGGTAGAGCTGAATGGTGTTAGCCAATTGGGCATCCTTTGATAGAGTGTTATAGCGTCTTACCATCTGAACAGCTTTCCACATGCAGTTCCAAGTTCAATGCTGTAGTAAATAGTAAGTAAAAAGAAATATACCCTCCAAAAGTCAAGAGACTTCGATCACAGGGTGCGGGCTGCCCTCAAAAGCCATGAAAATCTTTGTCGTCAGGCAAGCCCGCGCAGACTCCAAAAAGAGTCAAATCGTTGGAATGAAGAAGATATATGAGGTACGTACTTGTTACCAGCGAAGTGGTGGACGTTGGTCTTGGACAACTATTTTCGGATTAGCTGAAGTTGATTTGGGGGAATCTCGTTTATATCTTACCATAGCGTAATACTCGAGTTCAGACTTGCGGAGAGGGGGAGTGTTGCCAGAGATGATGACAAGCTTGGCCTTTCTGAACTGTCGTTAGCATCTGAAGTTCAGAAGGTCAGATTGGAGAGATGGGCCTCTTACCCAGAACGCAGAGTCTTCAAAGTGCTCTTGTATCCCAGGGTAACCTTTCCAGATTTCATCACCAGCGCTAGGCGCGAGTTGATGCTGTCCTGGGTCTTTGTCTTCTTGGTTGGGGCCATTGTATCGGTTGGGTGTCCTCCTAGACCTTCAACAAATTAGTACCGTAGTTCAAGAGCTCGAGAACAATATAAACATGTTGCTCACGTTGCTAATCTCTGGACAAGAGTGGTGATATTTGTTGGATGGGTCGGAGAGAGAAGAGAAAGTTCGTTCGTGATGTTGGAGTGGTTTTGCGCTGCAAGAATGAAAGAATATTTTGTGCGGAATGCCAAGAGTTCGCGTGGGGCGGAGCGGTCATATATTTGTCCGCATGGTGTAGTCACATGACATGGTCTGATTCCAGTCCAATCAACTCCACTCGGAGATCCCGTCTCTTCAGTACTGCTGCGGTGAGGTACAGAGAGCACCAAGAGTAGAGGTAGATAGACACCTACCTACCTGCTCTATTCTTGAAGGTCTTCAGCTTACCCTCGTTTTGCTATTTTGATTACTTACTACTTAGCTGAGCTCCCACGTATCCACTGGTGCTATATGCCAGTTGAATTGTTATCTATCTGAAAAGACTTCTATCACAATATATCTATATCTCACTCGCTCTCTAACATCGCTTGCGACCAGAACTTGGATTAATGGATTAGCATCCAGGTGTACGGTAACCCTCTTCACTCATAGCATGCCTACAACGTCCATCCCATCTCCCGCACCAAATATCTGGAACATTCTAGTCACCTTTTCAAAGCTTGTATCAGCAGTTTGGATGCGACTTGTGCAACTCAAAAGGCAGCTCATGCATGTTGCGACGCAGACTTTGGGTACGGGACCACGCCTGCCACGCACCTGTAGCACACCCAACTCGGTACCTGTCGTACGAAAGGGACAACTTGGTAACCCTAAGTTGGGATGATGGCATGATGCAGCCCTCTGTGCTTCAGTTGCAGAAGCTTTGCTACGAACCTGAGGCGGGCAGAGGCAGATCTTCCCCAAGCATCCCTGGTCTGCGCCAGGTTATAAAGTTGTTTCAATCTGCATGAAAAACCGGAGATTCCCTGCATTCGGAGCTCGTTGGATGAATGGAACGAACGTGTATGGGCTAGAGTAGGTAAGCGTGGTAAGGTACGGCCGATACAGTACCTACTGTCCTGTACCGGTACCGTAGCCGCGTACAGTAATAACTGTACTGGTTCTTTCTGTGACTTTTGTTATTATTACCTCAATAGTCAATAAGGACCACTTGCTACTGGGATGAGAAGGGCAAAGGGAGAAGGAGAGAGCCCACGAGCCACAAAAAGACACACGCGAACATGAGTCCTCAATCTAAACATTCAATAAACCAGATCTCCTGAGTTGACTCAAGCTCCTCTCCAAGCCCCCTTTTTCCCTCTTTGCTCTTTTGACGGTTGGTTCCTGTTTGGCCGACCTGCTACACCTGCTTCGTACCGATCTACATACAGTACATACATAGAGTACCTACCTACACTACCTTCCCTATTATTACTTGCCCCTACGTACCTATTTCTCGTGCCTCTCCATTCAAGCAGACGTTCATTGCCACCCAATCCTCAAATCAGCTAGCTGAGCAATTGCGACGGTCCGACTAGTTAGCTAGCTACTTGAGGCGCAGAGGGTTTCTAGCATAAATTAATAATAGCTCTCACTTTATCGGCAATTCCAGCCCCAGGCTCAATTATTTCACGCGAATCGTCGTCAACCGGGACCCAGCAAAGAAAGCATTGACAACACAGCACACCAACATTCCATAACAACAACAACAACTCCCTTCCTCCCCACCCCTTTAAGCTCCTCTCACCAATACCAACTTCGCAATCATGTCTGCGGCTGCAAAGAAACCGCCGCCGGCGAGCACCACGCCTGGTCGTCGTCCGTCGACCGACCCATCACCACTATCACATTCTCCTACAGGTCGCGGTTCAACGCGATCGCCAACTCCTTCTTCGACAACCACCAACGGAAACGGCGTCGCTCGGACACGCTCAATTAGGGGCGGCACTCCAACATCTGCTCGCGCTGCAGCCGTACAGAGACCTGGTTCCAACCTCACGACAACTAGTACGGCCTCGGAGCTAGACGATGACGCTCGAGCAGAGACAGTCGCTTTATTGGATGATCTCAAGGACCGACTTCGCAAGGCCGAGACGGTCTCCGAACAGTTTCAAAAACAAACTCAAGTACTAGAATCAAGGCTTGATGAGGCCATACGGGAGCAGGGCAAGCTGGAAGAAAAGCTCCACGAGAGCGATGAGCGGATTGAGACCTTGGAGAATGAGAAAAGGGACGCTCTGCGACAGAAGCGTGAGATGGAGTCAATCTACGAGGCCGAGAGAAGTTCCATGACAAAGGAGAGGGAGGAAATGACCAATCGCGAGGAGGAAATGCAGACCATTATTCAGAGGTTGAAGGATAGTCTGAACCAGAGGAATAACGTTGAGGAGGAACACAGATTATCACGCCACTGTAAGTTGGGCATGATTTTGTCTTCTAAAACATACTAACTTGACAACAGCAAACAACGCATCGCCCAGCGTGGAAAATCAATTCGCACCGCCATCTGCCCTCAGTCGAAGTGATTCCCGAAGTAACTCGAAGTTGGTCCTACAGAAAGATCGGCTGATCGAATCTCTCCGATTGGAGTTAGCAGAGGCACAAATAAAGTTGGTGGAATCCGAGAACATGGGAGGTGGACGACTGCATGAGGTAGAGAGGCTGTTGTTGGAAGCCCGAATGAACAATGCGAGATTGATGGAAGACAATGAGAGCTTTCAACTCCTCCTTTCAGAGAAGACCCTAAATCTCGAAGATTTTGCTAAGGACCATTTTGGTTTCCACAGTACGGCCACGAATGAAGATGCGCTGAGCGCACTTGAAGGTCGGACACCACCCGTCGCAACAAGTCTGGCGGATGAGCTCAACGATGCGGCGGAAGGCGAAAGCGATAATTACAGACGCCTAGAAGCAGAGCTCAAGTCAGCAAAGGATTCAAACAAGGCTCTCACTCTCTATATCAACAAGATCATCGAGAGATTGCTAGAGCACTCAGACTTCGAAGCTATCTTGGATCAGTCCTCGGACTTCAAGCCCAAGCCTCGCCCTACTAGCGGTGTCAACACTGACAAAGACCTTCCAGCTCCACCTAAAGAACAAGCAAGTGGTGCTTCAATTCTCCAGCGAGCTAAGTCGGTAGCTATGGGTGGCAGAAAACAGAGACCTCAATCCGTTATGCCTCAAAGCCACTCCGCCTTCACAGATCCTGATACTGCACCCAGCATTCCCTTCGGCCGCTCTGGCAGCTTTCGAGCTGGCCGACCCATGAGCGAACAGTATACTGGCGGCGCCGCTTCTGTCGTGAACCAAATGTACCGCGGCCAGCCACCGCAGAACTCTCCTCCTCTCCAAGGTCCCCAGACTCCTCGACATAGTCAGTCCTTCTTTGCTCCACCGGCCCTCGCCGGTAACCCCAACGCTGCTGCGCGGGTTCCAAGTGCAGGACAGAATGGTACATCTGGGAACTTTCCTGGCATGAAAAGCGAGACGAGCAGCACGAGTGGTGACAGTGGAGTTACAACTCCTCCAACCGGTAATAGCCCTCCTCGGGCCGAGAAACAGACGACATTCGCTGGAGGGAAAGGCCCACGGCCTCTCAGACTTGTTCAAGATAATGCGGAAGCTCAGCGAAAACTCAGTGATGACGGCACGAACAAGAGAGCAAGTTGGATGGGATGGGCAGCAACCGCGTTTGCCAAGAAGGAAGACACCCCGACTGGCGAAATCATCCAGGAATGACGGACCGACCAGTGAAATGATATGAATAGATGAATGGATGTGGCATAAGTACGATTAATATAACGAAGGATGTTCTGAATATGCATTTCACGGATGGTGGTGTTACTTTCCTCTATTTTCTCATTTGGGGACTCCAGGCTGGCGTGCTCCTACGGGCTGCATTTAGATCTTTCACGATGATATATTCGATGTTGTTTTGATTTGGATACCCCTGGCGTGGTAAAGCTTCATACCAACCACTACCCACTATACCTTTTTGTTTTTGCTTGTTGGCTGTAGGATTCTCATATTTGATGGAATCTATGCTTGTTTTTTTGTAGATTATGTACGAGTCCCTCTTTGGTGGTGTAGTACATAAATCTCTGATGATGTGTTTACGAATCATAACTCAAAATAAAATAATAATTACGCGAACCTTAACTCTTGTATTAGTTTGGCTCTTTGGCTTTCTAGTTTCTTCTTACTCGAAGTGGAGGATTGGTGAGAATATAGAAAGGCAGTTAGTTAAAAGGAGCGAGCATTGTGAATGAGATCGTCGCTTAATGTACACACAAGTAGGATAGCTTAATAGACAAGTTACCTCCTCTACTTCCCCTCCTCAACACTAATGACACTCATTTACAACTTTCCATTGGTAGCTGCCTCGTCTTCTTGTCTTTTGTTTCTCTGTGGTCGGATTTTTAATTAGGTTAAGGGAAAGTAGGGGTGAGGGAGGGTGGGATTAAAGAGAGACGAGTTTCGCTAAGTGTAGAGCGTTAGCTATATACAAGTTGGGTGGGTTTGTTAAGTGGAGTACTGTAAGTAACATAATCAAGTGAGTTACTGAGACCAAGTAACAGATGACTAGTACCCGACCTCACTTGATTGTCACCGTAATAAAAACTAAGACATTATAAAATTATCTATAGAATTATACTAAACCACTACAGAATAATAATGTCGACAACTAGGTACCTTTGCGCTTAATCTTCACCGAGAAACTTGGTATACTAGGAGTTTAATTGATCCTCCACTACTTCCAGACTGCAGAAATGCAAATTCTAGTTCTCTGCATTATCCGGTCCTTTATTCCAAGGATAGATGCTCTTATGCAGGTCTCTGTGTCTTCTAAACATGAATGATCTCATTCCGATTTAGTGCTCTATCCTCGCCTGGCATGGTTTAGTTGAGAAACTAGTTCTTCGATGTCTACGATGACATATCTAGGGCTTAGTTCGGCTTCTGTGGTAGTATTGTCTAGTGTTGTTGTACTTGTACTATTGGAAAATTTTATTGGTTCGGTTTTCTTCAGTATAAGAGTTCCACGAGTTGTTTGCTTGTTAAGGTAGTTGAGTTACTGAAATTTGTACTGTAGAGACTGAGAATGAATGGACGTAAATAAAATGAGTAAAGTATATGTCTTAGTGAGTTATCTCTGTCTGATAATATAAGTATATCTGCGATACTGACCGGCCATCTTGGATATTATAATAGAATAATGCTTCCGCTCCATAATAAGGAAGATGACTTAGATGAGGAGGTTGAAAAGCTCGTGGACATAGTTGTGGTCGTTGTGGGGATTATTAAAAGGTTCGTGAAGATGGCAGGCAGGTACCATGATGGAATACGATTTTGAGGATATCATTATTCCTCGGCGAGGTTGGTGCGAATCCTCTGAGTTCCTGGAAATATACTAGACAAACCACAACATACACTCGAATAGAGTATAGATGGCCAGAAATTCGATTCTTACAACGGTACTAATATTGGAGCAGACTTATTCAAATGCCAAATCTGATATTTTGTATTTTAAAGATTGGAGTAAGATTACCATCATAGTGAACTCTTAGTAGGAATTAGTGCTTTGTTTTGCCTTTTTCGATTCAATAACATAATTATTGTCTCATTCTTTGGATTTGCTAGCCTGGATGAAACTAACTAACTATGCTCGCTCTCAAATTTATCTCCAGGTTAGCAGCACTCTCAGTACGCTTATTGTATGTTTCTTACCATCAAAGTAACAGTTCTTTAACTTCGGCTAATCATGTGGATATTTATAATTTCAGATAAATCCTCGAGGATTTCTAAGTTCCAATACTATGCCAATGGCTTGTACCTTTGTATTCTCAACACTTCAAATTTCAAAACTAGCCTCAAGCTTCTTTGTTGTGGGATATACTATATATATAGCCATGCTAATATCATTTTTTGGCTGGATACTAGTCAATTTCGATTCAGCTTTAATCAATATGTCTTATATAGCCCCTTTGTTTAACACCACAGAGTATTTTAAGATAATACGTTCTTGCGTCGCTAGGTTGACTGTTAGTGCATATTTACAAAAGCAATCAACCTTCTCCAAATTCGAATCCCAGATTATTTCCTGCAAGTTTGAGAAACTAACTAATTTGCTAGGTACGCTCGTTTATCCTAAGTGCTGCCCAAACTTTTGCTACAGAGCAGAGAATGTTTCTTTAGCGAGGGCGGCATGCTCCTTTTCAATTAAGCGACGGTGACGGATTTCGGTTCCACGTTGCTTTTGAGGCTTGCATGTTGGCATTACGAGTCCGATTATGCGGCTCGAGGCTGGGTTACACCATTGGATTGTGCAGGGACAAGCAGTCTCACGAGTAGTTATTATTAAAGCTGTGCTCAAACGCCTCGTGATTCGCCGTGGTGGATTTCGTTTGATGTTCGAAACGAAACGTCTGATATCTAACCAATGTCATCGTAGCTTCGGAATCCGGAATTACCTGCATGCTTCTTATTCTTAATCGCATGAATTGCGAGATGTTTGAGCTGGCTGGATTTATCTGGAGGATTGAGAAGGAGGTTTCTCTTTTTAATCTTTGACTACTGCACTGAGTTTTTGGTTTCCTGGAGAACGAGCAAACTTACACTTTTACAGACTGATTTATATCAATATAAAATTACTTCAAGGTATTTGCACTTGACGTTCAAAGTTCAGGATGAATAACTGATCCAGAATATTAGGACCAACCAATTACTCAATTAACACCATGGAGACAGTAACAACTACACTGGCCGTTCCCAATCAAGAGGGTAACGGACCTGCCTCTCCTACACCATCACAAGCAGGCCATCATCGGAAGAACCACCGCGGAGGAGCAAGAGAGCGGGCACGTAGAGAAAGGAAGGCATCCGGTCCTTTAACGCCATCAACACCGTCAAGCGCTATGAGCTCGTCGTCTTCAGTCTCGGGAGCAAGAAAGCACAACCACCGAGCAGGCGCTAAATATAAAGCAAAGAAAGAGAGACAAGCTTTGTATAAAATGACGAGTGATGGGATGGAACCTGTGGATGCGTCATATGATTCTGAAGATCAATATCAGGAGGGAGAAGAGGATCACGAAGACGATCGACACTCAGAACATGATGCTCCTTCTCTGACCTACGATTCGGATGAACATGAGGAAGAAAACGAGGTGCATGAGGTTCCAGATGATATTTTTAAGCCCAATGAGGTTCAGGAAAGTGTGGATTCGAAGGTGGATTTGCATACAGAACAAGACACACTTGCGTATCAAGAGAAGGTTGAAGCAGGAGTTGAGGTTATCATGAAGGGTGGTGAGAAAGTTGTGCAGGAGGAGATTTTGGTTGCACCTTCACCAGTGGCCATTGAGAAGAGTAAAAACACCTGTGCCTAGTGTCACTTTGACACCACCGAAGAAGCAGCCTATTAAGTTACTGTCCTTGATGCGCCCGAAGGTGTTGTAGAGCAAAATTAACAAGCACTCAGTACAAGACAAAAGACATAGTAAAAAATTTAGTGATTGACATGAGTGAGATAGATGGCTGACGGCTTTTATTGGTCATACCTTACGGGAGTGGCCACGTCAATCGTGGCGGTGGCTGGTTGCTCACATGCGATGTCGCCTATCATGCCTTTTCAATGGACCACTTCGACTGCCAGCGATCGCAGACTTTGCATCAACATCACAGAAAACTTAAGGACTATGTTAGCTATCAGAGTGAATAGCGGGGATTCGTTACTACAGGGTCAAAAGAACAAAGCTTCATTTCCTACGATATACCACTCTATCTATACCTGAGTAACCAGCCGGTAATTATGCCGATTCCTTTCGGCGTCGGAATAGGTGATTTTCTCGCCGTTGGAAAGCTAATCGGGCAGATCGCTGTTGAGCTTCGAGAGGTAAGCTCCCATCCATATTGAAGACTACCATAGACGCTTGCTATTTGCCGAGTTTATCTTACTCTATTCTGCAGAATGGAGAAGCAGCTCCCGATTATCAGTCCCTGCTTTTAGAACTCGAGGCCCTCAGCCGCGCACTGCACCAGCTCGAGAATCTCCAGCCGGCCAAACATGAACTTATTCAACTTAATGCGATTCGAGCCACAGCTCTCACATGCCAACGACCACTGGAAGAATTTCTTAACAAGATCTCCAGGTTTGAAAGACAGCTAGGCACGTTCAACGCCAGAAATAATAAGTGCAAGGGGTTTCCTCGAAGAATGCAATGGAGAATAATGTTCGTAGACGACGTGAAGCAGTTACGGTCGATTCTAGGAAGTCATGTTGCTACCATTAACTTGCTACTAATGACACAAACTATCGGATCTGTAGCTGCAGCTGAGAATGACAGAGACAGGCTAGCTAGTCGGTTGGAAACTAAGATATTGGACCATAAGCGACTCCTTAAGGATATTAAGAGCGACACCGAACAGTCTTTAGAACAACAGCGAGAGACAAAAGCTATATTACGAGATCACTCTGTTGCTATAAGCAATTTGGGAAGCAAGGCCGACCAAGTAAATCAGCATCTTCAAGGCCAAGAAGTGCTGATCCAAGAGGTGCAGACTATAGTCAGTAACACCCGGGAGCAAACTACATCTATTCTCGCTACTGCCACAGATATATTCACTTTAGCAACGTCAGGTGCCATGAACCTACAATTGATTGCGAGACAATTGAGTAGAATGTTTAAATTATGCACCAGGTTCACTACGGAGATGCAAGTAGCGATGGCAGAGCTTATGCAGTCATTCTTCAGTCTACATGCTATTCTTCGCCGGATCGAAGCCAGCCTCCCTTCGAGGATCAGCCTGCCTATTGTGCAGTTCACAGATGCCCTAGGAGAATCAATGACTCTACCTTACCAACTTTGTCAACAATGGTCTACTTTTAGAGACCTACTTGGCGTGATGTTCACCAATAAAACCAGGCAAATCTCGGGTTGAATTGGGCCAATATCTCATTATGCACGCACGCGGTGGCAGACTCTTACATGAAGCTTCGTGGCACCATGCTATCAAGCAAGGTGATCACCTGTCTATGTCTATTGTTCTCGATAATTATGATACCCTACCTGGCAAGTGTCCATTCCCAAGTTGCCAGGCTTCTACAGAAGGAGTTGAGATCAAGAATGGTGGTCAGATATGCCCGGAATGTGGACGTTGGGCTGTGGTAACCCTTCAGGAGAAGAGTCATAAGACAATTGAATTTACTCCAGATACATCTAATCTTTCGAGCTTGGCAAGAGATTTAACTCTCAACTCGCTGCAACAAGACCAAGAAGTTGTCGAAGAAGACGACGAAGACATTGAACTCTATCGACAAATACATGTGCATGGAGCTCCGAATGTCTATTCTGATGAGATTCTTCATATTTCCCGACCCTCATCTGCACTCGGTGGCGATTCTACCGACCTTGAAGCATATTTTGAAGAGGATAAAACGACAGTCACTGTGGCGACATCTATTGAGTGGCGCAGAGGTGGAGAGAAAGTGTATGTGACTGGCACTTTTTATCAGTGGAACAGGAAGCATAGGTTACATCCAGTCGAGGGCGAACCTGGAATCGTCAGAGCCATTATCCATGTCCGCCCTGGAATTCATCACGCAAAGTTTATCGTAGATGGCAGCGTGCAATGCTCTCCAGATTTGCCAACCACGGTGGATTTCGCCAACACCATTGTCAACTACATAGAGTGCTTCTGATGGCTTCTCGTTCCTCACTTCCCCTCTGCAACGGTCCTATGGCGACCACTCATAGGTAATTTGTCTGTAACCTTAAATTTATAGGACTGACATATATTTACTACGATAAACCCTTCTAAGCTGAGAGCGATGCCATAGTCTTCCAGAAAGCCGAACTGGAAAAATAAAAGCTCTCTCTCCTGCAATGGGGAGGAAGGCGGGGCTGGGGGTGGCCTTTTCAAAGTGAGAAACGATCAAAGTATACTGGAAAAGCAAGTCAATGACCTAAGCGATGAAATTTCTTGAGAGAGTATGATGGACACAGCGGACCACGTTGACTGTGTGCACACGTGCGAATTGAAGACGAGCAGATTACATTGGCGAGACATGTCTTTTGATGGGTTCAAACTGTGCTGCTGTTCCTATTCTGTGTGTGAAGGCAGAGCGCAAGGCGATAGAAAATTAAGCGACTAACCCCCAAGGCCTCGAAACTGCATGCTCTTTGTTACTGACCAAGGCTACCGAAGACAATAATAAGCCAAGGAAACTACTTCCTCCTTCACCCAAGCTTTGATTCACAAATACAACCCCGGTCCCGAGCTACTCAACCTGTACCCACCGGTAACCTCCACCTTCGCGCAGTACGCCAGGAAAGCTGAGAAAATGGACAACGACCTGAAGAATCTTGAAGCTGGAACCTACCATGAAGCTTTGCATCGGCGCCACAATACCAACCCCACCCAAAACAACACAACACAGCCAGACGAACATCCCGCCTGGGCTTCTATGGCGTATCTCAGCAAGAGCGGCGAAACAGCGCACAAACAAATCATTCAGGGAACGTCGTGCAGACCTGAGAATCTGGATCAAAGCGCCTTTTATCATCGCGGTTCCAATTATTGCTGTTGAGATCATATTGCTAGTCATATTAGACATCCTTTGCAAAAACAAGCGCATAATTGAAGTAATTGCATTGGTGCACTTGCTCTTCATTCTAGTGTTGGCTTGGCTTTACTTTGCGACCAGGTGGTTTTTGAGGCGCACATCCAATAGAACTCGTATGGAGGTCCGAAGAATAATCTGTAATGGAGTTGCAGCTCTGGTAGTATTTGGATGGGTCTACCTCTTTGTCACTTATCTACGATATGGGACATTTCTGCCTTTGCTCACTAGAGTCAGCACCGTCTCCAATGCAACCGCTATGACGAACACGACTGGTGCTGTTAATTCGACAACAACTGATGGCTAAGGTAAGAAAGAAGCTCTTCGATTTTGATAACTTTCAAACGCTTACTTCATAATTGTTAGGATATGATTTCTGAAAGGTTGCTGCCATGGCATATATCTTCAAAGGACATAAGGAGTGTAGTTTGTGGGAGAAGGAGGCTATAAGTAGCATTGGTAGTGACGACTGGCGGAAGGTTGCACAAGTAACATGATTGGCTTGAGAATGAGGGAAGGAACTAGAGGGTATTTTTCTTTCCGCAGGAGCGTATTGTCAAGTACCTTCTTTGAGCAGTCTCCAAAACAATGAAGGATTTTCTGAGAAGCTCTCTCTACATTATCTTCCTAGATACCAACCAGTAAAAACATGTTCTGCATCAGTAAAAGTGTGGCTCATTGGGATTGAGCCTAGTATCAGGGCCATTGTGCATTCCAACTTCCAGTTCCGGCTACGTGAAGAAGTTTCAATTGGTACCAAAACGAATTCACCACAGTACTAAACTAATTATATTCACTTACGAACGAGGGTACCTTCACTGGCTTGCCTATCAGCTGACGATAAGTCACATCGAGCAATATTCTCACACATAAATTTAGCCTCCATCTTGTCCCTCCATCCTTTATTCCTCAACCACAACGATACAGCACAAAGATTATGCGCACAGCATGTCACAGGAAGCCAACCACCCCATTCCAGAAGCTGGAGGCTCTATCAATGGCCAGAATGCGCCTCCTAGCATGAACTCAGCTCCTCTTCCCTTTGCAATCCGAAATGTCGATGCCATGACCAAGGTATACCGACCTCTTCACACCACCAAAAGATTTATTTTACTGATGTAGTAAAGGCCGTACGTAGCGCTATGAAGAATGGAGACTATAGCGTAGTCCGTGAGATTATTCTACGCAACAGCTACGTCGATGGTGTTGCTTTTGAGGACCTTGACGCCAGTACTGCTGAGATGCTGTTGGACCTGTTATGCGACCCAGGTCAGAGAGTTCATTGCAGTACCTTAGACCAGAACGATGAAGCCACAAACAATGAACACAGAGACACAACAGCACTTGACAGCCCAGACTTTCCTCTTGATTCCGTCGCTTCGCTTACAAGTTCCGTGCATGGTTGGTCGAACGCGGCGCACTTGATATCTTCCCAAAAGATTGTACCATCAAGGAGATCGAAAGCCTGTGCCGCTCATTTTTCAGAGCTACAGTACCCATCTTCAAGAGCACATACAATGATGGAAATGTTCGGTGGTTTACAAGAGTCAAGTACTTGGGTGCGGCAATTTATGCAGAACTTCAGAGAATCGGCCATCTTACCATTCCTTGGACTTGGCAACTCAATATGAATATCAGGGAGGACAGAGAAAGAGCTGCTCAGATCCAGATTGCTTTCAATCACGTTCTCCAACCTATGCTTTCTATTCTCGAAAACGAGGAGAAGTTTTCTGAGGAGAGCTTTGGTCCGGAGGGATTCTATGCTGAACTCTGTGATAAGCCTGTAAGCATCGGACTTGTCAATCAAGATGGAGAGTAATTGTGTACATGGACTAGCAAAGGTAAGACTACTCGCCACCTTAGCTCTATTATATTGCAACTGCTAATGTTTTTCTGCTCAAGTGTGCTCTATTTTCAACGGCTAGTTCAGTTAAGCTCGTATACGAATTGGGTTCGGGGTTTGAGGGATTTGAACGGCATATGCACCCTTTCTACTACTGGTACTTGCTGAATTGAAGTGCAAACTGGACACAGAGCTTTGGTGAAGGGAACAACTAAGCACTGGATCAGTGTTTGTAGGTACTTGGGACATGTATGTCTTTGATGACTACCTGGTATAGATTCGTTGTTTGCCTCATTACCAAGTAAATTCACCCGGTGAACCAAATCAACCTCTTCGATGTGCATGTGCAAACCTCGAACAGCTACTCAGGGGCTCGCTACTTAGCGACCACTAGCGTCAGCGCAATGCGCCGCTACCCGAAATGGTTATCTTGAAGCTATCCCCCACTTTCCACTCTCCATCAACAAAACATCACCAAATTGCCTGTCCACGTACCTGCAACGCGTCTTATAGCCTCAGTTCAAGTTAAAGAACATATACCAAGAGGAGAGATAGCATTGCAGGTACGTGTGGCATGGAGTCCAATATATCGCTTGTTATCTAGCTAACATGGCAACAAAGCACTCACTTCTAGCCCAGAACTATCAGCATTACCATCATTATGTCCGGCGAAGCAGCCCTAACAGCGCAAGCAGCGCGCGAAATTGCGCCTGATCTCTTCCCCTCGCGCACGCCGCCAACACGAGCCCAAATCGAAGCAGGCATCAATGCTGCCCTCACAATACAGCGGCGCGCGGTAACATTTGGAAAGCGCCCTTTCGCATCATGCCTCTTGGGCCCGGATAACGAGACGGTACTACTGATGCACCAGAGTGTTGATCAGGTTAACCATGCTGAGGTATGCTGCTGCTGTTAGTAGGGTGCGAAGAGGGATATATACATAGATACTAATGGGAATTGCCGGAACAGAGCTCGTTGGCGAGGTTGGCATATAGCCACTATTCGAAGGAATACTTGTGGCAGTGTACATTGGTGAGCACTTGGGAGCCATGCGCTATGTGCACTTCAACAATATACTGGGCGCATATTGGGCGAATCATCTACGCGGCGTCAAACGAACAACTGGCGCAATTGACGGGACCTGGGAATAAGGAGAATTTCACAATGAAATGGCATTGTCGAGATGTTTTGGAAGGATCACAGAAGGATATTGATATTATTGGACCTGTCGAGGGTATGGATCAGATTGTTATGAAGGAGAGTGATGTGTATTGGAGCACGACGAGGAAGTAGACAACGATTGGTACAGACGAATACCTAAATCGAGCAAACCAACTGGTATTTTTACCATTTCTTGAATAGGCGCACTTTGTACTTGATACAGCTCTCTCGAATCCTTTGTCATGCAACCAGACGGATGGCACTGTGGACTTTCTGACTATAATTATTCGCCCCATTGAAGCAACGTCACACTACTCAGTTCTGTGAAGTGTATCCACATGAGAGGATAAGATATAATTAGCTTCGGTATTTTTATTCTATTATAAGGGCCAGATCTTATGGACAAGATCACACTGTAACATGAGAACTTCGTTGGGTTCAGTTGGTCTGACGCTTTGGGTGGAAGGAATTACGAGGCTTAAGCGATCAGAGTGCAGCCCTGCCCAACCCACCGGTTGACATATCGCTGACTATGTATCTCTTTCAGTACACGCTATGCCGTATCAGGTGCATCTGTTTTAGCTCTGCATTAGTGGCATTACCAGGAACTTGAGGAGGTTATTCCCGCCCGCAACTGCAAGTAAGTAAGCCTCGCTTATACACCACAACAAGATGCAGGATTTCAAGGGCTTCCTCTATCAGGTATCAACCTCCATAACAAGTCAGTCTTCTTATTTTGACAAACGTAGGCATACCAATTAATCTCACCCAAGCAGCCTCAGAATCTTAATCTCAGCAAAGCAGTTGGGTGGTCCCTCTCTCAATGCCTACGCCTAACCCCAAGAGCAGAGATTGCCAAGATATGCATCTTCCTCAAGACTCGGGAATCCAGGTTTCAAGGCCTAGCAGGAAGATTAAATTCGCCTTTGTGGACGGTCTCAGTAATACCTACCTCACAAAGTCGACAAGGTCCCATGTGATGACCAACGCTTATCGTGAAAAAAGGAAGCGACTTGGTGAGCAGCCTCAAGCGCCACGGACCCTATGGACGTTTGACCCAGTCAATCTCGACAAACTTGTTTTCTCTGAAACTAGCCCTCAAAAATATACCTGCATATCAGGGCCTGCAACATATGAGACTACTGCTCAAGGAGACGAAAGCTGCTTCCGACAATCCCACCGCGGAGAATTATCAAATAAGCAGCCGCATATTGACGCATGCATCGATGCAGCCCAAAACAATCCTGGGTGCTGGTACAATTGATCACTTCTCTACACTCCCGGTTTCTCGCACATCTGTGATAGATAAGTTTATTGCTACCTGTCTGTCATCAAGAGCCACCCACTCACCATTTTGGGCTAGAAACTAATCACTGCTTCAGACCTCGGTCCAGGATACGATTACGGATTGGTTAAACGACGTCGACCTACTGCTTTCAACTACCGGCTTGCGCGTTTCAAAGCTGCTCTTGATGATGAGTGCTCTTTTTATGCAATGCTTATATGGCTTCGTCGTTGGGCTGCCATGACAGGTGACGAAGGAACTGCTCTTCACTGTCTACAGTTCAAGGGGAAATGTCTTCACGTTATGAGTGAGCGGATTGGAAATCATGGTACGAGAGAGACAGTGGTAGACGTTGGTACTATGTATGCAGCTTTGGATCTTTCAAATGGAGAGGTAGTCATATCCTATATCCTACAAACCTGCCTAAGCTTATAGATGTTAGATACGAGCGGGTAACTTTGATGCCTCCAAGCTTCATTGGCATGGCCTGCGAGAGATGGTTATCGCCGCTGGTGGACTTTCTGCCGTTGTCGATAGAGAACCTTTAATCCATGCGATACTATGGTAAGTCACCATACTTTAATCATTGAACTCTGCGATCAAAATCTATGCTAACCGTTATAGGAACTATATGGCCCTTGGCTTCGATCAAGGTGTGGAATGGGATTACATACCTCCAATAATAATGAGCAGTTGCCCATCTCAAGAAACTGAGGGTTACGTATGCGCAGAAGAGCTCATCTCATTCATCACTCGATTGCAAGATCCTGAAGTCCGAGAATGGTTCAAACACCCAGTAATACTCTCTGCTTTGCGTCCTGGCACTTTACTGCACACGGCCATATGCGCTGGTAATGGTCACTCCTGTGACATTCTTTCTTCTCCCATAGAGGTCTTTCAAGACGAATTTGGCACCGATTTCAATGATACCACGAGCGTCCTTGCAGTAGCTAAGCATAGCAAGCATCATGCACCTCCACACGCAGCGGAATTAAGAAATATGCAGTCACCTCGGCCAGCCATCTTTGTCTTTGTTCTCAACATACTACTTGACATAAGAGACACTACGAAAATGCATACCGCTTCCCTCACAGCTACTCTGATGCACCTCTTCGCCGCCATAGAACAAGCTTTATTCAATGAAGACTTCGACCGCCATCCATATGATCTGGAAAATGCGCTGATGAGATTCATCCGCGGAATTGAATTAGACATTGTTTCCTGTACTGCCTCCACAGATTCGTGTTTATTTCATCAGGACTCAAGCTCCGAAAGGTTCCCAAGCTGGCCACTTACTTTCTCCGTGATGAGAATCATGGGTGGACTACGAAAGCTAAACCCAGCAACCCGTAACATGTTTGAACTTAAGCTACAGAATATTTTCATTGCACCGAGACATTTTTCGCATTTCTATCTGAACCAAAGGGGCGTTTCAAACCACGAGCATGTCAATCTCGATCTCGATTGTAAAGCAGCTGGTGCAGCGAATAAGCGAGATACTCCTCCAAGTTCTTTCAACCGCTTAGAAGAATCCAACTTGGCTGAATTGGAAGAACAGATTCGTCTAGAACTCGGCCTACAATGGTATTGTATCCCTAAGGTTTTCTTGCAATAACAACATACAACCAATGGCCATCTCGGAACTCACCCCGTTCACTAACACACTCCTCAAAAACTCCCCTCCACAACTCCCTCGCCTCCTCCACCAACCCTCTTTCTCCAAAAACCTTATACCCTCCCTGAACCGCCTCATCAAAAACTCCCTCACAATCCCCAACCCCAAAGACTCTCTCAGAAATATAACTCCCAGTCCTCTTCAACTCCACGACCTCCAACCCAGCCCCCTCAACAAGATCCCTTAAACTCTGCGCTCCTTCAATCCATTTCCTATTAGGATACGGTAAAGGAATCCCAAGCCGAGGACGAATAATCTCGTTCATGGTATACATAATCGTTTTATCCTCCGTCGGAATATCACAGATCAACTTGCCTCCCTTCTTCAACAGACTGGACCAATATGCTACTGCTCCTTTAGGATCAGATAAAAGAGGTAATGCAGAACAAACGGAAACGATATCCCAACCTCCTCTATCCTTAACGACTTGGTTAACAATCTCAACATCATCCAAATTACATATATCACCTTCTACCCATTTTACATCCCTTAATTCAGGGTTTGCTGATTCCGCACTTTTTTGACGCGCGATGGATAGCATTCCGGGACTTATATCTATACCTACTACGGTACCGGAGGATCCTATCGCTTTTGCGGCAGGGATGGTGACGAGACCGGTTCCGCAGGCTAGATCGAGGAATGTTTGCCCTGGTTGTGGTGAGATCCAGGTTATGAAGTCGAGACCTAGTTGGATGTGGTTGTGCCTTGTGGAATTGGTTTTATCGTAATTTGGGGCGCGGGTGTTGTAGGAGGTTATTGTGTGGGATAGGGTTGACGGATGAGTTGTTGTAGAAGAGGTCATTGGGACCGTGGTGGTGGTAGCATTGGTGGTTTGAGGGCTGTTTAGATACGATGTGGCTGTGGTTGTAGACATATCTGATTTAGTGTTTCGGAACCACTTAATGAAATTTCTGTTCTTCGTTGTTGAGTTTCTGAGAGGCGTTGGGGTTGAAAAGGTTGCTAAACGTGAAGTATGGTCTGAGATTAGATTCATGACTTGATCTTAAAAATCTCTTGCAGAATGGAGAAAATTAAGATTGTTGAAAGGTCTTATGTACACTTCAAATTCCATACTTAATCACCAATATTCCCCTTCATAACAGATAGCTCAAATGGAGTATTCAAGATGGCATTACCAACCTAACCGGTCTTGCTTTCTCAGCAATACCTTACAACCAACAAGGCAGCTAAGATGCGGTATATGCGTCCGCAAGACTTAATAGGTCAATAGACTTCCCTGAAACGGCCGTACTTACAGTAAAACACACACCAAATAAACCTAAGCAATTACTATACCCTGAAGGCAATAGAAATCTATATGCAAGAATGAAATCAGAACAAGCACTTACTTAATCAAGCACTCAAAATTTTTAGAAGTATCATCTCCTAACGAATCATCAGGCGGCACATCTGTCCGTAAGGACTAAATAGGTAAATGCTATCTATCAATTAAGCTAGCTACAGCGACGACTATCGGGCTTAAGCGACGTAAAGCCAGCCTTTCCCTATTAGGTGCATCTGTTGTATACCTACCTACCTACTTTAGTCAATGCACGTAGTTCATTTCCATTATGCAGAGTAGTTTAGTACTATACTTGCACACGGGAACAACGAGATCATGATATTATGAAGGGGGGCATATTATGCACTAAATGCAAAAGATCCCCATGAGTGTATACATCATCAAAGAGGACAGACAAGATCATAGATCGCTTAATTTATAAAGCGACTGTGATGGTTCTTCTAAAGTTATAAGTTTACGTAAATTGAGTTAGGTACTTTATGTGTGTACATACATCCTAAGCAGTCTAGTTAATAGAAATAGAACTCTAGCGGCTAGCACAAGGCCAGGATAAGCTTAGTCGCTTAACCTCTATGTAGTCCCCACGTTTCCTCTTTTTCACGCTAGTGGTTTCGTTCTATAAGGGACTGAGCGATCCTGACTACTTCTAATTACTACAGTGAAGAAATCCTACGACAGTTTCGGTGCCTTGAAGAAGTAAAGATAATATGGTAAAATGTAGTTATCGAGGATCATGACAATCTCTATTATCTACAACAAATGGAACTATCTAAGCAGATATCCACGGGTATCGAACGCCGCCCCAAATCTTCTCTCTTGACGAGGAAAAAAGTATAAAATCCAAAAGCCTGATAACACCCTCCAATGCCTTCTCATCGATCATTATACAAAGGAACATCTTACACTTCTCTTCAAATACATTAAACGATTGATTAGGTTCGGTAGTGGCCGGCTACCTATGTCTTCCATTCTGTTCATAATCGTCGTCTCCACTCCCTGCCCCGCTGCCGCTCCCGCTGGCAGAGCCAAAGTATGCCTGATCGATTCGGAAGATCCAGTCGACCTTTTCCCTCTCACTTCTCGCTGCAAAAAGCCATGTATTATCTGTCCCGTAAATTGCAAATACAGTGCCTTCTTTCTGGCGGTCTCGCTCTCGCCTTAACAGCTTGGCAATCTGTGGTTGATGGTCGACCCGCGAGTTCCGAAGAGATACAATACTGACTTCTTCACCTTCCGGAACAGAATGAATGTGAAGGTATGGCTGCCGGAGCTCGACGAAACGACGCACCCAGAGCGTGTGGAATCAGCGGATGGTGTGAGAAGGTAACCGGAGAGAGAATCGTCGAGAATCGTCGGGTTTTGGGGATTGTGAGAATGCTAGCAGTAAGGTGAGGGGCCATTGGCGGTGGAGGTGCGGCTGTATCAGGAGCACCTCTTGAGGGTGGTTCGACGTTGCTTTTGGAGAGGATTGAGAGTACAGGGTCGTGGCAAGATTTCCAGAGACTCAGAAACTTGTTAAGTAAGGCTTGTTCATGCTCTGTGAGAGGTCGATCGACTTGTTGAGCTTCGTCGGAAACATCACTGTTGGAAGATGGCATGACAATTCCGCTGAGGATAGGTTTTGCTGCGTCAAGTTCGGAAAGTCTTTGTTTGCGTCGGTTTGCAGCAATATGGTCTTTGATTAAAGATACACCTCGCGGTGCCCAATCAGTAAGACCTTCTTCACCCTTAACGTAGTCATTCTGGGTATTCATGCGCCATAAATCGCCAGCGCGCTTGATTGGCGTTGGTTTCACTGATAAACAAAAAATGTTGGTCACCGAGTGCACGATACGTACACTCTGCCATAACGACGCGAACATTGAGGTTTGGCGTACGTAGGATCTAGAGAGGATCTGGCAGCAAGCATCGGCAGAAAATGTCATTGGCTGTGCTAGTTTGTCTGAAACAACATCCCAAGCAACAGACATTTGAACCTTGCATTTATCGGCAGTCGTTCGGTCAAGTAGAATCGAGCTATGAGCACTCGAGTCCCATTGCCCCATTATTGTTACGCTACTGGTTCCATTGGCGTTTTCTTTGACGACTGGCTTTGAAATCAGCTTGAGGGGGATCTCAGGCGTCGGAGAACTTAGATCCATCTTTCCGGCGTGATCAACAAGTCGTATACGACCAATCCGTAGACCAGAAACATCCTTCCAAGGTAATGCCTCACCAGAGCTATGTGTTAGGTTAACAACAACTCGACGTTGCAAGCCTTGATGAAGTTGAAATGATCCGCTATCCAAATCATTCGTTTGGATGACCTCCACAGGAAGATATTCGCCTGTCTCAGCGAGTTCGAGAACCTGCATTCGCGCAAAAACATCATGCTTTTCTTCTGTGTAGAACTGAGATTCGGAAATACGTGCATTCTTGCGCTTCTTCTTGGGCGACGGAGGACTGTCTCGCATGTCATCCCAGCTTAGAAGTTTGTCCAGGTGCATAGAAGAGACTTTGGCAAAGATGGCCACCCGCAAAGATACGCTGGCAGGACTGAAGAGTGGCACGCTCATACTGTGTACACTTTCAAATCGAATGGGGCCCTCGTCGTAGTCCTTGATCATCTGTGTGGTTGTCACTCCGCTGTCCTCGGAAATTGCTGGGATGAACAGTTGGGCATGTACGTCGGTGCCTTCACGCTCAGCGAAGCCAATCATGTCGTGCATGACCACATTGAATTTCAATGTACTTGAAGGAGACCGCGCAGAAGATGGCTCAAGAGCGAGTTTGATCACACCGATGGCATGCGAGGTGTATGGAGACAGAACATCAAGTGTGAAGTCTTGGACTCTACTTTCAAAGACTGCAGCCAAAGGAACATCAACGTCGCCGATGTGCGTGAACTGTGGCATACATGCTTCCATGAAGGGGTTGTCTAATCGGAAGTGTTGGAGATATTCAGGCCGGTCTAGGTATTGATGCATCTGTCTCATGAGCCTGACTCGATCCTGAAGTTTCTGTAGGCTCCAAAGATGGACTACACTGCTTCGATAATCGATAACTCGGACACCTACACATGGTTTGGTAGCGTCTTCGAGAGCCAGGTCATCTCCTGCTTCAATTCCATTCAATACCATGTCATAGGAGGAACAGAGCGCATGGCCGACATCGACGATTGCAAATTGGAACACGACACCCTCGTCCATTTCTTGACTCATAATCTGAGCTTCCTTCAGATTCGCAGCTGATTGCAGAATTGCCTCGGCCATTCGAACGTAATGTCTGCCTCGCCAGTGTTCTGCAACTTTCTTTGCAACCTCGATCTCCCTTTCAGATAATGGAGGAGGTCCGTCTCGAAGTGAACTACCGGGTGCCAATTGCTGTAGACGTTCTTCAAACTCCTTTCGTTGGCTTTCGAGTTGTTTAAGCATCTCTTCCTTGACTTCCCGCAGATTTTCCTCCATTCTCGCTTTCTCTTTTTTGATCTCCTCGACCTCAACGTTGGCCGCTTCGGCAGTCTTCAATTGATCTTGATATTCTTCCTTCTGCTTGTCTAACTGAACTTGCATTTCTTCCCTCACTTCACGCATCTTATCTTCGACTTCGCCTTGTTTTGGTGTTGAGGGCATCGTCAAAGCGGTATCGAGGGAGAAATTATCTAAGGTTCCGTTGGATAGGTACTTGTCTCTGACAGGATACGACGTTACGGAGTCCATATCATCATCTGCATCACGCCCTGCACGTTCGGCTCTAGCCTTTTGCACATCTTCAAACAGTACGTTGAGTTCTTCGTCTGTGAGACCAGCAATTTTTTGATCCGGCCCAAGAATGGCAGATGCAGCCTCACGTCGAGCAAAAGACCAATCCGAATCTCGTCCATTCTGCAGTGGTGCAGGAGAGTCGGGTCTACTTCTATCCCAATCAGCCTCGGATACTGCTTTGCTGAAAGTCCTCTCATGGCCCGGCCTTGAAAGTGGACTTGGCGAAGGTGACGAGACTGATGAAAATTCTGCCATCTGAGCTGCTGTTATGGAGTGCCGCAATAGACTTTGCTCTGCTCTTTCTGCTTTAGCCTCCATAGGGTTGTTAAATCGAAAGATGTGGAAATCTCCAAATATAATACGATAACCACTTTTCAGTCGTTTCGGCTCCGCGATCCTCTTGCCATTAACCATGACAGCAGCACCCTCTTTCGGAATGATGGTAACAACATTGTCCACGTTTTCAAACGTGCAATGCTCGTGTAGAATTCTCGTACCGTTGAGTCGTATCTCGGCCTTTTCAGCATCAGTAGTATCCACATTGCCGACTGTTGTTGTGCCAGGCTTTAAATTGTAAACGAGGCATTCCGCTAGAAGAGGATCATCCGATAAGTTAACGAGATGGGGCATCTTCTTTGGTGTATGAAGTCCCACGAAGCCCTTTTCAATGCTGATTCCCAATTCCTCCAAGGCCGCTTCTCGCTCCTTGTGGATCGTCTCAGTCTTTTGTAACTTCTGCTCCCAGGTTTGATTGAGATCAGAATATAGTTTTTCGCTCTGGTTGAGTTGTTCCGCGATTTCTGCCTTGGAGACTTTCTTCACAGTTCCATCTGCTTGAACGATACTGACGATTTGCTTCTCCAATGGAGTACCTTCGGCATAGGTTTCTTCTGCAGGCGCTCCACTGCCACCACCACCACCGCCGCTAAGTTTGCTTCGAAGAGCGTCCAGTTCTTCCTTGAGTTCACGAATCATCCTAGCATTAGCGTCTTCATTGACCACAGCATGGTTCTTGATTCTCTTGGCGCTGTCGGCGTATCGCAAAGTACTCAGTGTTTCATCAAAATTGATATCTGCAGGACTGATTGCTGCTATCATAGCAGTCATACTATTTCCGCCCAAGGAATCTTTTAACAACCATGTGAGAACACTGTCTCGGTAGGGAACTTGGTTGCCTTTCCCAACCTTCTTCTTTTTCCCTTCTGACAAATCTGCTAATGCAGCAATAACTCGTCCCAAAGTAGACAAGGACCGATTGATCTCGGCACCTTCTTTCAGACGAGCTCCTGTCGCTCCAGTAGAGTTTGCTCTTTCGGAACCCGCGAGATCCACAAGACTGATTTTCGCTGCCTTCTCCATAGACATCTTGGTCTCTACGTCGAATCGTTTTTGGGTCAAAGTGAGTGTGAAGACTGCGTGACTACGAGAACTCGTTTCGTTCATGTTCGTTGCTGCAACGGTACGGGCCTTGTTTCCCTCGTCCATCAAATTCTCGATTTCTGCAAAGCTACTAACGACCAATTTCGCAAGATCTTCAACATAGGGTCCTGTAGATGGATGCTCTCTGACCTTCAAATTGCTCTTGGTGGAAGGGTTTAGAAGATCTCGTACTCGCTCGTTGTAAATTTCCAGGTATGAGACTTCGACCGTACACCGTAAATTTTTGTCTTTTTGCATCTCCCCAATCCTTACAAACATGTCCTGGCAAATCTTGGGGATAACTCCATGCTCGGCTCCGTACCCCATCATGGAATATGACTTTCCCGAACCCGTCTGCCCATAAGCAAAAATACAGTTGTTATATCCTCCGAAGGCATTGTCAAGCAGGGGCTTTCCAAGATCCTCGTGTAAATTATCTTGTCCAGCATACTCTGGATCGTTCTTGTCGAAGGACCAGTAGGACTTGTCAAAGGCAAATGTTTTTGCACCACTCTCTTTCACTTTCGCATCGCTAGGTGGGGTGAGGACGGTCTGGTTGCCTTTCATCTGCACGATGAGCTTCGCACCGCGATCCTTCTCTTGTTGATAGTCAGTATCTTCCCTCTGCCACGCAGGAGTGGTGGGAGTATCGAGAGGCCACCTAGAACATACCTCTGCTGTTGAACGGCCGACATCTCACCACCACCTTAATATTTCCTCCTCCACCGGGCGCCATATTTGCTACGATATGCCGGCCCCGTGGCCCCTTCTAAGTGTGTCGTTCGGAATTCGATGGTGTTGTTTAGGTTGCAGACGCTGCCCTCGATCAACAGCGTGCTCGACGTCTGTCAAGATTGTTGAGGTTACAATGAACCATCGAAGCTTGTGCGGCCGTTTCGATCAAATCATCGCCAACACCGTCGGGAAGCAGGGGGTACGATAGAGTTCGTCACTTCAGAAGCTGCTGCGCTGTTGCTGTAGTTTCGGTTGAGCCAGGCTGCCCAAGAGATGTAAATGGTCTTAGGACGGTCTGAGGTCTTTGGTGATCGTAAATTAGGTGTCGCAGATTGGGGGGTCCGTAAGTAATGTTTGTTGCTACGAAAATATTGACAGTCGCGTCTGTTCCAAGGGGGCGTCGCGTACTCGGATGAATGTAAATTGGGGATCGACTCTTGGAGATGAACCTGGCTCATGCAAAGAGGGCCTCTCGGACCTATCATTTGGCCCAGTTTGCCTTTGCCTGAAAGCGGCCAGAGGGCCCGGCCCGCGACATGTGATCGGTAGTAGGTTCCCATCACGTGTGATAAGTCTCCTTCCAATACATCTCAGGATTCACTGTGCCTAGGTAGATGAGAAGCCGTTTAAACTGTCTACTTTATTCCGTATTCCAGAAGCTGCATCAGTAAAATCAACCTACCAAACCTCATATATATATATATTGATTTAATCCAAGCGTCTTGACTGTTTTTCTAAAAACAAAGTTCTTAGTTTCCAAGACGCTCCAACGCTCAAACTATTACAGTATTCCTCTACGTTGTAGAACTATTGTACTAGTGCATCGCCCAAACGACAACGGCCACAACTTATTCAATGCTATATCTTTCCACCAACTCTAACTACTCCGCATAGTGCTGTTGGAATATTCCTTATCTATAGAAGATGACGCATACCTAAAGGTTCAATCTAAGCCCCGGATTGATGTTGTAGTGACTAAAGCTACCTTGATGGCACTGTTCCTGGAGATCCCCCACAAACCCATCTACTCTAGGAGACTTAAAGCCATGGCACACTTTATTCCAACGTCCACATACAAATAAAAATAACTGCTTATGATTTTGATAATAAAGGGGTAGTTCGGTAACAAATACTTGGGTAGTGTTCTCAGAAACCACGTGGTCTAGCAATTGTAGCTGGGTAGGTAGGTACATAGCAACTGGCCTGTCTAGTAACAATGAAACATCCTACTAGCGATACATATGCTTGGCAGCAGTATGGAGTATAGGTAGGTGAAGAAACAAGTGACGATGATCCTGAGTAGACACAAGGGTATAAAATAATAATGAAATACAGGCGGCATAGGAGAAGCGAGACCTAAGATGGTGAACTTGACAACATAGAAGGGTGAGGTGGAGGAAAATGAAAACGTGCCGACCACAAAATCAGCAAGAGGTCTACTTGCATCCACTAGCGTAGCAGCAGAGACTGCATTAGTAATAGCTAGAATCACCGAAACAATACTCCCAAAAATATCCTTGATGTCTCTTCGTGTCTTCTTCTTCTGCTGTAGACAAGGCAAGGGTAGAGAGAGATCTTGAGATACGCGAAGGTGCGCAAGTTGCGCAATGGGCGGAGTGAGTGTGGTTACACAGCAGTGGTAGCCCTTGATAAAGACTGGTTTTTTGCTGATTTGGTGCACAAGAAAATTTGGAAAGTAAATGGGAAAAGTCGAAGCTGCAGCGAGTTTAACAATACTGTTAGAAACATCCCCCCCACTTGCGTATCTTCTTCCTTGCGTTGCTTGCATTCTTCAAGGGTTCTACAGTACTTCGTAAAAGAGATTGCCAGCTGCTAAGCTGCCAGCAAAGAAGCCGCAGGGTTCACAGAGCCTTTGGACGCTGCAAAGACCCAGTGAACCCACTACTAGGTTACAGTAGACTCTGTCACCGCCTCCAGTTGCCAGCAGTGAATTTCACCCGGCGCTAGCAGCGTCTCGCTTCCTGCAAAGGTTTGAACCCACGAAGATTCTTCTTCCTTTCCCATCAACTCAACTCACCCCAACTCTAAAAGAAAATCACGATCAAGCCGTTCTTCTTTCCAATCTCAAATCTGTACAATCGTACGGATTCTCTTGCACCTCCCTTTCTTACAAGGTACGCCACATGTTCCTCGCTCTATCGCCCCTCATTGACCCCACCTCCCGCTGAAGTATTTTCAACAGCACCAAAACTGACTGACCTTTGTTTTTCTCACAGGACTTAAAAACTTCAACCATCATCATGGATTACGGAGCTCCTGCCCAGGGCCGCGGATGCTACAACTGTGAGTTCGAAAATTTCCCTGTCGATTCTTCGTCATTATCCGTTCTGCGAAGTACAACCATGGGCACGACCGCAGAGCTACATCAAACGGTTATGCCACGCATATTCCATACTATTCAGCTGGTCCACTCCTCTCAACGTCCCTATCGTCTGCCTCGTCTTCGCACATGTTCAATTCACGGTTGTGGTATAAGGAAGAAGGACTGTGGAACGTTTTCAACTTTGACTAGTGGCGTTGGTTTGTCCCATGCTGCTTAAGCTCGATGCAGGATATTTGCTACGCGTTCACAACTTGTCTTTCGCTCAACCACTTCACGAATAATAATGCTGACTTGTCCAATTTTAGGCGGAGATGCCTCGCATCAGGTACGACCTTTGCGAAACCCAAAATCCTCCGCCACAGAATACAATTGCTAATATACCTAGGCGCGTGACTGCCCTACCAGAGGCCCAGCCAAGTGGTAAGCATACCTCCGCCCCATATTATTTTTGCTGCTGACTCGAAGTAGCTACAACTGCGGTGGTGAGTTTGAGTGACGACGAAAGGCTTTACTGCCTTGGTGTGTGAGAAGAGAGACTGATACGCGTATGATGCAATAGGTGAAGGACATATGAGTAAGTACTTATCCTATGGATTTTCCTTGGCATCTGCTAACCAATATTTGCCAGGCCGTGAATGCCCAGAGGGACCAAAGGACAAGACATGCTACAAGTGTGGACAAGCCGGCCACATCTCCCGGGACTGCAACAACGCTCCTGTTGAGGGCGCTGGACGTGGAGGTTTCCAATCTGGTGGTGGTAACCAAGAGTGCTACAAGGTCGGTGCTACAAACTGCTGAATATAGCTACATCAATCTAACGACTCGGCCTACAGTGCTCCAAGATCGGACACATCGCTCGCAATTGCCCAGAGCAGGGTGGTGGCTACGGTGGTGGTGGATACGGCGGACAGCAGGGTGGATACGGTGGTGGCTTTGGTGGCGGTCAGCGTAGTGGCCAGACCTGCTACTCTTGCGGCGGTTACGGACACATGTCTCGCGACTGCACCCAAGGTCAGAAGTGCTACAACTGTGGCGAGGTAAAACTCTCTTCTCTGTGATCACCTACGCACAGCCTGCTAATTCATACCAGGTTGGTCACTTGAGCCGTGACTGCCCTTCCGAGACCTCTGCTGAGCGAACTTGCTACAAGGTAAGCTAGTTACAGTATGGTATCCGCTTTTGGCATTGGCTAACTTCCTTCTCAGTGCAAGCAACCTGGACACGTCCAGGCTCAATGCCCAAACTAAATTGATACGATAGAACATCACCACGGCGCACAATGATACATTGAGAACGATTCTACATTCCGAAGGACGACGACGACGAGCTTCTTATACCCCGAGCGATTCTGGAAAGGGTGGTCAGTAGGCAGTTGAGAATTTGAGGACGAGCAGCTTTGTATAATGGTTTTCACTCTATTTGGCTGCACCGAGGTGCTACGGCCCATATCTTTTTCTGATTTCACACAAAAGTAGCTGTTTACTGGGATTGCACTTCTGCATCCGGGAGTCTGGCTTTTGCGTTTGCTTCGCGCTTTTTTCCTTTTACTTGACGAACTCACGCTCTGTTTGTTCCGCAATGCATATTTGGGGGGTTGGCTTTACGAAAAGTGGAAGCAACAAACTTGATGGATGATAACGAGTGCTTGGTGCTGCTCCAATCTCCATCTGAGATGTGGATGCGATGCATACAGCGGGCGGCTACTATGGCACGATAAGTAGCGCCTCGAATGAACGATCTTGAACAATTCTTGTCTTCTCCTGGTGTACTTGTGTGCCCGTGCTCATGATGTTCCGGAATGATGACCGCTGAGGGACTCTGACAAGGAGTTCCTGGATATCTCTTAGGGTCAGACGCGGGTACCTTTTTTTAGGCAGTCATCCTCTAGGTTGCTAGAATAATGCCAGATCCAGCGCTAACCATATTGGCAAATTTCAGTGGAATAGCGCCCTGACATTTAAGATTGCTTAAGGAACTGTAAAATGGCTGGCGAGGATAGAAAATAATCCATTGCAAACTTTGCTCGTCACGTGCTCTGGTGGCTGGAATATCTGCCTTACCGAAACGAGGAACGCGACTTCCAAAATCTCCAACGCGTTGAACCCCGCCACTCCGAATACAAATTCTACAACTATGGCCAGGACGCGAAATCCGCAAAGATATTGATCATGGACAGACTGGAGAGTGCTCTGCGTGGCGGGTTTGAGCAGGCCTCGAAGGATGCCTTTGAGAAATGGTTTGCCGGTATGTAGAACCAGAAATTATGCCCTGTAAGCAGGACTGATGGGCCATAGATCATCGCGATTGCCTTGTCGATCCAGAAGAGCTGGAAGATTTGCGAGCGCAGGCCCAAAGCGTGAAGACTTTGCGGGAAGAGAACGCTCTTCTTTCAAGAGACAACAAGACCCTGGAGGATAGAATCGATAATCTTGCCTTTGAGTTGTCTCATCGGGTCAGGCCTGCTACGGACTCTGATGAATTGGAAGAAGATAATCGCCGGCTCAAGGAGGAGAACAAACGTTTAAGGGAAGATAGACAGCGCGAGAGAGAGGGCAATGAACGTTTGACGAAGGATAATGAAAGCCTAGGGAAGGAGTGCAAACGTCTAGAAAAAGAAAGTTGGAGCCTGGGGGAGGATAATAAACGCTTAAGGAAGGAAACCCCGGAAGAGAAAGATGAGATTCGACGTTTAGAAGAGGACAACCAGCTTTTGAATGAGAGGCTGAAAGAGGGCAAATCGACTAATCCAAGATCTCAAGAAGAACGCAGAGCCCAAACAAAACATAACAGATACGAGATTGACGCCCATATCCACTGAAATATCATCGTCTTCCACAGCCCTCAACTCATCTAGTGAGGGAAGAACCGTTGCACTGGAGACTTACAACCAGGTTGTAGCAAAGTATAATAAGGTTGTCAGTGACAATAAGAATATCACTGCTGCGAAAGAACAAATTCAAGACCTCCTCAGGAAGAGAAAGGACGAACTGCATATTTGGAGAGAGACAATTCTACGAGGAAGGATGCTGATATCGAGAAGAAGAAGGAGAGGATTCGGCGGCAGGACGAGGAGATCCGAAGGTTAAGCGTTCGTTTGCAGGAGTTTGAAGGTAACGAGATGCTTACCGCTGACCAAGCTCAAGTTAAAGAAGGATTTAAAATTGGTCAAAATATCAAATCAAGCTTACGGCGGCCCACCTTATCGGCTCCCCCACAGCTTACAGAAAATTTCAAAGGTGCCGAGAATCAGATTCTGCCAGGAGAGTTTGATGGAAGACCTGTGACGTCTGAAGGGGAGAGAAACCAGGAAATCAGCACACAACAACAGCTATTTCGAATGAATGAGACCATTCGCAGCATACAGGATCCAGTTTCCGGATATCTTGAACGATTTGTTCCTCAGTCAAGTCCAGAGCCTACTTTACCAATGCCAGGACATCGAAGTGTTGGATCTTCGTCCCATGAAGCGGATGTTGGGAGCACTCAATTTGTTCCCCTGGAGCCCGAATCCCATCAACCTAGTTCAGATGGCGACACTGAAGGATCTTCGCCTGTTAATGGACATGATAACACCCCTTCTCTCGAGACAAATGAGAAAAATGTTACTGTCCAATCGTTTTCAAGTCCAGAATTTGTGTCCTGCGAAAGAGTTCGAAAAAGGCCGGCGAGAAACCTCAGATCAGATTCCCCTGTTCTCACCAAGATCAAACAAGAAATAATTCTCTCGAGTAGTCCAATTGGACTAGCAGGGTTTCCAAACTTCGATTTCAACGACAGCATGGACCTGGATGAAATTGGAGAAAAAATGCATACCCCAAAAAAGAGACGACGTCGCATCGAGTTACGGCGTCAAGCTTCACGTTTCTCTGACACGACCATTCATCCTGAATTGGACTCTTTCGGGCACAGTGTAACGAAAAATATGGCGCCTATTCTACCAGAGAATATCTCGACTCCCAGACGAAGAGATCTTGGTCGGATAGAATCAGTCCTAAAACCTCTCAGCCCAAATCTAAAAGCTCTACCGAGGACGTCCGATAACAAAGCTTCAAAGAAACGACCGCGAGAGATCAGCGACAAGACTGTCAAAGATATTGCAGAAGACGGTGTGGCCCATCAAAAATTGCCCCAGAATGGCAGGGTTCAACCTTCACCACTTAAGCAGGCCGAGCTTAATGCAAGACTTGACGGATTGCTCCAGCACCCGTCACCTGGAAAACAACCGCTTGATCCTTCTCGGGTATCTAATCCATTTGACCAACAGCATGGACTGGGGCCATCGGTTTCATCAGATAGAAGTCTTGGGAGCAAGGAGATTGACTTGCCAAATGATGATGAGGCAAAGAAAACGAGAAAACTGATCGACTACGAGAAGATAGAACAAAAAGGTCAGAGCAAACGCAATAGGCCTATAATAGACTCTCCCGGGTCTCGCTACCCAAACATGATTGATAGACAAGATAACGAAAGGCCTTCAAGCAGCAGCCGGTTGATGGAACGACAACAAGCACGGGATGTTTATAGGGACGGGCTCCCAGTCAAGCCAGTAGTTACTGCAAGGGGTAAAGGGATCTCACTACCCCATGCGCATGGGTCCGATAATACCTCAAGAATCCTTCCCAACTCGGGGAAACCTCCATACACGCTAGAGAGGAAATCACCAATTGGGTCGCGCAGAGCTTCTCTTAGTGAAAGTCGCGACTTAAAAGTCTTATCTGAAGATCTCAAAGCACTAGAAACCACCAGAAAACCGCAGCAGTCAAGTTCAAGGCCAGCTTCGCGAATCTCAACCAACCCGCAACCTCCATTTCCAGATTCAATAGGCGCAGGTGCCCCTAATGATACCCCGAGAAATGAACCATACCGTGCTCGCCCTGTTCATCGTCTAGGACTTGAGCACTTCAAAGTTAATCCAATAAGCAATGGAGGGTACGACTATGCGTACACGGAAGTCGTTCGAGGTAAAGACAATCGACGATGTCTCCAAGGCTGCACCAAGCCCGAATGTTGCGGAAACAAATTTCGTGCACTGGCGTTGGAAATGGTCCACACACCACAATCTTCTTCTTCAGAAGAAGCTGAACAAGAACGCTTGCTTAACGAGTATATGGGGGACCAGAGAGACGAACTACGAAACATGTCGGCAGAGCAGAAGAAAGAGGTATTACTCCAAGCGAAGGCAAGGGATCTATCAAACAAATACGGAAAGCATCGACATACATTTGCAAGACCAAAGACACCACCTGGCTTTTGGAATGCAGACTTCCCCACAACACAAGAGCAGGTTCTGACACGAGAGGAGCAACGTCAGCATGAACGTGCGATCGTAGAGGAGAGGTACCAAGAAGCCATGAGGCCGGGAGGGCGTTACATGTTCAGAGACGAATAACGACGAGTATGGAAATTATTATTGCATACAATTTCGGGGGCATGGCGTATTAGAATAGGCTTGGCTTCACAGCCTTGGGGAGAGGAGATTTGAAAGGAAACATACCTGCTATCGCTAGACCTGCTGAGGAGTTTTGTCAAAGACCATATTACCTAGTTAGCGTCTGGGAGGATGACCTGCTGTTTAAGCTAGTATAAAGTATTGCGAATGAAAAGCATTGATAATCCTGGAGGGGCTCTAGAGGCCTACTTGAAATTTGTTTACCTACTCGTAACAACTTACAAGTTTGCAAGCTACCTAGATACCTCACCTCTATTGAATCATGAATTGTTGACGATGAATAATACACCTGAGCTGCCCCCCTCTACTCCCTCCGCCCCCTATTCTATCATGCCCTCCTTTAGCGAGCTGTGATTTGATTTAGCGTTCATTCATTATTTGTGGCTGTGAAGGTTGGTGAGCATGCTGGTGGTGGTGGTGCTGGTGGTGGCTTGTCTGAAGTGTGTGGCTTGAAAGACGATCTTTTTATAAGGTTGAGGCTGACGAAACAGCGCTAAAGCGGACCTTACGGCATCACAGTAAGAGCACGGCGAGGGCGCCCAGGAGAGCAAGCCAGCAGCAACATCAACCACGACGCCGCCAGACCCTGAATCGCTCTCTGCCCTTCTTCCCACAACACCAACACACATCCGGATCACACCGGCCTATGATCCTGCAACTTTCTCAACATGGCTGACAACCCACCGGCATTGGCGCACGAAGATTCCATCTCTTCCCAGGACCCGAACAACCATAAAGAGACCAAGGTCAAGAACAGGAGGCCGGCAAGTAAGAGGGCCCATGGCGGTTCTGCGGATGTGTGTGCGCTCTGGACCTCTGGGACTGACATCTTTCTCTTCTGTGTAGATACTGCATTTCGTCAACAAAGACTGAAGGCCTGGCAGTAAGTGGCAGCTTGGAAGGCTCCAGCACGGATAGTACGATAACTAATACGAGACAGGCCTATCCTCACCCCCAAAACCGTCCTCCCTCTCTTCTTTGCCGTCGGCATTATATTTGCGCCAATTGGAGGACTGCTGTTATACTCCAGTGCGCAGGTCAGTCAGCAGAGTCTCGAGTACACACGGCTTATGGCTTACAAATACAACGCATACAGGTTCAGGAAATCATCATTGACTACACTAAATGCTCTGCCGACGCTCCATTATACCCAGACTTTGCCAATGTGCCGAATGTAATATCACACTTCAAGGATAGCTCCAATACCAGCACTACAAACACAGTGGCGCAGTGGTCCAGGAGGGATATCAATGCTACCTATTTCAATGGGACGACTCAGCATGCTTCAGTACCTGCATCGCAATGCTCGCTCAAATTCACTATTCCACACGACGACATGAGCCCGCCCGTACTCTTCTACTATAAGCTCACGAACTTCTACCAAAATCACCGACGATATGTTAAGTCTTTCGATTCTGACCAACTGAGTGGGAAAGCTGTGGCTGCCAGCTCGATTTCAGGAAGTGATTGCTCTCCCTTGACAACTACAAAAATCAACGGAATCGATACGCCCTACTATCCTTGTGGAATTGTTGCAAACTCTGTCTTCAACGATACCTTCTACAGCCCCGTACTCTTGAACGTACCCGGAAGTAATGCGCAGAACGAGACATACGTGATGACGAATAGCAGTGGCATTTCTTGGTCTTCAGACAGAGATCTCTACTACGGCGCCTCACAATACAACTGGTCTCAAGTCGCTGTTCCACCCAACTGGCAGAATCGATATCCGGATGGCTACAGTGATGACTGGCACCCAGATCTAGTCAATGATGAGCCCTTCCAAGTATGGATGCGAACAGCTGGCTTGCCCACATTTAGCAAACTAGCTCAGCGAAATGACACTACCTCAATGGTCACCGGCCAATACCAAGTTGATATTGATGATCGTGGGTTAACCATCACCAATAAATTGTTCGAGTACTGACAGTAGCAAAATTAGACTTCAATGTTACCGAATACGGTGGCACCAAAGCAATTATTATTTCAACTCGAACGGTAACTGGGGGTAAAAATCCATTCTTGGGTATTGCTTACGTTGTGGTGGGCGGTATTTGCATCTTGCTCGGTGTACTATTCACAGCAACCCATCTGATCAAGCCAAGGTATGTCCCGCTCTTACCCCCTAATCCCATCTGCCTACTAATGTGTCTTCAGGAAACTTGGTGACCATACATACCTTTCATGGAACAACGAGCAACCGAGCGCCACAACCACAGGCCGTGAAACTCAGCCGGAAGCAGTCCACAGAGGAGAGGCTTAGCACGTCTAGCAATGTGGCAAATGTACAGTATATATTCTCGTGTTTTGGTCTGGGGGTCAATGGGTCTGGCGAAGGGGGTCCTTTTTTTATGTTCTGTTTCAGTAGCTTCCCAACCTCATCTTTTTATGGTTGGACAGTAGCTTCTAGGTAGCGTTATGGAATCAACGAATGATCATTTTTGAATATACTGCAATACAGATGTGAATTTTGCGATTCAAATGATGAGTGATTTGTTGAGTAGACAAGTATACATTCTATATTGGCTAAGCAACAGCCAAATCTCCTGACGTGATCTTCTCCCGAACTCGAATATCGCCTTATTTGCAGATTCAAGAAATTTTGCTCTCCTTTTGATTTAGGAGTGTTATTGCTATTATCTTAACACCCTTCGCAGTTAGATTCTGAGCTGAAGGGTTGTAAGAATTTTAAAGAGATGATTTATAGTAGTTTTTGGATTCCCGCAGCCTGGTTGATCGGATTGTATAAGTCTTACTAGAACAGTCTTCTTAGGAAGTTAAAGTCATATTACATTCAGGTTGCAAGGTTCGATTTACATCTATATCTAAAGTAGTAAATAGTAAAATAACAAGCGTCAAAACTAAAACTAAACTATCCACCATGATTAAAAATTGAAAATTTGCCTAGATTAACAATGATATATTCAAATCGACATAAACATACAGGATCTAAACCTTCAAACTCCTTGAGTCTATTAATGACCTGTCTTTAAGCACCGAGCTGCCGTGGAGGCTTATTGAGGCTTATTAAGGAAGTGTTCTCGATGTAGACGGGACTACCTAACTAGGATCCTGCACAGACTACTAGAGCTGATTACTAGGATTTGAGATTTTCTTGTTTGTGCATCTGGGGATATTGGGATCGATTATAGTAATATTTTGTAGCTTGACGGGAGTACCTCGAAAAATAAGGTATTTCTATAGATGTTGAGAGGTTATCTGATATTAGGATAGGTTCTATCTTGTTTTCAGCGCCTGGTTGATTATAAGCTTTATTATGCGGGAATGAATGGAATTGTTGATGTTATTGTGTTCGCATTTGTGCTGGAAGGGGTCAAGTTAAGTACTGCGAGAATCTTGATTCAACTAGGTTACTTTTGTCATTTTCATTTACTTGAAAGACTTAGTGTTGTTGTAATCCTTATAAGCGACCATCGATCGCTTGTGGTATACTACGTGCAACTGGTGTAATGACAGTGATAGATCTAATAGAAATGGTATCTAATGGAAAAATGAACTTAATGCTGATATATTATATAGTATATAGTCTATTTTGAGTGGATTGCCTTTCTATCTTTACAACTGGTTATTTAATACTTGTGATAAACAGTAAATAGATCAAAAGAAATGAAGTCATAAAATCTCACCACCAAGGTGTTAGTAATTCTTAATATATATACAATAATCTTCTTGCGGTAGAGGGCTCGTCATCTATCTGTGACTAAATGTTCAAATATATCAAAAATTATATACCCTCTCGAGTACTATGTATGTCTTGGCCAGTTGGATTGAACTAGGTAGCTATCAAAATCGTTGCGAGCACCGAACACGGCGGTGTATCCTGGTAGGTACCTACCTACCTATGGCTGCATGAGTAATCACGTGAGAATATTATTATCAACAGGGCACCTCAACTGTTAGAACTAATAAGTAATTGTCTAATTGTCTTGGAGTTGACTACACCACATATAAATGGAGTTTCGTGACATTGCGACCTGTAAAAGCTGCCGGCCCTGGGCTGTTTAAATTTATCCGTTCCGGAGCCTCTCCTCACGTCGCGCGTTTTGAGGTTTGAACGCAGCATAAGTCTGTAGTTCAGGGAAGATTTACTTTCCTCTCATGAAATACCATCTTCCTTTTCGAAAATGACGCTCTCTGCGATGTCTTCTGGCTGTCATTCGATATTCCGTCGGCGGGATATGGAAAGTTGGCAATACTCTCAGGCCCAGCCGCGCCAACTGATACACCCACATCGAGACCATCAGGCTCTAGGTCCCTGCTGTTGTGCAGGAAGTTGGGTAACATCGTTCCTGCAAACTGCAAGGCTGGCTATATTGGACAATAGCTGAGCTGTTCTTGCCAGAACGTTTGATGCATAACCCGGCTGGAAGCCGTAGCTTTGGTTGGCCGAGTGCTGCACATGGGCCTGGAAAAGATAGATAGCCCCCAACTTCTCGGGTTGTCCTACGGCTCAGCATTGTCATTAAGATGGCTTTATTGAAGCCAGTGAATCTCTTTCGTTCCTTCCTGCTAGCCGCTTGCCTTACTCTTTCAAACGTACGAAGTTTCTAAAAGAACTCTCTGCGGAAATTGTATTTCTAGCAACTATGGGCGCTTTCTTTCTTTCTATTTGAGTGAACTACCATTGCAATTTACCAGCCTAAAAGACCATGGTATTTCCCTACAGACTTGACTCTTAGAGCCTTGTCAAAATTGTCCCAGCGTCAGAAAAGTACTCCTATAAAGAAGAGCTCATAAGATAGTTGCTGCGCATCGATAACCCCAAACTTTGTGTTCTATTTTACCTTCATTGACGGAGGGGTAGCTACAAACATGGCTTCTAAGACCGAATTTTGTTCAAAAGAGGCAGCCTGTCCCCAGAATGAAGCTAATGATGAGCAGCCATCTCAGGGAGTGGATAACACTTTCAAATTCGGACATCAGTCCACAAACCAATTCCTTTCCTGGGTCTATATGCAAGAGGGTCGCCTTGGAGCAAGTAGAAACGCAATTAGGCACGAATTAACGCAAGTTGATTCCCTCAAAACCTATTCATGGGAGCAACTCACCAACGAATTACGCATGCTGTCCATACCCCAGATCCTCGAGCACGACCACATTCTACAGATCCAGATGATTTTTGGAGATCTGTTCGCTAGTGATTTGATACCAAGTCTCACATACGAGTCCTCCGAGATTGGCAACTTGGCATCATATCTGGAGAGGAAAGAAAGGGATCTGGTCGGTTACGAGCCTCTCCAGATCTGCCGCGACGTGGCTGAAGGCTTGTCCGTCTTACATCACCACGGTGTCACACACAACGACGTACAATGCGACAGCGTGCTTCTTTTCATCAAGCCAGAACGAAACTACCGGAGGCTATCAGCAAAGCTGGGTGGGTTTGGCTCGATATCCTTTCACACCGGTCCACGCGTGCCGCTGGGGTTGAGACGATGGACTGCTGCACCGGAACTCGTAGCAGGTCATGACGGCATTGGGTCTGATGAGACTAGCCATCTGGGCTTGCAAGCGGTGGACACTCACGACATCTACTCTCTTGGGCTCCTGTGCTGGGCTGTACACTTGAGGTCGGCGAATCCGTTCCTCCATGACCTATTCGCCTTGACAGAGCTCACGCCGTCCCAGAATGCCGCTAGACACTGGGCGTCTTCAAACTTGGCCAGCAGGAATGGTTCCGAGGGGAAAGATGGAACGTCGTGGCTCAGTCAACCAATCCTTTCAAGAATTGAATCCATAAAAGCAGATCCGAGTAATCGGCTTCTCAAAGTCATTCACGAAACATTCCGGAGCATTGGAACTACAGAATCCTCTCGGGATCTCAAGGACGCCGTTTCGTGGTTGTGTCTTCATGATCCCAAAGCGAGATCTATGGCGGCTGCTATGGCGGCCCTTGGGAGTCCCAACACTTTTGGGAATCGGCAAATTCATCTCGAGACCAAGGACGGAGAGCTTTCAATCTGGGAAGAGGGTTGGTTATTGAGCTTGCGGCCAGAATCCAGAATCGAGAGCTTCAACCAGCAAGTAGCGATCCAAGGAACTCAATCGTAGGCAGCTACTAATATGAGCTCCTATCAAGTCCGCTAACAGTATTCAGGTCCTTACTTGATAAATCTAGACTTAACGAGTCTAGTCTACAGAGACTTTATCTAGTATAACCACTCCAAATTTTGTCTCAGGTTCCTAAGTATTTCACTAACCAAGAATAGGCACTCAAGCAGTTTCGCAAACAACGCACTAAGGCTGTATATTTACAGCGAAGATGTTTTACGTGGCTCTGCCAATTCTTCAAGTCAGTTGTCGAGGCAGCTGCACAAGACAAACGCCCTGAAGTCCCCATAATTGTAAGAGAAGCTGGATTAGCATTGTTTGAGCTTCATATTGATCGATTTGGATCGACAACCGACCCAGGGATAGTGCAATTGGCTCTTGGGGCTCTGGGACAAGCTGTAGTGTTAGAGAGCGACCATAATCTCTATCCCATTGCCACGTCAATGTATCTCCGATTCCATTACTCGCTGCAGCCAAAGATTCCAATTAACCAGTCTCTGAAGGGAATTGTAGCCGAGTCACACGCTCTTGGTGGCATGGCTTTAAACATGGAACCCGAAAGCATCTCTACTTACAACAAGCCAAGATCTAAACCCCCTCTTCTCGAAACTCAACAGCGCTTCCTCCCTCTGAACCACTGCAAAGCTTCTCTACGTCATCTCATTGCCGAGACCTCTTTGGATGGCGCAGAGACATCACGAGAGGATCTGATCACAGGCTTTCTTCGACTCGCATCGCATCGCAGAGAAGGCAGGAATCCACTACTGACAGCGACCTTGGATAACCAAGGGACTACAGTTCTGCACTTCGCAGTCCGGTCTGGCCTGGGTCTGCCCACAGTCAAATTCTTGATAAATGAGATAAGGTCTGATATCGACGTTGTTGATGGGTTATTCAATACGCCATTGCACTATGCCGTATGCATTGGCGACCGGCCCATGGTGAAATTTCTTGTTGACAACGGCGCCTCACCACTGAAGAGAAACGCACTCGGCCAACTCCCAGTACACCCTGATATACAATATGCCGCCCGAAGATCTGGAGCCCGTTATGCGGTACCTAACTAAAAACAACCAAGACGCTGTGTCTCTGGCCCGGAACGGGTTTGGAACATATAGCGTAGAATTCACCGAGGGCTCACAGGAGACAACCTTACTCCTACAGGCTATTGCCTTCCGGCGGCCTGACATCGTGCGGCTGCTTCTCAAGATGGCCTCCGACATACTAATAAGCGAAGACGGCATTAAAGCCCTCCAACAAGCATTTCGCTATCAAGTTGCATATCAGGATGTCTCTAATGCGATGTCGTCCCGCATCCTACGAATAGTAAATCCCTGGAAGCTGCTCATGCTCTCACTCGAGGCAACCCCGGATCTCAGGATCCTCTGGCATGGGCCTGACTACACCGTGGAGTTGCATAAGCTCTTCCAGTTTGTCGCAAGTCTATTCTTCGAGGAGCTAGCAGCTCATCCTCCCGAGAGGTTATTCTATCAGGCTCTGAGGACGAATAATGTTGACATCCTGCCCACTATTCGGGGTTGGCAGAACATTTTGCAGGTGGAGGGTGGGCATCACCGACCTTCTTGGGATGTTCTCAAACCAGGAATAAAGAGCTTCGGGATGTCTTGCAGGTACGGTGACATGCGGGCCGGAAAGACGATGGCTAAGACATGGTTATGGCTCGACGACACACGGAGAAGCGAGGTCCTGAGCAACAGGGAGATGAATGAGCAGCTATTGACAGTGGCCATACATTCCAGTGAGTCTAGCTCCAAGAACAAGAAGAAGGTTATCATGTGGCTCCTGCGGCGTGGATTCCAGCCGGGGTTTGCCAGCTTTTTGTCGGCTCTAAAAGTTCGTCATCGAAAGTGCGCCGCGCTGCTTGTAAGTAAGTTGGATGTCGACTTTCAGATGGCCAGTCGAGTCGTAGACGAGGCACTTCGTGTGGGCGACTGGCTTTTGAGAGACTTCATTTCAGTTGTAAACAACTCCAAGCGTGTTCGTGAGGGCACTGTCTTGCCTATCGAGAGGCTGACCATAGTTGATGAGCGTGGCTATGTCGTCTCAAAAAGACTTTGTCTCCTAGACCATTTTTCGAGATCGCCCTCTCACGATGCTACCACCAAGTACTACCATGACGTTATTAAGGTCTTATGTGATCTCTTCCGAGACACCATGACCAAATCACCACTTTCCGATGTAGCACCCCTAGAGCATGCGTTATTCAGCCAAGGGGTGCACCTTCTCGACGTTTTTCTTGAATTCGTGTCTGACGATGTCCTGCTTGAGGTGGCCAATATCTGGTGGCTAACTCCAAAAATAGCTAAAGCGGTGCTGGAGCTTCTAGAGTTGGGAATCCACATAATCAACCAACACTCTTTACCATTTCTAGCCTCAGAAGATTTCACACCAGTTCGACGTGTTCTTCCGTCCTTGAGATATATATCTTCCATTGCGGCTAGTGGTTTCTTTGCTGACCCAACCATCATCTCGAAAGTGATCAGGAAAAAGGCCAGAGCAAGACTTGGCCGATGGAGGGAAAAAGAAATTCCAGTGAAGTTCTGGGGGACGCTCCTTGTCAAGATTTCCCTCTTGGATGAGCAATCTATTAGAAAGGGCGACAAGGACCTTCGGTACTTCAGCGCTTCTGAACCCGTCAAAAGTCTCATCAGCGAGTTAGATCCCTTGAGGCCAGTATTACACACGTTGAAAAGTGCTTTTGGATTGTGCGGGGTGATAACAGAGCCAGACGCTGAGTTTTATTTGTCACCACAGTCCGTATTTGATTGGCAAGAGAAGAAAGGGCACCTCTTCAACCTCAGTAGGAATGCGATGTTGGCGGCGACTTTTGGGTTTCTCTTGTCATCTTCGAGAACCTTCACACCACCCGAGGGCCTCTTGTCCGTGTTTGGAATTTCGCGTTCTCTCTTAGACAGTGCACGGGTAAGATGGCATGCTGTCATAAACTGGCTCTCGGGTATGTCGCAAGCAGAAGAAGGGTGGCGACGCAGCAAAATGTACATGGACAAATACTTACAGCTTGTCTCTTTGGCTCCAACTCCAGGCAAGCATCGGAAGAAACCCGCAGGCTTGAGCACTACCGGGCCTCTGTCACCTTCCATTTCCCTGGCAACAAAATGGTTGTTCACCAAAGATAGACAGATACTGCGGCGTGTTGCTGGAAATATGCCCAGTTCGACGCTGCAAGATTCTGACATAAACGCGATACATATGGTTTTCCACCAGCTATGGACACTGTTCACCGTGCTGTTGAAGATGGACGGCGACGAAAGTCTGAGCACTGGTCTCGCTGCTATCCAGTCGAGCACCATGACGGCGGGACTACTGAACGGCTTGTTCTCTTCCAACTTCCAGCTCTCTAGCCTGGAACATGACAGTTTTCACTCACCACCTTTAGCACGATACACTTTGCGGCACGACGTAATATTCACTTTCCGTCTACTGGGCCGTGTCGTTTGCCTTGCAGCAGCTCAGAGCCCCGCTGATGCCAACTCTAAGGACGTCTTCTCAAATGCGATGTTAAGCTTAATGGATGAACTCAACTTGGCCATCGGGAAGATTGACTCTTCTGGGATCATGAACAGCGGTTTGGAGCAGATGATTGTGCAGGTAGTCAGTCACTTCGAGGAAGAAGGTTTGATCACGTATAAGAACATGGCTAAGCTGTTAGTCCTGGGTTCTCGCCTTGTTCCCAGTACTGACGGTGGAGTTGATAAGATAATCCAACTCTTTAGTGACTTGGTCAATATTGTGCCTGGATTTGGAGACTCTCCTAGCAATATAGCCGCTTTGTTTGATAGAGGGTATGACCAGGTTAACAACTTTTCGACTCCATGGCTAGATTGGAGTAGTGGCTTAGGTTTCAATGCTACTAATTCGGACTTTGCAGGCCCTGCGACGGGGCAGGGCCAAGGGATGGCGGAGATTTTGAGTCAATTTATGAACGACTTTGTCTCTCACGCCAGTAGCCTATATCAGGACATGGCTGAAGCACCGGGTCTATACCAACTTGCCTTGCAAGAGCCAAAGGACGGTTATCCAAACCAGCTCTCACGCCACTTCCATGGACCAACTCGGCCGATTTTTCAAAATTGGCCTGTTGGTGTACTTGCAGACATCTACACCATAGCAAAGTCGCAGCACGAGAGGATATCATTCGAGTCGTCTATGGGCATAAAGAAGACATCGAAAAGACTTCCACCAGACTGTGATCTCCGTCTCGAGCTCCTTATACGAAGAGGACACTGGATTGAATCGGCGCAGCTCGTCACGGATGTCTTGAAAGAGCACAAGGCGTCATGTTTGGTAGAATACACCCCGACCTCTGATCAGCTGAATATGATGCTTTTCTGGTGTCAAACACAGGCTGGTAGGGTAAGCGAGGCACTCCGATCGTTCGACAGCGTCTTTAGCTTCCCTCGAACCGTTCCTTTGCATGATTGGTTCAGGGCGGACTGTCTTTTAGCTTTCTTAGAGAGGGACATTGCAACATCAACTTCCTTTCCACAGAGCTGGGATCTTTTGTCCAGTGGTCACATATACGATTTCATGACACAGATTCTTCCAGCATACTTTTTTAATGGCTTCAAAGGCATTGTCACAACCAATCCCAAATCCATGAACCAGAACGGGGGCCAGCGACTCCCAGAAGAGTTACGTCCCGCATGGCATACGATACGCTGTCTGCTAGATGGTGGCTATGACTCCTGGCACTTCAATCATGATCATCAAATTCAAAACGAGCCCAAAAATTTCAAAGGCAAGGCCAAAGCCCGACTTAGTCTCCGCTTCGGCTTCCCGCGTTGGGGAATCTTCAACATCCTCCGGTACCATTTGCACTTTCTCGACACGCGTATTAAGGATGCCACACTAAGTGATTCTCCTACCACTATTCTGGCCACCATGCATGAAACGCTTCATTTCATTCTCACTTCCATTTTACATCAATGTAGCAAAACGACCTCTTCGTCACCGTCCACCATAGAATCTCCCTGTGACATAGGCTGTACTGATCACGAAGTTACAGACTGGGGCATTTTTGTATCCACCACTGTCCTCCATGACGTCCGCCTACGCTATATACTCGTAGAAGCGGCTATAGAACTCGCCAAACTACCATCCGTCGCCAAGGAAAACTTTGTTATCGACGCTGTGGCCGCGATGCTCTCTGCAGACAACCCATTCCTTGCGTCTTCGACCAGAGCTGCGGCCGTGTATAGATTGGAAGGTGCAAGAGACTTAGGGAAGAGCAATTTTGCTGCTGCCGCTGCCAGTTTTTCCCGCGCTCGGCTTGCTTTAGAGGAAGACGTGCGAGCGACGCGGATAAAGGGGAACCATGGGGTTCTGAGGGAGACGAGGGGTTTGCAAGCTATTTGTGAGTTCTTGGCGAGCAAAGATCACGCTCAATGCCTTGTTTATATGTCTTCAACTGGCTCGCATAACTACAGGAATGAGTCAAAGGAAGATAATGGTCGCGATAGTCGTACTGGGGTTTCCATTGATGAAATTTTCTTCTGCGCTGCACGGAACCACCAATTATTTCTACACCTGGCAGAGCGCATGTTCCGCCAAGGTCATCGAATCAAGGCCACGGAACTTCTGCATGCAGTGCTGACCAGCCGACCACGCCTTGGTAGAGATCAGTTTCCGCTGCTGAAGCGGTCGTTATCGGAAAGCGACCTGAGCTGCGCAATGACGCGGAGTCGACCTGTTGGCTCTAGGGGCGGAAGGACAACACAAGATGATGTGGAAATCTTATTGGCAAGGGAAGTTGCATCGCAGGAAGGCGAATTGACCATAGGGGCAAAGAGTAAGTAATAAGTTCGTCCATTGGATTATGATACGTGTACAGGGCTCCAAATGATGTGTTGTTGAACTGTAGGTTTTTAAGTTGGCTATTTAAGGTAGGTTGGTAGGTACCCGAAGCCTGAGGCATTTCAGTTATTGGACTTAAAGATCAGTGTGTTACCTACTGCATTCACGTTTGTTACTGAAACTAATTACGATAAAACGCGGCAGAACTCACATGGCGCTACACACATATCATTTGGAGCTATGTGAACGTATCATGAGGACCTAGATTATCCCCACATCATGGTCTTCCTTCCTTTGGCAGGTTAAAAAGTACTTCTTAGTATGCGCTTGGGGTGAATCTCTCTTGGCAGCCTTTAGAGTTATGGTATTGACCTTCTCGTTCTCTGGGGTCACTTACTAAGTATTCTATAAGGGTTTGATGGCAAGGGCGTGGTGATCTCGCTGTCTAAAGAAAGTGCTTTTGATAGTACTTTGGCTAACATGGATTTATGACTACCTAGATACGGAGCCTATCCTAAGGGTGAGAATAGTAACGGGCGATGAAGATAGCATTCAAACCATGCGAAAAGATTTTGATGCAGTCTCACAAGACAATCCAAACCGGCCAAACATGTCAACCGTCCTTGGAGGTAGTATGTTGGAACGATACAAGAGAACGGGAGCAATAGATGACCTTGAAGAAGCTGTCCGATTCACGCAGGAAGCCGTCGATACTAGTCAAGTAGACCACCCATACCGGGCTCTATTCTTAAACAACCTATCAATCACACTTGGCCAGAGATACCTCAAATTGAAAGACGTCAATGATCTTCAACGAAGCATCCAAGCTACCCGGGAGGGCCTTGAGGTCATCCCAGAAGGTTCCACTGACCGAGGTGAGCGCCTAAATCATCTTGGAGCTCAAGTTGGAATGAGATACTCGAGAATAGGATCGATTGCGGACCTTGAAGAAACCATTCAGCTTCTGGAGGATGCTGTCAAATCAACTATAGTCAAACAATCCGAGAAGTTCGGACTAATGAAGAACCTCCACCTTATCCTCAGGCAGAGATACGATAGTATTGGAGCTTTAGCAGATCTCCAGGAATCTCTCCGGCTAGCACGCAAGGTTGTCGAGATGACTCCAAGAGGCCATAATGACTGGGTCGATCGCTCTCATAAGCTTGCAAGGGTGCTTTTGCTGAGATATGAAAGGTTAAAGACGAAAGCTGACCTTGAGGAATCTATGCAAATATCAAGGGAGGTTATCAGAGAGACTTCGGATCATGGTCATCCAGATCGGTATGAACATATGTTTGAACTCGCAAAAGCACTTGAGGAAAAAGAAGGGGTGGCAAGCCTAGATGAGTGTATCCAGTTAACACGAGAAGCCCTAGAAGAAGCGCCGCAAGAGTTTCCATTCAGATCTTCAATATTGAGCTTACTCGGGCAGTACTTACGCAAGCGGTTTCAAAAAACAGGAACGAAGGCCGACCTTCAAGAAGCTGTCCGCGTTGTACAAGAATCGATCGAAATGATTCCAGAGGAGGATCCAGACCGTGGCACACACTTGCTCAACTTTGCACATATACTCATTGATGTATTTCTTGATACTAGAGTTATGGCTGACTTTGAAGCCATCACTTCGTGCTTGAGATCTGTTCTAGACTTGCCTCATGCGTCTCCCAGACTTCACATCGTTGCCGGTTTGTCGTTAATGCACATGTATGCCTCAACCATCAACGATTGGCAACGGGCCTATGAGTTTGCAGATACCATTATGCCTCTTGTACCCAGACTTTCCCTCAAGTCTCTCGAAACTTCCGACAAGCAATACAAGCTCAGCTCGAGCTCGATTAATGGCTTGGCTTTAGCCGCTGCAGCCATAGCATTGCACGCAGACCAGGGACCGCTTGCTGCATTAAACCTACTCGAACAGGGTCGCGGGGTGCTTTCTGCCTCTTTTGAGGAGATACGAACCGATGTTCAACATTTGCGGGACATACATCCTGCACTAGAGAGCCAATTTATTCGTCTTCGCGACGAGCTTGAGTTACCTGCCCCAAGCATTACACCTGATGCATCCCAGAGTACGGTAATGACACGGCGATACAATGCCGCCAAAGCGCTCGACGATTTGGTTGTCGAAATTCGCAAGCAGCCTGGATTCGGCGACTTCTTACTTGCCCCAAGCGAGGTAGAAATGCGGCTTGCTGCGAAGGATGGCCCTATCGTTGTTATCAATGTCAGCTCGTACCGTTGCGATGCTATACTTGTCGAACAGCACCGGATCCGGTCTATTGCCTTACCTGAACTCAAAGAAGAAGATATCAAGGAGAAGGCACAAGGCGGACTAGGGAGGCTGAAAGTTCTCGAGTGGCTATGGGACGTTATCGCGAATCCAGTCCTTAACGCTTTAGGTTTTCTTCAGCTGCCGACCGACAATGCCTGGCCGCACATCTGGTGGGTTCCTACAGGCGCATTAACTAAGTTTCCACTGCATGCAGCCGGGCGTCACACTAAAGACTCAACTGATGCAGTGCTCGACAGAGTTATGTCATCGTACGGCTCATCTATCAAAGCCATCATCCACGGCCGCCGCCGGGGTCGAGTTTCCAAATTAGCTACACCGTCCCCAGCACTCCTCATTTCTATGCAGTACACGCCTGGCATACCAGAACTGCTTCCATTTGCTGCCGAGGAAATCCAAATGCTGCGTACCCTCTGCGAGTCTATGGGGCTCGATCCAATTGAGCCTAGCCGCCGCAAGAAGGACGTGTTAGCACATCTGCGCAACTGCGAGGTATTCCATTTTGCCGGTCATGGCCATACTGATAATATGGACCCGTCTAAAAGCCACCTGCTTTTGCAAGACTGGGCGACAGACCGGCTAACAGTGGGGACACTCCTCGATATCAACCTTCGCGAGCGCTCCCCATTTCTTGCCTACCTCTCAGCTTGTGGTACCGGCGAGATTCGAGACGCTAAATTCTTCGACGAGAGCATTCATCTCATTAGCGCATGTCAATTGGCCGGGTTTCGCCATGTTATTGGTACATTATGGGAGGTTAATGATGAGTCCTGCGTGGATATAGCAAAAATCACGTACGAGGGGATCAGAGACGGTGGCATGAGCGATAAATCGGTGTGCCAAGGGCTCCATAAGGCTACAAGAGAACTTCGAGACCGTTGGCTCAATTCTTCCACAAAGGCGCGGAAGAGAAGAAGGAGGTCAGTCACAGAAACAGACGCATCCTCGGTAGAGGCTCGGATAGGGGTTAGGAGCGTAAGCGAGGAAAATAATAGGGATGGCAGGTTAGCGAGAAAAGCAGTTTTCTTTGACTCTGATGATGAAGATGAAGATGACAGACCAGTGGGACCATCTCATTGGGTTCCTTATGTTCACTTTGGCGTATAATTTCTGTCTAGTCGAATGTTTAGGGGTTTGAAGCGAATCCTTCGCCGAAATGGCGTTGTTTTATTTGTAAGTACTAACGAGACGGTTCATGCAATCTGCTGGATTTGAATTCATGTTTTCATTAACAGCAATTAATTGTACTTATTTGTTTCTAGCCTAGAGCTTTAATTTAATTTGTTAATTGTAACTGAAGTCCAATAAGCCTAACAAGGTTGGGAAGGAATTCCTGGCAGCCTATAATATACTCTCGATGCTTTTACTTAGCTTACAACAAGAACAACCATAACTTAATATATATTTAATAACCAAGTCCTTGTGCTCTGAGTCCTTTCTTTTATTTAATTCCTTGGCTTTTTCAATTAGGATAGCTAATTTGTACATTTGTTGCAACACGTGGGTTTAGAATTTCATAAATTAGGCAATTCATAGTTACGTCAGTACACAAGAGCTAGTCTCCCGTTGATATCTATTTCCTATATGTACGAATGCGGAAATTCAGCGCAGCCCAATCCTCTGAACAAGAATAGTCATCCTGTCCCCTGCCCCGACCAGTACTACGTCTCTCAACCAATTCTCCAATTTCTGGCAACTCCAATGACATGAATGAAGTTGACTGGACAGTAAGAAAGATTTTGATAATATCATCACAATACTGACGTTTTTGCTCAGTAGCATCCGCTCTTGAATCGGATGAAAGTGTCATTCTCAGTGATTTCTTCCACTCTCCAGTAGTACCCTGCTTAAAATCATTATTTTGATTGCTGAAAGGTGGGGGGACGACTATATGATCTCCGTGCAGAAGATTATTTATCTCCCAACTAGAACCCATATCATAGACGTGGAGGTGAAGAGCATGACCATCTTTGTCTTTATTCTGCACTACCAATTTCAGTTTATCGCCATCTGATACCTCTACCAAACATTCTGGATGAGAACATCCTGGTTGAAATAATCCTTGTTGTATGCATCCGGATTGCTATATCTTTCCAGCTGTATTTATAAGTTGGACGCTGAATGAGTCTCTGAAGGGATTTGTTGGATCTGCTAGCGATTCGTTGGTCAGGTTTTCCACTAGTTTGAACCTTGCTAAGTGCTCCATGATATCTAAAATGAAGTCTGCATTTTCTTCAAGATTATATGGAGTAGTGGGTCGGTTTTGTATCGTTTGATTTAATTCATCTCGGATTTCGTAGGAATCTTTGGCAATTATAGTCATATAGAATGAGATCGAGCTTCCAGGTTTCGTGTCGTTAATATCATGAATATCAAGTGATTGCCGTTCTTGTAAAGCCTTGGTCCATTCATCCGGACGTGAAAAACGAAACTCGAGTTGGATGGGGAACCTTCGAAGGGATAATCGAGTAAGCCCCTTTGCAAGCAGTCCTGACTCAACAGGAATAGGTATTGTACCCGGCGGCTCCAGATCTGACGTGAGGGCTCTACACTGAGTGACTTTTACAACAACTAAATTTCGTTCCAAGCTTGAGTCACTTCCTGTGGAAGCTATGGAGTACAATGCGAACTGATCTCCCTTGCAAATGCCATGCGCCAGACCAGCTTCAAGTTGAAGCCCCCCATCTCGTGTCTTAATAGTCGGAATAGGTGCAGCATGAACCGCGTAATTAGCGTGTTCAAAGAAACAAAGGCTCTTATTCCCATAAAACATTGGATTCTGCTCATGTCCACGTTGTTCTCGACTCTCTCGGAACCTAGCGCATAAATGATGATAAATGAGCTGCTGCTTCCCTCCAACCCGGCCTAACTTGAAGAAAGTTCTGAGCAAGAAATAAGACAAAGCTCCATGGATTTCTCCTTCTTCAGCCACGAGTTCCTTCGCGGTTTCGGTAGGTCCGCATGCTGTAAGGATGGTATAACCGTCTGGATTGACTAACCAATTGGGAAGCATCGAAGCATTACGGTAAACTGGTCGAAGAGCTTCGTCTTGAGGACTGAGACTCTGTTTAATGGGAGGCGGATATGCCATATCCACCTTAGATTCATAGCTGAGAAACCGAACATCTGACTCATTGCGCACGACACTTCCAGAAAAGCAACAATCGAGAACAAGCGTGACCTTCAACCCTTTATCAACCATAGCCTTAAGCCAAAATGCCAACTCCAAACCTCGCAGATACCGAATCTTAGTCCCATCTGAACCCTCAAGTAAAACTAGTGCCAGATCTCCCGTGGAACTATTAGAGAATTTCATGGAAGGTTTAATCGTAGTGCCGTGTCCTGAAAAGTGTATGTAAATGAAGTCGCCAGGTAGGGCTTGGGAAATTATACGATTCAGGGCGGAAGTCACATTGTTGTAGGTAGGCAGGAGGTGATAGTCTTCTGCTGGATGAGAAGAATCCGAGTCTGTACGGCTTGCTGTGAGAATCTGGATATTGACACCAGCTATCGATTTCTTTAAATGCTCCTTGATCTCTTGGACATCTCGCACGCAGCCTTTCAAGAATGACCAGTCTACTGGGTAGTAATTGATACCGATCAAGATGGCATAATGGTTCACAGTAGCCACCGTGTTTGTCATTGTGAATATTGACTGGACCTCGGAACTCATTAGAAAATTCCAAACTCCTTGCAAACGGAGATAGGGCTGTCTGTCTAGATGAGGTGATTTCAGGCTGTAGGCAGACATTAAAATGTGACGGCTGAGGTTAATAAACAGAATGAGTTTAGATTTGTAATGTTAATTGCTATACTTTGGTACAGCAAGGAATAGAAAACCTTGCTGGTACTAATGCTAATGAAGGCTATTGTTGAATATCTCTTCGATATTTAGATTTCATCACCTAAAATACAGCTTTTTACTATACCATTCTAAGTTATGAAAGCTAATGTTTAATATAGAATTATATGTATCTTTCTGTTTTCATTCTCTAACAAATAATGCTCCAGGATATCAATCCTCCGTAAGCGCTAGCAAGCCTCATTTTGAACAAATCGCCCGAGTTGTCTGGCAAACATGCAGCCTTGAGTATATTCTTATCCTTGGATCCTAACTGGTCGCTAAATGTCACCCAACTGTACAATACTAACTATACACCTCATCAAATTATAAGTGACTACTGTCCATTCCTACAACAGCTCAGTAGGCTGGGTCAAAAAAAGAGGCTACAGATATAATTAATTGTTAAGCCGACCAAATACACCATTCGTACCTCGTACCTCCGTATTCAAGTGATTAAAGATAACATATATCCACTAATCATAGCAGCTATACACTTTCCAAATCACTTTCTCCGACCTCCTCACCATCCCTGACCCACTGACCGTCCTCGAAACAAAGAGTATACCTCCTATGACTAGGCACAGACGCAATAACGTAAGGCCCTTGACGTGCCCGACCTGTCTCACATAGGTACACAGAATCTCCCGGGCGAAACTTATTTTTCTAGACAGAGACAGGATAGGGTATTAGTCGGAATCTCAGGCTTCTTGCTAGACAAATGATAACGAACGAATGAACGAACCTTTTTGAATTCCTTAACCTTTCCACGACCCGTCGTCATCGCAGAAAGTAAACTTGGGACTTTGACGACTAAGTTATACAGTAAAGTGTTAGTTGGGATTCGAACGTATTGCGTGAGTGGTGATTTAATACTCACCCGTTGACAGTGCTCATTTTTGTTGATATCAAAAGGAAGATACCAAGATACGTAATGTAGATAGAGAGTTGTTTTCAGTACTCAAGATTTGCGAATAGGTATGATACGCCTACAGTAGTCGACTCTGCCTACGTAAAGGGCGATGGTGCCCGATATTATATATTTATGCAGCCTCGCTCCATCGCGCTCTCTGCAGTTTCCACCATTTACGATTCCGTTGCATGCTTATTTGGGAGGATGCTTCGTGGCATGGTACTGGCTGTCGCAATGTGCACTGTGAATTCTGTATCCTGCATGTTGGTGGCTGTGTGCATGTTCAGGCAGATGACTCGCTTGTCGCCCGGTTCTTGGAAGTGTTTTTGTCACTTCTTTTTCACTACATTTGCTCATGGCCCCCAATTTATATTGAATGCTTGCTTAATTAAGTATCACATCTATATCTACGTGAAGGATGATGAACCCTCTCGGTCATTGTATTTATTAAAATAGACTGCTTTTGGTCTGAAAGTCGTAGAGTACGATCTATGATCTATCCAGATGGAATTTTTCAAGTCGTTAATTATTTCCATCTGGAAATTCCAGTCAGGGGAACCAGGCCCGGCGGCAGCAGGTCTCGACTTAGAAATGGCAACCAACACGACGATTCAAAACGAGCAACCAGTAAAGAAGAGTAAGCGAAATTTCTTCAATTCGCTCAGGAATAGCTGACAAGTCCCCAGTAGAAGATTATAGGGCTGGGTATCCTCGATTCTCTGCCCTTATTGCGGCCAATGCCGACTTCTTCATATGTAGAAGATTTCTTAGACTTCGTGCTCGGCTTCTTCTATTAAAACAAGACAAACTTTCACTCCTTGAACAGCAACTGGACCAGTTAGACCAGGATGAGACTTCACCCCTTTTCCTCGGAAAGAGTCGATGTGACAGAAACACAGCTCGCAGCTCCCTTCTTTCCGAGGTTGAAGCATGCCTAGCTGATTATGGTACGCTTTGTAACTAATTCCTTGATACGACCCGTTTAATGAAAAGCAGACTCTTTTTCTGAAAGGACGCAACGGATACTTGGTTATAACCATGCTCCGTCAAGAGAGGTATCAAGTCTTCAGAACTGGGTAGATGGAACCAGCAGTCTAAGTAGAGACGAAACGGCCTACTTGGAGCATAAAAAAGACTTGACCAGTCTGACCTCTTCCGGAGACAGTGCCATCAAGGAACTGGAAAACTGGGTAGAAGACTTGTTTGTTAATTACTATCAAGGCTTTCGAGCGGTAAACTGCGACGTTATAGGTAAGACAATAGAAAGTAATCTAACGAGAGATATAGATTCCTCTTCACGATATGTCGAATGATACCAATGTATACCTATATTCTGGGACCCTCATTAGACGCACGGCAAGGATAGTAATGCTACTTCTGATAACATTTCTTCTCTTAACTCCAGTCGTAGTCTGCATTGCTATCAACAGTATCTGGGCTCGAATATGCGTCATTATCGCTTCTACGGTCTTTTACCTGGCAGCCTTGTCCCAATTAACCAATTCAAGAATGATAGAGCTGATTCTGGCTGGAGCAACGTAAGTACTCATTTCTTGTCTGTAGATAAAGTACGAAGACACGTTAAATCTTTAGACTAACATGAGAGCCTCAGTTTTGCTACGATTCTAACTGTCTTCGTCTCGGATGTCAACGGTGGTTCAAGTTAATATTTGTTAAATACCTGTCCTGATAACCCAAAGCCAACTATTCTGATCTAAATTTTCAATATTTGGGATCTAGAATGTCTATACAACTATGCCCAAGTTATAGAATTCTAGAGGGACAGCCGTTATACTATAGTATTTGACTTGTATATCTGGTAATACTAGATATAGACTGAGAAGATATACTCGAGAAAAACCTAATCCATTGAAGCTTCTGATTACATTATTGACACAATTTCAAAGAGGAGATATAAAGAAGAAGGTTGCAACACTCTCAAAATTACCAGTAATTTCTTCCACACCACTGCTAGAATATTTTCTTCCATAGTATCTCCTTCGATATGTAGTAGTTTCAAGGATTATCGTATTCTTCATCCCCTTCTCCGCCTTCCTTGTCATCAATCCTCGTAGGTTGTGTGATATCAGCTTTAAGTGGATTGTGGGACGAGCAACCCAGATAACTCAGACTTTCTGTTCCCCACGGACATAACTTTCGAAGGTCGTCGTTAACATCTCTTGTATCCAGAGCTCCCAGCCATAATGTGAAGACCGCCTCGGCAAACGTTACCAGATATCTTACACGAACCACATCTTCAGGCCGCGGACTCTTTATCTTTACAGTCATCAATGTAATGAACTTGCTGCCACTTTTATTGAGTCTGTTCTTTTTGATAAATCGACTGAGTCTCGTACCGGTCCAACGTTTGCGGTTCCAATAATTCTTACCTTCTAAATGCTGACTCTTTCGACCTGCTAAACCAAACATGTATTTGCTTGCAGAACCAACGTATAGTCGGCATTCTTCTTCCTCATAGTACTTTTTTCTGGGATTTAAAATCCATCCGTATACGCCAGCAGCCCTAGTCTCCTGCCAAGGCAAGCTCTGAAGTTGAGCTACTGTTGAAGGTAGCTCACTTGCTAAAAGCTCCTTAACCTGCATCGGAGTGCATATGGAAATTTTGCGGACCCAAAAATCATGTGTGTTGTGATATAATGCTGAATACCAGTCATCTGTCATAGGTTGGTTCCTTAGTCCATCAATGACTTGTCCTAAACGCTGCTGAAATCTTGCGTTTATTGTGGGAAGCGACGGTTTTGGCTTGACGGGTGGCTCAATTCTGGGAAATACATCTTGGCTGCTTCTTGGAAGCTACTTCTTCGCTCGATTTGAAACTCCACTGTGAAAATAGCGGCTTAGGATTATCGAAATTGGTTTGGGTTGCCAAAATCGCATCTTGGAGGCACCAGTAAATGAACCTTCTTCATAGGATCGATGACTGATATCAATCATCACCGAAGTCGACACAGTTTCTACAACTGCGAGCATATAAGGGATTCTTCGCAGCACAGATCCGGTACTACTTGAATGAGTTGAAACGCCATGAGCCATGGATACAAAGTATAAACAGAACTCATAGCGCCTCTAACCTAATTCAAATGATAATTTCAAGAACAAGTAGGTAGATACTATTGACAATTCTTTTATACATAGTAGAAACTCTAATAGATATTATAGTACTACCTTAGAATTAATCAAGAAATTAAAAAGGGTTATAATCTGAAAATATTCTTAAGGCCCTCTAAAGGTATAGATATTGGACCCCTCTCAAAATCTAGAGGTTAAGGTTAAATGTAGACAGATAAGGGAATTCTTAAATTCTACTGGGTAACCTTATTTTTATAGGAACTCAAGTTATATATAATCGGAACCAGCGGAAGCTTATACATCCTGTCGTAATATAACCAATACCCTTCAAAAGAATCAAAGCTATGGCTACAAACCAAATACTAAATACAAACCACCCACCAGTCATCCCCATGCTAAGTCAACCCACAAAGTTACTCCTCGCCATCTCACCTCCCCCTAATCTTTACACACAACAAAGAAAGGTACCGCCCCGACGCCCCCTCCCAAATCTAGCAAGCCCTCTCAACTACTCGCTGTAAGAAATTTCATCAGGTTCTCCCCTCTCTACTAGTTCAGCTTTAAAAATCCTATAAATAACCAACTATATCCAAGTACTTAGTCGCCTTATACAACTCTAATCTCCAAGATGCTCTTGGGAGCTTATAAATAATTTAAGGAATCCTCCCTCTTGATTATAATGATTAGGTGAATATATTGTCCTTGAGCTTAACGAAAGAAACTAGTGTTTTCGACCTCCTCAGGCAATTACTAAAGGGCATAGAAGAGCCAACTCTCCCCATTTCGTACAGCTTCATCTTCATATTCACTTTCGACAAAAACAGCAAAGCGAAACGTATATGTGATATCCATAATCCATTTCATTCTCAACGAAACAATTTTTTCGCTGACCCGTCGATAACGCCTATGCTTGCTGCGTCGCAGCTCTTCTGAAACCATCGATGTAAATAAAAGGAAGCATCGCAGTAATTAAATCAACACAACTATCATAGCACTTGTTCCTCCCATCCATCAGCCCATCGACTAATGTTTTCCCTGGTGATACATCGCCGCCATAGAAAAGAAAAGAAGAGTCCTCCGCTGGTTGATACTGAATCCTATACAGATTCAGCGACTTAGTGCTTTCTCTTTTTCTTGGGTTTCTCGTCCTCGCTACTTCCACCGGCGTCCATGTCCTTTCTCTTCGCTTTTTTCTCCAGCTCATCCCAGTCCTCACCCCCAGACTCCTCATCCTCGCTACCTTCACCCTCATCATCCGAAGCATTACTGTCGAAATCGCTATCTTCCTCGGAGCTTTCTTCACTCATAGCCATCTCTGAATCACTCATTTCGAACGCTGATTCTTCAGATTCATCCTCGCCATCTTCGTCATCAGACTCAGCAGCTAGGAAAGACCAACCGCCGTCTGCGAAAAAGGCATGCGTGTCGGCGGTAACAGTCTTCATAATGGTGGGCCAGTTCAAATTGAGTGGTCCTTCGGTGAAAGAAATGTTGACCGAGTCTAGCCATTCTTTGACATTCTCGAGCGACTCAACAGGGATGGTATTAATATGGTAAGGCGCACGATGGAAGTCCTTGAAAACGAAGACCATGTCAAAGTTCTTGAGACCGAATTGAACACGTTCCAGATGTGCAATTTCAATCTCATCGATGGTGATGACCATGAATGGTGGTTCTGTAAGTTGGACCAAACATTCGGTCGAGGGCTGACAGAAGACATTGGAGCGGAATGGCACACCGTTGAAGCCGACTTCGCGGAAAGGGACGTCGACATCGACATTCTCGTTCTTACCCGCATCTGCAATTTTCTCCGCGAAAGCCTTGAACTGGCGATCCAGGTCGGCACGACGCCTTCTTTCCTCCTGTTCGGCCTCGAATTCTTCTTCGTCGCCACCTCTGTACTTTCGTTTACGGTTTCCGGTCTCATCGAATTGGATATCTGTTGCCTCGCGGTAGAACTGAACGTCCCTTGTCTTCTTCTTACCAATCAAAATTGGATCCTTCAAGTGTACGTGAATGATGACGATGAGCTCGTGCTGACATGGTTGGAAGAAAAGATGCTTAACGTTGCTGAAGAGTATGTCCACTCTGTGCTGTGTGTTCAAAGGAGATTGGTAGCGGAGACCGTTTTGATGGATCTCAACCTTTCCAGGCACCCGTTTACCGTCCATAGCAGGACGAATGAAGACATTGTCCATCACCATAGGTCGGCGATCTGCTGAATGTTAGTAATAACATAAAACATAAAGGACACTGGCTATGCTTACTTCGAATTTCAATTAGCTTGTCTTGCTCGACCACATCCTCCATCTCTTTCTTCTCCTGTTCCCGCTTTACGGCATCTTTCTTCATGTTTCCAATCTGATTAGCGATATCCTGAAGACGATCTCCATCATGCGATCGGAAAGTAAGACTCCGGACAAAATGTGCAGTGGCATCCTCAAAGGGCTGATCATCCTTTCGACCAACACCTTGACCAGGCGAAAGGAAATTGATACGCAGATACGAAAATTCTCCTTCGTCACTCTTGCTTGCATTCTTGATGGTTTGGATGTGAAATGGTACTGGACGACCCATGATAGGAAGCACCACGGTCGAGTTCTTCTGATCCATTACAATCGCCAGATCCTTAACACGAGGTGGGAACTGCCCGTCACGCTTGTATGATTCGAAGCGCTTGAACTTCTTGATTGCAGTTCCGTTTGAGTTCCCTGTTGCCTCGGCAAATCGAGCAAGACCCTCTTCCTGTTTCTTCTTGGCGAGCTCTCTCTGATGCTCACGCCGCCTGGCCTCAGCTCCGTCATCAATCTGAGTTGTTCGCTCTGCTCGCAATTTGGTCTTCGTAATATTCTTGGCGGCCACTGCGCCAACTGTAGAGTCCTTCTTTGATTTTGCCTTCGGAGCTGGCTCAGGCTCCTCGTCATCCTTGAAAAAGAATGAGGTGGCATCCAGATCGGATGGTGCATCTCCAGTGAAAAGAACAGGTTCTGATGTCGTTACGCGAACAGTGTCTGTGAGAACCATGGAATAGACCTTGCTCTTCTTGTCCTGCGCATTCGGGTTGGGAATTTCGTTGAAGCCAGTGGTAACACAAAGCGTCATTCCGTCCTTCAAACTTCTTGAGCTCTTTGCGTTGAGCAACAACGTGGCATCTCGAGTCTCAATACCAATACCAGCACCCACGTTCTTCAAAAAATGCTTCTCGAGGTCTGGTTTCTTGGTCCGAATAAGCTGTACAGCCTTCAAGTATATATCCTTCACTGCCACACCACACCGTCTCGAATCTCTTTCATGACCAAGCCATGTACTTGAAGAAGAAGCTTGTAATTGCTCTCCTGAGACTTGTTAGGATCAACCAAATATGTACGAGCAATAACCGAGCAATACGATTTGTAGCGCATGCCCCAGATTCCAATAATCACACCAGCATGTAAATTCTCATCATCATTCTGGGCAGTCATTTTGAGGTCGAACTTCCCGCCACTTTGCACTAGCGGGCCATGCGTCCAGTCCAGTTGTGTGGGGTCGAAATCTGAAGGCATCTTCTGCTTGTTTGGGAGTACGACCGAAGACCAGAATTTCGCATCGTCAAGTTTGCTGTCGACCTTATTGGCAAGTGCGCTATGTTTGACCTTCTTCTCCTCGTCCAGCACATTTGACATCTCCTCAACAAAGTAAGGAGTCATGAGAGCGATGCAGGCTTTCGAGGCATTGCGCATGGCGCGCTGTACCGAACATTAGTAGAATGACCGCGGGAGAAATAATATAGATGGCGTACTAATTCATTCTCATCCTTGACAGCCAATGCTGCTGCTGACAGCGCACTCGAGATGTCTACTTCCTCAACGTCCTTGGAAATATTCCCGTACACCTTCTTCCACTCCTCAATAAACGGGCCGCTTGAGATATCCTTGGGTAATATGCCGACTTTCTTCTATAGCACCCATCTCATTAGCTCAATGTCCAAGGCAACAGTGTATGGTAGGACATGACTCACGCCCGCAGACTTCATAACATCAGTTATCTTGGTGAACAGCTTCTCGTTGGCATCGGCATCTTTGCCGCGCACCAGCAGTTCTAGAGGAATCTTCCCCCCCTTCAAGGACTCTAAATGCTTCGCTGTGTGCTATTAGCATCTATGCATGCCCTAAGTGTAGCTAAGCTTCCACAAACTCACCTTTTTTCGCCGTCGTTACAATATAGAATGCGTCGAGGGTGAACAAGAAAAGCGTAGCCGGAAACTCATAGCCCAGTAACCAGAACTGTGCGGTACATTAGCCATTGTTCTCCTACCTTCCCTCACAATATGCGGCAAGCGCTGAAGATATAACTCACATGTAGCGCATTATTTTTCTGGAAACTGGCCGATTCCTCAGTTTTGCCCATCAGCACAAGAATGGACGAAGCCCCGTTGAACAGCGCGTCGTTGCCTGCTCGTTTGTCGGTCTTCCATGATGAATAGAAATGCGAAAGTCGCTCCTGGAAGAGCTTCGCATCGATCTTGATCTCTGCCATGTTGTTGAGCGTCCAAGATCGATGATGGCCGAGAGAAGAGAAAGTTGCGACGTGAAGAAGAATGAGGAGACGCGATTAATGCGCGTAGAGAGCTTTCGGGCTGACGTAATTAGCGGCCCTCGAGGAGAGTCACGTGTACAACGGTCTATCCCGTCAGCTCAGACGTTGAAATTTGAAAACAGAGTTTCCAATGAGATATCATCCTATAATTCTCTTATAGATGACGATCAGAAATAGCCTTTGATAATACGACAAAACAGTGAAAGTATACCTCCTAACTTCTTGTCATTGAAGGAAACTTGAGCCTCTGTTAAGTTCGTCGTCTCTGGTGCTGTACAGTAAACATTGAGCCTAGCGTTGATCATTAAGGAGTATATTACAATTTGTATCGAGGTATAAGTATGTAGGTAAAGGGCTAAGCCACTCTGTCGAAGTCACAATAGATGCTAATAACCCTTCCGATATGCGCCCCCCCTATCGTACACCCAGTCCCTTTTTATTTCGTGCTACACCTACTGTAACTCTGAAGACTGCCACCCATTTCGTGCAACATTAATGCTGCCATGCCCTGGTAATTTGAGTTTTCCTTTTCCTAAATTACATACTACATGCTATATTAGTACTGACCGGTCTTTGCATGCTTTAGGTACCACAACTTACTGGGATAAAAAGATATGGGACTAGCTTGGTGTACTCATCCCAGCTCTCTCCATACTTGACCTTGCATCGCTGGATATCTCGATAAGCGCGGTGTACAATCATCAAGGAGAAGAAGACCGGGTAGAACCAAGGGAAGGGACTGTCAAAGCCAGTAACCAACCCCCAAGAAAGTGCAAAAAATGCATCACAGGTGTAGTGGATTTTTCGAGCATAGCCGTACCATCCATCTACCAAAATAGAATCACCTGACTTGGTTTTAATAGTGCGAGGGTTCTTGACGGTTTGCCATGGTAGTTGAGGGAATGTCCTACGGTAGACGAGGGTGCCACGTTCTTGGGCACGGAATCGGTTCTTTTGAGAGTTGGTAGTATCCCAAATCCAGTACATGAAGAGATAGGCGATGTAAAGGAGGACCATGAACCAGGTAGGCCACTTGTAGGTAGACGGGGGGTGGTTGGCGAGGTAAATGGTGCAATGGCAGTATGACAGGGGAACACCAGCCAAATTCCAGAAGATGAGCATGAAACCCCATTTTTCGTAGTACATATCCCTGAGTACATATTAGTATAGCGCATAAAAAAAGGGAATCTGAACCCACCAAGTTGTGACAATGCACTCCTCACCCTTGGAGCAGGCATTGGCATATAAGAAATGTGCCATCACCAAGAGACCGACCTCAAGAGAGACATAGCCATATTGCTCGTACTGCCTCGCAGCAGCGCCACAGGAGAGCCCAAAAAGAATGTACCATGGCAGTCTAACCTCAAAAAACATCTTGAAATCAAGAAATACCAAACATCCGCGGATTCAATTCTGCACCCATAAAGAAATCATAGATAGGGTACCCGGTCATGCGGTGTTGAGCACCTCGAGCAAGTGCCGAGACGTACGCGACGAGTGCAACCCCAAAGCCAGAGATGATAGCGACAGACATAATAGGGCCGAATTCGTCAATAAGGGTATAGAGGTGAAAGATACCAGTGAAATGAAGCATCCCCATAACCACAATAGTGATATAAAATGACCAGATACCGGAGCAGTAATATTTCAACTGCTTGCCGCCGGCATGTGCCAATGGTTTTCCGTAAGCCCAGACACCAGGTGCAAGGCAGTACATGGCACCTTCGAAGATGAAAAAGGACCAGTAAATCGTCCAGGCCTGCAACGATGGGAATGCGCCATCGTAGATGAGGTTCCCCATATGCTTGACAAAATCTACGAAACTTTGTCCCTCGGCTGGTCTCGGGAATTTGCCATTGTAGTATGTAGCTCCGATCCACATGTAGTACATGAGAAGAGGAAAGCCAACCATCATCATACTCACGCCCCACGAGCCGCCAAAGTCGAAGTGTCCTGTTGAATCGATTCTGTGGTCACTGCCGACTTTCCATCCATCAATGACCGTGTCTGGCAGCATATTCTTCTCCTTGACTGCATCAGAGGAAGTCTCATATGCAGGCGCAGGCACAAGCACTGCTTGGCCATTGGTCTCACGATTGTTCGTCATTGCCTTCTCAGCCATGCTAATCTTCCTTGTAGAGGTCCGTCTGGAGGTACTACCGTTAGTCGAGACGCTTTCCGTGGCTGAAGATGAATCGTCTGCGTCCTCCTCCGTAAACCTAGACGTTCGACGGGTGCTGTATTTACGGACACCAGGTGTTTCGACGTAGCCGTCTGGCTGCTGGGCCTTTCTATAGAATAGATATATCAGTAATGAAGTAAGGAGACGGGGGGAGATATGTATGTTTACTTGGGCGTCTGGCGCAAAGAGTACCGTTCGGACATGGCGGGCACTGCAATTGCAATTTCCCCAGTGGATAATGAGCGATTGAAGCGGATATAGCTTCTTGGTAAGCACAAGAAATACTGAGGTTACAGGGGCATTGTATAGAAATAAGGGATTGGGAGAGGAATTGGGCGCAATTGTTATTGTTGATGTTCTGTTAGTAGGGTTAGGGTCTCTCCTGTCGCGAAGTCCTAGAAAGAAATTAGCCGATACCGTGTTTTATCCACAACCGCGGTAGGAAAGGAGCAGATTGGCTCAGCCAAGAGTCAGGTACCGGCCGGCCTTCACGAATCACGACTCTATCAGTGGCCGGGCAAGCAGTTCGATCCATCTACAAATACGAATACGAAACAGAAACGCTTCCAGAACCAGAAGCACCAAAGCACCAAAAGCACCAGAAACACCAGAAGCACTATCATACTTACAAAGAAACGGCTTCACCCTTTCATCCTGAGCACCGTGCCTAGACGTCACATACACCTGGTGACGAACCGCATTTATTTTATGACGTTTTATTTCTTTACAAAGAATGCATCGCTATGCGAGGTAGTAGGGCACAGTATTATACATCATACATTTTTTGGCCACCACCCGGAGTCCAAGCCCTCTTTCCTCAAGATAGACGCCCATCTTCCTATGCGCCCACACGCTCATGCACTCATAATCATGTTGAAGCGGACCAAGCGAATGATGTACAAGAATTCTCGAAAAGCCGAATTCTATCCTCGATTTCATGATGTGGAATCATGACCGAGGATGAAAGCTGTCTTCCGAAGAAGTGATGTTAAATAGTTGTGGCGTTAACAACCAAGTCCTTACCTCGAACTAAACTGTCCCCCGCCCATTTCATATCTTTTGGTAGAATAAGAGGTATGCGACTTTGTTGTCCTTTACCGAGAACCTGTCGCTCTTGCTCTTGGGCGTGCTTGCTCCATTAACCACACTAGACCACTTCTTACCACCACTGGCTGCTCCCGATGAAGGACCATTAACCTGCTTCCAACCATCTTCACCCTCAGCATCATCGTCTATCGTGGCGAATGGATTGCTGGAAGTAGGTGTATCTTTCTTGTGAGCCTCCAACGCCGTTGCGAGAACCTTGGGGTCCTCCTCACTGCCTCCCTCTGCTACATCCTCACTCCTGACACGTCTGATAACGGTGTCGTCAAGTCTGATCCATTCTCGACCATCTTGTCTTCGAACGTCCACAGTGTAGTGACCTCCGCTAGCATTATTTCCATGGTGATAGACTACTGCAATTAAGCGGTATTTTGGAAGACCACCATGTGCATAAACACTACGCTTTTGTCTTGGGAAGACTTCCTTTGGAATCTCAAGTTCCAATGGATAACCAATCTTCTTCCATATCTTCTGCGTTCCTCCCGCATTGTCGTATTGGAAACGTTTTAGATGTAGGATCAGCACTGGTGGCACAGTTTCGATGAAAACTTGCTTGGTAGCAGTCACATTTGGCCCCTTGGGTGACTTGAAGTCTCCATGGAGAGCCTCAGATCCTGTCAGGCCCTTCAAAGCATCAATTATATTATTGACATTGGGTGATCCAATATCAAGTTGTAGAGGTTGATATGGTTCCAGTGTGACCGAGTCCTTCAGACCCGGTACTCGCAGCTCTGAACGTAGGTTTCCTCCAAAGATTTTGGTGACAGGGGAACCAGTAATGATCGTACCTGATGATCGAGTAACAGCGGCCTTTTGTTTTGGGCCAACCTCCAGCCAGCCATTAGTATCACCAGCAATAGAACCCGTAGTACTGCCACGTTCGCTGGCAGGTGACGAGGGACCATTCATGGGGGTTGTTGCTGCTGAAGTTCCATTTGAAGCACTTGAAGCACGCATGACTTGGACACATTCATCATGAAGGCCTTCCAGCAAGAATCCCAAGAATTCCTCCGCATCTTGTTGATGGCCACGCTATATGATATTAACAGCGCTTCCATAAAAAAGGGGCGGGTGAGATGAAACCTACACGCATGCTTGAGAAACGGGGGAGCTTGTTGATTACATTGTAAACGAAATCAGGACTAAAAGCCTCACCGTATTGTTCAAGTTCACCATCTTTCAAACGCAGTCGTAATTGGTCTACAGATATAGCAGAATCGATCACTGGAAATTCTCGCATAAACATAATCCTGTCGGCTGTTAGACTCGACGCAGTATATTCTAGCGGGGATGACTTACATCGCATCGATCAATGGAGTATCACTTTTGAAACTATGCACAGCTCGTTTGCCGACCTGGTCCAAGAAATCATAAAATGGCAAGCAAAAAACCAAAACTTGCAAGACCTCGATAGTGTTAACTTTGAACTGGGCCTGAAGAATCTGGATACTTACTGAATTCATATAACACATGTTACCGGTATTAACCAGCCCTCGAGGCTTCAAGAAGGCAACCTTAGAACCAGTAGACTCTGCATTGAAAGACCGTAATGCCTCAGCTAATGATTCGGCATTCTTTGCAAATCCGGTATTGCCAATAGCACCAGGGGCAACATCACTTGGTGCACCAGTAGAGGCAGCTGCAGGTGATTGCAACAAGGCAGCCCATGACTTTGGAGCAACCTTGACGGCTGGTGAAGCAGGTTTGACCTCTTCTGAAATGATCGGCTCAGCTACAGAGTTTGCAGGCTGTACATTCTCCTTATCAGCACTTTTTGAAGGTGTTTCTTGTGACTTTGGGGGCTCAGTTGTCTTCTGTGACGTAGGAGAAAGAGTTTTAGGCAATGCAGGAATTATAGGAACAGCGGACAAAGAGGAACGAGGTTTTGGAGCAATTGGTGTGGTATCTCCGTGGGGAGTAGCATCTCCAGCGGGAACAGAAGTTTGAACATAAGATGATGGAGTTGTTGGGGTAGTAGAGTCTGTTTCTTCAGAGAGAGGACGGTTTGTCGATGGAGTCTCAGGCCGAGCGACTGCTGGCTCTGTAGAGGAAGGCTCAGAGTCCTTCTCTTTGCTGGCTTCTGCAGCTCGTGGAGTTGGGTGAAGTTCCATATTGCCTTTTATTGGGGCTCGCCGTTTCTTCTTCCGTGAATGTCTTTCTGGCCATGGCAAGTCAGGCCTTGAAAACCACGGAAGCTATTCATTCAAATTAGCATTGGAACAGTAGAAAGTCAGCCAAGCTACTTACGGGTGCTCTGAAGGGTACAGCTGGTACTGCCACTGGAGGTGAAGGTGGTGGTGCGGTCGAAAGTTGTGGGGTAGGAGGTGTCAATGGTACGGGAAGTGTGTGTGATGATTGTGTAGATGAGGGCGCTTGTATAGATGGGGTTGTCTGCACGGGCGGAGGTGGAGGTGCCTGTGTGACTGGTTGCGTCTGTGGGGGAGGTGGTGGATGGTAAGGCGTTGAGACAATGGCGGGTGACTGTTGTGGTCGAGTAACAGATGAAGAGTTTGAGTATTGCGGTATAGGTGTATATTGTTGGTGCATTGGTGGAGGCGGTGACCGGCCGTAGGGTTGATATTGAGCATATTGGTGAGGAGGTATCGGATTATGGTACTGCTGGGGCATATGCTGCGAGTAGTAGGGATTACTGTAAGGTTGTATGTACCCATTGTTATTGTACATTGGTGTCCCCGGCGAGTACTGTTGCTGGGGATGCGGGTATTGCTGATGCTGATGCTGATTAGCATGATACTGCTGTCGTCGCCGTCCCATATCTGGCTGCATGGCCTGCCCTGCCGGCAGATGACGACCGTTCATCATGCCGGCGTGGGAGTCTCTTCCCAAACCGAACGCGTTCTTGCGTCGGTTAGGACCTGCGCGCTGAGGTAGGTCAACGGCTAGATGTTGGAAAAGTGTGCGTAGTTATCGTATCGACGGATGTCGCATGGAGGAGTGGCTGGTTAACACGACGTCTACTTGATGGGTAGAGACGAGGTGCAACGGGTTGAGGTGGATGGGATTGCTGTCGATGGTGTCGCAAGGCAAACTTGAGGTCGCGAGCTCTATTTCAAAATTATGGACGAGCATGGAATGGCGTCGCGCAAGGATGACTGATGCGAACCCCAGAACTAGGTAAGGTAGCTTTTTTTGAGCCTCAATGAACAACGGAGAACAACAGCAACAAGAACAAAGAACAACCCTAAAATTAAATTGAAGTAAACAAAAATAATCAGTTTATTATGTATGCCAATAATGAAATTACTATTCTTAGTCAAAATATAAAATATAAAATATACGGAGTATATTCTCTTTCTTTCCAACTGCCCAACAGCCACCTACCTACAGACAGCACGTGAGGCTACAGGCTACAGGCTACAGGCTACAGGCCACAGGCCACCCAAGGCTACGGAGTAGGTAGGTGAGGGTCGGACTTCCTACTGGATTTTGCTGTGCCTGGGTTGTCTCGCCTGTCGTCTCTCCCTCGTTCTCCCCTCTCGCCTCTTACCCTCCTAGGTCGCTTGATGACGGAGACGCTAGTGCGGAGGTGCTGTGCTTTACCCCCCCTCAGAGTCACCACCGACTTTCTCTCAAACCTCGTCGGCGCCTCCCTGGCGGCGGAACACCACCGTCGAACAATTAATTTGCATTGCATACCCTTAAGTTGCCCATTACTTACTCAGACCAGTCCCAGTGACTAAAGTACCTTTCGTACTCAGTCAATCACGTCCTCATAATACTCGGGTAGCGCCACCGAGACAATGAGTTCTACCCAGGCCAGCGCGTCAAGTGGGAAAGCTCTCAGTACATCAACCCACTCTCCTGTTCAGCAGCAGCAACAGCACCAGGTCACTTCCCCGAGCTTCGATAACTCTTCACGCCGTTCAGCTTCTGCGAGTGGAACTGTTACTGCGTCGCCCAGAAACAATCAGAGTCACAAGAAGCAGCACAGAAAAACGGGAGAAAGAGAAAGCCGCGCCTTGCGGATGAGGACGCCATGGCGGAATCCGTAAGCCATGCCGTTGTGATTGTATCATATCCTCTGAAAGATGCTAATGTAGTAAGAGCGCGATGAGGAACCCGAACAACCGCAGAGGCCAGACCTCTATCACCCATCTCATGAACTTCTCTCTTCCTCCGCGACCGCAATACAATCAGAATTCCATGGGGCGAGGGACCAGGCGTGGCAATATATATGGCATTGGATCAGGTCATCATGCTAGTGATAAGGCGAGGTATGTTCAGTTGGATTTTCGGACCCAATTTGCTGGTTTCGATGCTTTGCGAACCAGCTGACAATTATAAGATATATCCACGCCAACTACAGATTTATCGTGAAGCCTGGCGGGGAATATAAGCAGCAAGCTGTAAATGCCGACCAGCATCTGGATTGGAACGATGTTTTACAGATCCTTGCGTCATCCGAATCACAAGCCTCTGCATGCCCCATTTGTCTCTCACCACCTGTCGCTCCCCGAATGGCCAAATGTGGTCATATATTTTGCCTACCATGCCTGATTCGCTACATGCACTCTACAGACGATGCGAATTCGGTTCCGGAGAAAAAGGAAAAAGGCACGGTGGAAGAAGTGCCCCATCTGTTGGGATTCGGTGTACATATCAGAAACTAGGCCAGTTAGGTGGTACACTGGCCAGGAGGGGCCTGCCCCTCGCGAAGGCGAGGATGTCGTATTGAGGGTAAGTTGATTTTGATTTTTAAACCCCAGTCCACGATTCAAAAGAGTGGCCGGATTGGCTATAAATCCGCAACATATTCCAAGCATCTCTTCACGGAACCAGCTTGAGGAGCCGAATAAATCCCAAGTTATCTTTTGGATTTGATCATTCATAGAAATTGAATCATTCTGGATCGTTCGTTTACGAAGGAATAAATACTGACTGTCAAATAGTTGGTCATGCGGCAGCCTGGAAGTACCCTTGCCTTACCAAGAGACGGTGCTGAAATACTAGGCAAAACTGATGATATCCCTTGGTACTTCGCAGCAGATGTTACGGATTACGCTCGAGTTATGAGAGGTAGCGAAGACTATATGACGGAGCAGTATGATGGCGAGATTGTAGAGCTTCAACGACAGGAAAAGGAGGACGAATTAATGTTCGGTGAAGAGACTGAATGGACGACCAAGGCAGTCAATGCTATCAAAGAGGCGAAGGAGAAGATAAAAGGTATTGGAGATCCGCCCATGCCAAAACAGCCATCAGAGAAGAAGCCCAAACGCCAGCCGATGCCGATTGAGTTTAATGTAGCCAAGGAAGACGTCCCTGACATGTATTTCATTCAACACGCAACAAAATCTGGCCAAAGTCTTCCGACCATGTCAAACAACCCAAATAGCGATCTTGCTCTTGATGGTAGTTCGAGTAATCATGACCAAGTTATCTCAGAATCTCAAGATAAGCCAGTGACTCAAAGCACTGACAATCTCACCCAACAACCTCACCACCATCCTGTTCACCACATGCATGGAGCCCATGGAGCTCACCACCCTAATGAGCCTTACTATTTCTATCAGGCATTACTACATTACTACCTGGCGCCGCTAGATATCAGAATACTCAAGTCAGCCTTTGGCAGTTTCGCCGCTTTTCCAACAGCGCTCCTTCCACGCGTTGAGCGTGTTTCAACTGGCCATATAATGGATGATGAATTGCGGAAACGGACCAAGTACCTATCCCATCTTCCATATGGTTGTGAGGTCGGTTTTTTGGAATGTAACTGGACGGACGTGGTGAGGCCTGAAGTTCTAGCTCAATTTAAAGATGAAATTGAGAGGAGACGAAAGAGAAATAGAGATAAGGAGTACCGAGAGGAGAAAGACAGGGCGCGCGCCGAGAAAGAGGAGGAGGAGGATGAGAAACGATGGGCAAGTGCCCGTCGAAGACGTCCAGATGTAAGTGCAGTTCGTGTAACGTAACCTAGAAGCCTATCGCTAATACTCACACACAGATTCCTACCGAGGACTCTTTCTCAAAGCATGATTTCCAACCACTTGCTCCTTCATCTTTAGACGCTAACAACTCCTCGCCACCATGGCCATCGCGACAAGGATCCTCATTTGCCACACTAGCTTCTCCATCTACGAGCCCACCGGGGCCCAAAACAGTGTGGGGAACCACTCTTGTTGCGCCTTCCTCGCCTGAAATCCATCCTCATCAGAACGAGGACCACGAAGGCAATGATGGATGGTTGCAAAGCTGGGAGCAAGAGCTAATGGCCGAGAATGAGCTTATTGCAAAAGCCCAGGCTGCAAGCTTGGACGATGCAAGCGGAGGCTCAGGTATACCCGAGCCGAAGGGGAAAAAGAAAAAGGCCAAGAAGATTACCTTGATGAGTACCACAGCTAGAAGAGCTGCTTAAATATTGATTGCTATTGCTCTTGCATTGAAGCGTGCGGGACTGGGGGCGTTTGACCGGCTAGCATTTGTATGTACTCAGCATAACTCGCCATATGGCTTACATAAGACGTAGTTCATGCATCAATATTTGCAAATCCTTTTTGATACCATTTCAAGACAATCGAAATAGGTCATGGCAGTTTTGGAGATCAGTCAGACAGCACCAACTTAAACAATTTTCTATCCTTGAAGTGGAAAAAGCATTAGTGTGGCTATCGACTTGCTAACCACCCCTACACTTAATGTCTACAAGATAAGTTAGATATTCCTGGCTCTTAGGGCCTTAGAGATCATTATTCTTAGTTAAGTTACCTTAGGCTAGTTATAAAGGCTAATGCATCTTTATAAAAAGTTTAAGTACCTAATAAAATACTACTAATGTGGAATACAATGGCATAGTTGTATTTTTGGGAAATGCATAGGAATCCATCCCCTGTATTTTGAGTGTACCAAGTACTTGCATATCGTATCTCAGCCTACTTTGGTTTCCGGCTCTCACTTTAAACCATTTTAGTTATGAGGCTTGAACAACCTAAATCTAGCACATCTACGCATCTTATTTTAGTTAGTATGCTTTCCTTACCACCTTACCACTGTAAGAGGACAGACATCACTAACTATTATGAAGTATTCCCTCCAGGTTGATCACCCATGTAGAATCTCTTTGCTACCTGCCAACCAAGCCATCCTCAACGTAAATCGCCCGGATACCAACTCGATGCAAAAAAGGTGTCCGAGAATGTGAACTCAGAGCCAGCGTGTAGCTGCTGGCTGTTATTTGACGAAGAAATCGATTGTATCGTGCCAAATCGATTAAAATTTGTATCCTGAGTGCCGAAGTTAAAGTCAAAGCCGTCATCATTTGGAAAACTAAAGTCGAAGCTGGCTGTGTTCGTGTCGCTAAGAGCGAATGTGTTGTCCTTGTTCAGCTCGTGAGATCCAGGTTCGGAGGACTCAAGATAGTTAGAACCTAGATTATTGACTGTGCTCTGAGTTTGTGGTTGGTTGAAATTTGAGGTTTCGGTAGCGTGCTGGGTTTGGGTTTGGGTTCCTACTGTGTAAGGATGATGAGAAAAAAACTAGTGTTGTTATTATTGCTGGGTGCCGTGTCCAAGTTAAGGTAGTCTAAATCTTGACCAACAATAAATGATCTGCTACTATTGCAGACTTGGAAGAGAGACTGTTGCGTAGCAAAATTGTCAAAACTAGCTCGGCGAATACGTTTAGGTTGCCTGAAAGTCTCGTGGAAGGGCTGGTTCTCATGATGTGTTATTGTCTGACTTTGGTTTCCAAGATCTGGTGTGAAATTGAAGCGCATCTCCGGGTTTCGTGAAAGGGGTATCGATGAAGATTCCTTGTTGTCCTGTGGCACTAAACCATGCCGTTGCAACTCCTGAGCTACAACTGAAGCGATGTGACGTGAAAGACTTTCTAGGTCGAGAATGGCCGGTTGTTGCTGAGCTACGTCCCTATTTGACGAAACTTCTTCGGAGCTGATTAAATCTAAACTCGGAATACTTGGAGTGCTGATGCTATATGATTGGTTGCTGCTCATTGTCGTAGGAAAACTGGGTTCTGAGATATGCGGTGAACTGTAGAACTGGGTAGATTGTCCATCATCAAAACCCATCTGGAATGACTCTTGTGTTACATTGGGATGAAATTGGAGAGGTAGATTCCTATGTATTTCTACGCCTCTCAGGTCCCCCAGATCCCCTAGGTCCTCTAGGTCCTCTAGGTCCTCTAGTTCGTCCGTTTGTTGTCCGGTATTTATGGATGGAGTTACGAAGGAATCATCTAAATGATGAGTTGATACATATGGTTCTGTGTAGGGCATTTCACTACTGGCAGCGGATGCATTTAACGATAGCCTACGACGTGACGTGAATCCGGCGGTTCTGAAGAGCTCCGATCATGAGATTTTGACTTCTGCTTTTCTAGCATGGTTCGCATGCTAGGAGCAGGAGGAAGAGGAGTAGGAGGTTCCTCATTCATTATAATGCCAGCCAAGGCATGGAAACACTTTTTTTTTCTGAGAGTTAATACAGCAAAGTACATCAAGAAGACGTCACAGGTCAAAACAAACCCTGATTTTTCTTCGCCGACATTCTGCACAAGCTCCACGCTTTCTGACAGCTGCAACTTCTTGTTTCCTTCGTGCAGAAAGCTGTCGTCGGTGTCGTCGTGATTTTGGTGCTCCAACTTCGGCAATGTTGTACTGTTCGAACTCGTACTCGACAATAGGCGAATTCTCCAATGGAGATGTGGAATTTGGAGACTGGTCGGATTGCATAATTCCTTACTAGAATGCTTCAGAATCTGATTTGTAGGAAAGTATTTTAGGTGCAGGAGGTGCATCGAAGGCGTGGTGTGCTGGCTATTTCCTTTAGCGAGGTGTTGTACCTATATACCAAAACATGAAAAAAGTTTGAAGATCTGACAAAAACATTCTGACGCGGACGAGGGTGGACTCATGTTTTATATGAATGCTAAGTAAGTACTGGAAAACAGCGGTAAGTAAGGTAAGTAATTGGATATTCGAAACGAGTGATTGTACCTGCATTAGACTCGAAAGTTGATTGGATGCGGGGGTGGCGGAGCAGTCTGCTGATATTGTTTTGACTGTGTTGACTGCGTGCGAGTAAGCTATAACTCCCCCCAATCTAATATCTTGTTCTTAATGTAGGGAGATCTCTTTACAGGCAGTAGAACGGCTTTTTGGTATTAACCCAATGCAGTAATCTAACCAACAGCTAAATGTATAATTCCCTCGATCAAAGCTAACCGTCAAATAGATTAAAAAAGACATGTGCATACTGTACCTCGCAGTGTACAAAAACAGACCTATTCAAAAGTGGCAAGTCGAAATGCATGTTTGTGAGCATTATATCAAGTCCAGGTCCTTATGAACAGCGAAAGAAAATCTATATCAACTTCGGGGCTGCCAATATAGACCTTGTAGCCAAGCCATACTTGTGCCCTACAGACCGCACATATCCGTTCCCCTCTCCACATTTATCTAGGAAGTTGTACTTGCTTCCTATCATACGGCTCAAGATCTATAACTCGAGCCAAGAAGAAGAAGAGTTGAGAATGGTCTTCGAGACTCGGGACGGCAGGACTTCTACTGACTGGGATGAGCTTTGAGGTGAATTAATCGAGGATATAGCCTATTTACAGGCACAGCAATTTCTTGTTTAGCAATAGATGATTGGTAATGCGTCTGAAGACTGTGTACGCAGAGGACGTGTGCACAAAGCGCGTTATTTGGCTTCACGGGAATTGGTTCAACCATAGTGAAATGAAGATGTTGGTAGATTTTAGCTTCAAAGTTTCTGGTGAAAGGGTGGGCCTAAGGAGGAGTGATGTATACTTACTACTATTATATATATATATATATATTGTATCCAGGACTTCTTGACCTTTCGAATTCTACGACACGGCACTAATATTGTCTGCCATTCGACATGTAGGCACAGGAACAATTTATTGATATCTCATGAACTCATAAACATAGATTACTCGAAACAAAGCACACGCAGGTTACTTATACTCAACAGTCTGCTTTTCGCACCATTCTCGAAATTGACCCGCTAATCCAGTACCCCCGTCCTTCGCACTCTTCAGTGCATGCAGCAGCAGGTCTTGTCGCGGAGACGGATGTATTCTACCCCATGGTATCACGTATCCACCATTCATTTCCATCGTCACCTCATCTGATAAGCCAGCCCAAAGTCCAGTATACGCGCCCATCTTTGCTTCGTAGAGAAGCGGCGCTGCAACCATCTTCATCCATATCGGAGCATGCCTCAGAAGGTTCGTTTTTAACTGTCCTGGATTTTGAGTTTTGAGTCAAACTGAGAATACCTTGTGGGCCGACATCACGCGCCAACTCGCTGGCTAGAAACCAATTACCCGTCTTCGATAGCATGTAATTCCTAGTCTGATCCTTCGGTGTGTTCGTTAGATCGGCTAAGTCCATGCCTCCTTTTGGAGCACTCGCATCTACAACTAGCGAACTCGTCCATACGACACGCACTGAGCCTGGCGTTGCGGTTTGAGCTGCAGCCTGGAGACATGGGAGTAACAGTAACAGTTGAGTGAAAAGAAAGGGTCCCAAGCAATTCGTGGCTATCATAAGTTCATGGTCTTGCTTCGAGACACTGCCAAGTGGAGGCAAGGAGACGCCCGCATTATTCCAGAGGACGTCGAGTCTTGATTCTTTGCTTCTGAAAGTTTCGACTGAAGCTTTGATTGTGCTTAGATCGTCCAGCTCAAGAGGAAGGTACTCAAGGTGACCTGTCGACAGAGTCTCCTCTAGCGAGCGCTTGATCTCATCGATACTCTGCTGCGCATTGGCTTCAGAACGACCGGCTATGTAGACCTTGCCACCCTTTTGGAAAAGGATTTTGGCAAGTTGGAATCCAATTCCAGACGCACCCCCGGTGACAATAAAGACTTTGCCCTTTTGGCTCGGTAAATTCTGCTCTGTTAGAGTTGGCGTCGGAGGGAAGAGCTGCGAGAAAGTGACTCCCATTGTGACTGACTCTCTCGACGATACAAATGAGTAGATGCAATTCACTTTCAGAGGAAAAGCATTGGGGATGGTTAAGTTATCTCTGGTGAGTGCTGTGGTGAACTCGAAAGACCGTGTTTGAGGTAGTTGATGTCAGCACTAAAACCCCGCAGCAGGGACGGCTAGCTAGTGTGACGAAGTTCTTTGCGACTGGCGAACATTGACTTTCTTAGGAATCTACTATCTACTCATTTTCAAATAATTTACTCTAAGTGGTGTATTTGAACCCTTCTTGCTGTTTGTCCGTCAAATCCATGAATCCACCTACCAATTCTTCACTGTGCGTGTTAGCCTCCGCTGTTCTGTTCTGCGCAAGTGCTATAGCCCAGTACAATCCCATCAATCCAATACAGACGCAATAGCAAACGATCATTGCCGTGAAGCCACCAGTGTATGCTGGTGCTTGTGAGGCTCTGAAAGTCTGGGGTCCGATGAGATTTCCTACGGCGTATCCGACATACAGGATGGCGAAGACAACAGTTTTCTTCGTATGTCCTGCAGTGTTTGCTTGTGCAAGGGAGATTCCTATATATTGGTTAGATAGGGCAGTGGGATGAAAAGAGCGGAGTCAACTTACCAACAACGTATGGTCCAAAGTATGTAAAGTATGTATACAAAAGGTATAAGCCCACCATTTGGCCACCTTGGTTTGAACGGGGAAGTGAGTAAACGATGATGGAGCCAATTATCGGAATGCAGCATGCAACAATAGTCACGAGGCAACGACGACAACGACGATTGTGCCATTTTGCAGCAATGAGCGAGAAAACAAAAGCTGCGAGTGTTGACATGACGCCAGTAGGCATTGTTAACAGTGATGCATTCACACCGGAGAACCCAAGGCCAGCAATAATCAAGCCACCAAACGTGGAAAGTCCTCCATTGGGGATGTTAATGGCGATATTAAAAAAGAATAGAATCCAGGTTTTGGGGTCCAGAAAAGCCTCTTTTGCCTGGTCTATCTTGAAAGTTCGATTTACGATACCGGTCTTATTGGCAGCAAGGCGTGCAACAGCTTGGCTTGGTACTTCTCTTCTGCGCTAAGGAACCGGGCATTCATGGGATCATCCGGGAGGAAAATGAACGCCACGATAGAGTAAAAGCATTGATACCGACCCTGGATGACGTTATTCAGATGTTTGATGATAAGAGTTAAGAAAGATTTTACGTACCTGTAAGGAGGAATAGATATTGCCAGATTGCTAATGGAGCTGTCTTGGGTACATGGCCAATCGCCCAAGATAGGAATCCATTGACTATCGAGCTTGCAGCAGCAAACACGAGAGCATTTCTCGGTGGCTGTTCTTCCTTCGTATAGAACCCAGCGATAATGAGACTTATTCCAGGTACGATAATGGCCTCCATAGTCCCCATGAGGAACCTCAGTGTAGCAAGACCCCCAAAGTTGGAGCACGCGGGTAGTAGTAGCAGACACATAGCAGACCATCCGATTGAGCAACCGCACAGATACTTTGCACTCGGGAGGCGCTGGATCAAGAAGGATGATACGGGCATACCAACAATCGCTCCCAAAGACAGAATCGAGCCAAGCCAGCCAGCCAGCCAGCTGTACTGCTGACCGACGAGATGGTTGTCCGTCTTGAGGCCATACAGAGCGGCGGTTCCAAGGGCAACTTTATCAACGGCTCCAAGAGTCGCAACTAAGAAGAGCTACGGTTGTCGCAATTAGAAACTATCATAAGAAGCCACCAAGAAGCTCACCATAGGAATCATAACCCAATCGATCTTCCTCTTCAATCGCTTCTCTGCCTCGGGAGTAAGCTGGCCATATCCTTCTGTGTTTAACAAAAAGCCTGCAGCTTTATCCGCATTGGCTGGCAGTTCAAGTTTCGTGTCTTGGCCAAGACTTTGGGTGTGACCTATCTCAACATCTGGAACTTCAGGCACAGCAACTTTGGCATCTGTAGGAGACTGTGCCATTTCTAACACAGTTCGTTATTGGAGTGTCTGAAACAAACGGAAAACCTGACCTAGTGGAAAGACGCGCAGGACTGGGGAAAGAGGGGATATATATTCCATCTCACCACTGATAAGTAAAGAGGAATGTTTAGGTCCACCGTGGCGCTAGCCACAATGTTCTTATCACTCGCTTCCACCGAATCTACTTAGTAGAAGCTGTGAAGTGGTATGATAACGCCACAGGATCAACATTTAATGGAGCTGCAAGATAACAGTAACATTCTCGCTCGCAGTTCCAGAAACAAAGAAGGTCAACCCCGTATAAGAGCCGGGACCTCCTGATGCAGGTGCCGATGAATACGGCACAACAAGATGCTAGCGTATCCCCCATCTTTGACCGACACAGTCGCTTATATCTCCGTATTTATTAGCCCCACGTATCTACTGCATCTACCAATCTTACTTAGATGTTAAGACCCCATCTTCGTCGGGTCCACCTTCTGAAAGTATGATGAGTCGGATGAGCCGTCCCCGACCTTCGCAGACAGCTGTGTCTCCGCTATTGGGATGGCGGCGATCCCTCCCCAGAAGCCTTATTCAGCTCTTGACCAGACTTATACAGAACTCACTGCGTCTTTCTATTCTGCTTTAATCTTTGTATCACAGTTCATCAAAATCTGCTACGATGGGCTCAATTCAACCCGAATCCAAGACGGGGAACATCAAAATCGCTATTGGCATGTCAAAAAGCTACCCACAACTTTTATATTATACTAATGAGGCTCTTCAATATAGACCGTGGAGGAACGTTTACCGACGTCTGGGCTAGTGCACCAGGCAAGCCCGATGTGGTCTTGAAATTACTCTCAGTTGATCCAGGAAACTATCAGGATGCTCCAACCGAAGGTAAGAAATGAGATCACTCTCTGCTACAACATTTAGTTTGAGTGGTTCAGACTATTTCTACGGTGTAAGCTAGATTCACTCGTTAGACAAGCCACTCTTTAAACTGCGAATTTGGCTTGACAAGCTTAAGTCGAGTACATTGGCGCACAGCATCTTAATTAGGGAGATCGCTTCAGTAATAGAGTTTCACCAAGTCACAAAGAAAGAAAGAAAAAAACCAAAAAGAAACTAGCACCATCCTTAGATGTGCACCGGACATTATACTTCATTCGAAAGTCTTTAGAGGTGGTAGCTAACTTTACGTAGGTATCCGACGTGTACTCTCCATTTATGGAGATTCAGAAATACCCAGAGGCACACCATTACCCAAGCAGAATCTAGAAATAGTTCGAATGGGAACAACAGTAGCCACAAATGCTCTCCTAGAAAGAAAAGGCAGACGACACGCATTCCTCGTCACAAAAGGATTCCGTGATCTCCTAAGAATCGGTTATCAATCTCGACCTAGACTTTTCGACCTTGATATCGTTAAACCAGAAGTTTTGTTCTCGGAAGTCCATGAGATTGATGAACGAGTAACCATTGAAGGCTTCGATGAAGATTTCGATGGAACAACCAGAACGGACGTTGATGAGATTCCCGGTGTACTTGTTCGTGGTTCAAGTGGTGATTTGATGCGAATTCTGAAACCTTTAGATGAAGAAGCCGTCAAGAAAACGCTTGCGAGTTTGAGAGCGGCTGGAATTGATACTGTAGCAGTATGTTTCACACATTCTCATATTTTTGACGCACATGAAAAGCGAGTAAGTGAGTTGGCTGAAGAAGCTGGTTTCGAACATATCTCTCTATCTTCAACAGTAGCGGCGAAGATGATCAAAATGGTACCTCGTGGAAGTTCAGCATCTGCAGATGCTTACTTAACGCCTGAGATCAAGGCTTATCTTCGTGGGTTTGTGAAGGGGTTTGAGGGTGGTCATTTGGACGATGTCAGATGTGATTTTATGCAATCGGATGGGGGGCTTGTTAATCATAATAGCTTTAGTGGGTTAAAGGGTATTCTTAGTGGTCCTGCTGGTAAGTTTTATTTCTTAACCCATTCATTTGGCTTGTTCAAAGCGCTATACCTGAGTGAGGCAAGACTGACGGAGGTTAAATACAGGTGGTGTTGTTGTTGGTTGTGCTAGGACTTGTTATGAAGATCGAACGAAGACACCGATTGTTTGCTTTGATATGGTAAGCTAGATCCCTTCTTATTGACTATAGCAAATTTCAGCTCGGCTTACTAAACCGACCTTTTAGGGTGGGACATCAACTGATGTATCTCGTTACGGAGGGACCTTTGAGCACGTTTTTGAGAGTACTACAGCGGGTGTAACAATACAGAGCCCACAGCTTGATATCAACACTGTAGCTGCGGGCGGTGGATCGATCCTTACCTGGCGAAATGGGCTCTTTGCTGTTGGTCCCGAAAGTGCTTCTTCTCACCCGGGTCCAGCATGTTATCGAAAAGGTGGTCCTTTGGCTGTTACTGACGCTAATCTATTTCTTGGTCGCTTAATTCCTGATTTGTTCCCTAAGATATTCGGAGCAAGCGAAAAGGAGGCTTTGGATGCGTCAATTGTAGCGGAGAAGTTCGCTGAATTGAGCGCCTTTATCAATGCTGAGACTGGAAAGTCTATGTCACCAGAAGAAATTGCGTACGGGTACCTTGACGTTGCAAATGAGGCTATGTGCCGGCCAATTCGATCATTGACAGAAGGAAAGGGTTACGAAATTAGTAAACACCGTCTCGGAGTTTTTGGTGGTGCTGGTGGTCAGCACGCCTGCGAAATAGCAGTGAAGCTTGGAATTAATACCGTCGTCATCCACAAGTACTCGAGTATTCTATCGGCATACGGCATGGCTTTAGCTGATGTAGTCCACGAGGAACAGGAGCCAACAAACGAAGTATATTCCGAGGAATCCAAAGAACGTCTAGATCAGCGGATCTCAAATCTCAAATCAAAAGTCACGAATCATTTGTTGAAGCAAGGAATCTCAGAGAAGGACATTGGTCACGAATGTTACTTGAATATGAGATACCAGGGTACCGAGACTCCAATGATGGTACTGAGACCCGCAGATGGCGACTATAAGGCTGAATTCCTGAGAATCCATATTCGGGAGTTTAGTTTCCTCTTCCCATCTGAGAGGCCTATTCTTGTTGACGATGCGAGAGTTAGAGGTATCGGAAAGAGTGATAGGACTGACACTGATAGCGAGAGACTCGGGGAAGAGCTTGCAAGCATGAAATTTCAGCCTGTTCTTGAGAACAAGGTTGAAAGACAGGTATGTCTAGTTCAACTAGCCAAACAGTCATCTTGCTAATAAATGATAGATCGAGTCATATTTCAAAGTTGGTGGCCAGCAGTCAACTCCGGTCTATATGCTCGAAGACCTGGCCCCAGGAACTTCCATACTTGGCCCAGCCATGATCATCGACAAGACCCAGACCTTAGTGATCATTCCAAACGCGGAAGCTCGAATCCTCACTTCTCATGTTGTTATCGAGATAGATGCAACTAGAAATAGCACCAAAGAAGTCGCATCACTCACTGTTGACCCTATTCAGCTCTCTGTTTTTGGACACCGGTTCATGAGTATTGCAGAACAGATGGGCAGAACTCTACAGAAAACAGCTGTCTCGTTAAATATCAAAGAAAGATTGGATTTCTCATGCGCTATATTTGGACCAGATGCTGGCCTTGTAGCAAATGCTCCTCATATTCCGGTCCATCTGGGTTCTATGAGCTATGCTGTGCAGTATCAACATGATCTGTACAAAGGAAAACTAAAGCGTGGAGACGTGCTGCTTTCAAATCACCCGGAAAGTGGAGGTACGCATCTTCCTGATTTGACTGTCATAACTCCTGTCTTTGGAGATGATGAAAAGGTGGCTTTCTATGTGGCAGCTCGAGGACATCATACCGATATTGGCGGATTTGACGGTACATCCATGCCACCCAACTCAACTGAACTTTGGCAAGAAGGCGCACAAATGAGGTCTTTCAAGCTTATTGAAAATGATCACTTCGACGAAGAAGGCATTATCAAGATCCTGCTCAAACCTGGAGAGTACCCTGGCTGCAATGGAAGTAGACGACTTTCGGACAACATCTCAGACCTGAAAGCACAGGTTGCAGCGAATAACAAAGGTGCTACGTTAATCCAAGCCTTGATGAGCGAATACACACAAGAAGTCGTTCAACTGTATATGCGGGCAATTCAAAACAACGCCGAGATCGCAGTCCGAGGATATCTCTCTGAAGCATTAAAGAGACTCGGCCCAAAATTAGAAGCAGTCGATTCCATGGATAACGGATCACAAATAAAACTAGCAGTCTCCATCGAAGATGACGGAGGAGCAATCTTCGATTTCACAGGCACAGGTTGTGAAATGCTCAGTAACCTGAATGCGCCACCAGCAATCACATACTCAGCAATAATCTACAGTCTCCGTCTACTAATCGGTGCCGACATACCAATGAACCAAGGATGCCTCGCACCAATCAATGTCATCCTCCCAGATGGAAGTTTCCTAAATCCATCAGCAGGACCAGCTGTCTGCGCCGGAAATACACAAACCTCGCAACGAGTAGTCGATACCATATTACAAGCCTTCAAAGCCTCAGCCGCATCACAAGGTTGTATGAATTGTCTCGGATTCTTTGGCGGTGGTGGTGTCGATGCCGATGGTAAACCACTACCCGGATCCGCATATGCGTTTGGTGAAACCATTGCAGGTGGAAGTGGAGCTACGAGTAGAGCACACGGCGCAAGTGCTGTTGCTGTACACATGACGAATACCCGTATTACGGATCCTGAATCCCTCGAAAAAAGATATCCGGTCATTTTGAGAGAGTTTTCCATTCGAACGGGAAGTGGTGGACGCGGTATTCATAATGGTGGTGATGGTTGTGTTAGGGATATGGAATGTAGAGCTCCTTTGAAGTTTAGTGTTATTACTGAGAGGAGGGTTATTGCTCCTTATGGTCTTGAGTAAGTTTCTTTTCTTTCTCTTCTCTCTTCCCTCAAAATTCTCCTCTCCCCGCCCCCTATTTTATCCACTCAAAGCGGTTTTGGTTCTTGATATTGATATAAATAATAGCGGTGGAGAAAACGGAGAACGAGGCGCCAATTATTGGGTTAAGAAACGGCCGGATGGTTCGGATAGGTGGGTTAGTATGGGACCTAAAAATATGGTGCAGATGCAGACGGGTGATCGCTGTGTCATTCATACGCCTGGTGGTGGTGGTTGGGGAAGTCTTAGCAGTGGGAATGTAGTACCTGTTGATGTGAAGGCAGGTGTAGGTAGTGGATATATTCCCAGGGCGGCGGGAAGTTTAGCTGCTTATGAGGAGACGCAGGGAGGTCAGCATTGAGCTTTTGTCTTGGAGTGATATAGAATCATCAAATCGAATACTCTTGTTATGACGAACCTTCAGTCTTTCTGGGAGGAGGGGGTTGGGTTGGGGGGTTCCTGGTTTTGTTTTTGGAAAGAGAAACCTTGTATCATTAAGGGTTTTGTTTGGCCAACTTGTTTACTTCTTATTGACAAAACAGAGACACCAGATTCAGACGATGATTCGTCGGTGCACTTTGAGGCACAATTAAACAATGATTCTACTGGAAATTTTGAGCTGTTGTAAATTATAACTTCAACTGGATTTATATTTTCTAACCAATTAAGGCTTGCAGGAGATGTTGTTAAGTGCTAATTTGTTGTCATCCTATTTAAACAAATTTTCCTCAAGTAACGATGCAGTTTTACACGAACGGGTAGCTATCATCGATGATGTAGTGATATGGCTCCGCACCTTCTGGCAAAAACCTCGAATCCCAACCGTCTACGAGGATCTTCTGTCGCAACTCTGCATTCCACGGCAATACTGTGATTCCAATCTCATATATTACACTTCTGACAAACTCGAGATCAATGCTCACAAAAATATTGCCTGAGGGGAAATACGTTGGAGCGATGGCGATCTCATCTCTCCGAACTTCGTTGTTCGGGTTTCAAGGAGTCAATACGGAGCGTGAATGGAAACTTGTTATTCTTGTCTGATGGAAAAGACTTTCTAGATTCTTCCAATGTAAAGACAATGTTGTAGTGGCTCCATCTACAGTAGTGTTTATAAACTTGAAATACATGATGAGCCTTGCATACTATGGAATATGATTAAGGTGAAGATTGAAGCTAAGCATGCGGCCTTACTTCAATATTTCCAGCTTTTGCATCAGCTACAGCTACCTCGTCTAACTTCCGAGCGCTACTTACTCTTTCCGTACCCAAACGATAAGAACTTGGTAAGTCCACATCCTCATATGCCTTGCCTAACAACAAATCCACAACAGATTTACCACATAACCTCGCATTTGGCATTCCATGTCCTGTAAACCCAGCACAAACAAACAAGCCCTTCCCACCACCCATTTTATCACCTACTTCACCAACCCAAGGTCTACCATCCCTACTAAACCCCATGATCCCACTCCACTCCCAAGAAGCCTTCAACTCCTCATCGTCATTCTCTAGGTTGAGGACAACATTGAGTTCGCGTCTCAGATACGCTGCTGCAGGATCATCAATAGCCGTGTCGTCAGAAACACCAACTCCACCACTAGCAGCAAGTGAGCGACCGCCTCCAAACATGAGTTCGCCTCCGTTATTACCAGAGAAAGGTCGCTGGACAAGGTAATCATCTTGATCAATATTTTGACTCGCATGTCCCATAAATGAGTAAGAGTACGTGAGTGGTTCATTGGTAGTCGCTGGTCTTGTTGATTTTGGAGGAAGAAGACTACTCATTTCACCACGTACAGGGACGATGAGATCGCTGAATGAAGGAATAAGGTAGGAAGTATACGCATTCGTAGTGAGGAGAACTTTAGAAGCCGCAATCATACCACGGTCTGTATGCACGATCCAAGAACCATCCTCCACCTTTTGAAGTTTTGTAACAGGCGTATTTGTTTGCAGGTTAAACGAGCCTTCTGATGCTTTACTCGATAGAAGAAGACTTTCAAGAATCCAGGACACGAGCTTATAAGGCCATAAACTCGCAGCTTTAGCCTGTACAATGGCACCCGCTGCTGTCGGTACACGAAGATCTTCTAGCGATGGATACTGAGAATCCTTAGAAACAATGGTAACGAATTTAGCAAGAGCAGGATCCGAAGCTTGAAGGACCTTGGCCTCTTCAACAGCTATTTCGAACATAGACTTTGCCATGTAAGTGTGAACGCTAGAAAGCGATACCCAGTCACATTGAATATGATTAGTTTCCACTAGCTCTTTAACAGCTTCATAGTTCCGGATCTCGAAGTCTGCTACATCGGGAGGATTTGCGTATATTAATGGTTGACAATGTCCACCATTCTAGAGGTTTGTTAGTTCGTAACTTATTTCTAATAGTCAGTGTTACTAACTCGGCCGGTAGCACCCCAACATGCTTCTCTCGCTTCAAGCATAACTACATCTAGCTTCTTGCCTTCCCCATCTTGTTGAAGAAACTGGGCAGCTGAGGCACCAGAAATGCCGGAACCGACTATCACAACATCTGATTTTGTCGGGAGAGTTTCTGTGGTTCGGTGCCCAATAAGTATTTTAGATGGCTCTGTATGCCAGAAAGATTTGGTTGGGTTAGGAGACGGGAGGCCTGATTGACCAGAGGAGAGTTTAGAGACTGTCATTTTGTTCTGTTGGATCTGTGGTAATGAATACTAGGCTAATCTAACTCTTGGCGGCTATACGTACCAAGAAAACTAACAGTTGGCAGCCTTGCAGGAGAAAACTGATCTTTATGTGTGAGGTGTAGAAGATTTCTATCAGAGATTGGCGGCTTCGCTTCGACCTGCTAGATTGGGCAATTTTACCCTTGTGAAAGTGGGATGGTAGAAGTTCTTGTCTCTTTCTGAAGGAGGATAGGAAAACAATATTAGGGATTCTATATTTACTTATGAGCTTTTTCTAAACTATAGTTTTAAGAATCTAAGCCAACTGAAGTTCTAGCTTCTATACCTGGACGGGATAAGTATCATTACTACCACGTGACGAATTATAATTGCACGTGAGAGCGAAGTATTTCAGTTGATAGTAATTCACTTGACTTCAGGAATATTGAGATATTAGTTGACTATGGATTCTTCTCGACATACCTTTCGTTTCTTCGAATCTAGGGCATAGGGTTTCCTATGTGCTTCGCCAAAGTGATAATAATTTGTACCTAATCTAAAACAGAAGCATTTGATTACAATCATAGTAGAGCAATAGGCTTTCTCTCTCCCTAAATTTTTTCGTCTTATATAAGTTAATCGACCACATTAGAATGCTTATTCCAACATATGACATTAAAACAATAAGCCATAGATCACGTCTTCCAAAAACAATAAATGGTGTTTCGTAACTCTGAAATCATTCAGGTCTTGATATGAAAGGCCACAAGAAGCGCTGCTAAAAAACTAAGGAGGGACAGGGTTGGGATTTATATCGCGTTACATAGCATTACTGTATTGCCTCGCTTATAGACAATAGTGATATTAACATTCGTTACAAGAGTAGAAAGTGTTTCTCTAACCCAGGTCTTTTGCGAATGTTGAGAAAGATAGCAATAATTTGTAGATGAATGCTTACTCGGGCTCCTCATGCACCTGATCTAAAACTCGTTTATTACTGTAGCTATCAAGTTCCATATTTCACGTTCCGTGTTCCGTCTTCCCTGTTCCGCGTTCCTTGCAATCGACTAAAAATTATTTGTGGAAGGGTAGTTAACAACTTCAACATCTGCGAGGATTGCTAGAGCTCCCGAAAATTTATAATTGAGACCGTTCAGAGTCCGAGAGCTCAGTCTCACCTACGATGAATAATAACTTCTTGCTTTCTAAGCGCGCTCTAGTTAAATCGTGCTGAGGGTAAAACTCCTTAGCGGACTAAAAGTAGTAAAAACAATATCTTATGTATAATCTCTTTGCCAGACTGATCTCTCTTGATGTCAAACTAGAAAGGAGAGTAATAGTAGAGCCTTAAATATTTAAGCGATAAAGGTATGAAGCTGTTGTGCAATTGTGCCAATAAGGTCAAATAACAAATATCTACGATGGTGCTAAATAATACAGATGACAGCAGAATCGCATCGACAATGTTTTATATATACTCTTCCTCAGATTCTGTTAATATCTAGAAATATGTGTTGTCAAGTTTCTTCGTTAAGCGAGGGATTGAAAGGGGGTGGCATCACGTGCCAATTTCTTCCCGAGTCTTACCCCGCACCTCTACAAGAACAAGAGCGGCCCGCGAAGATCCAGTACATATGCTAGTGTAATGCAAGTAAGCAGAATGCAGTACGAAGTAGAGGCATAGGCTTTCTCAACACATATCTAGTGTTACTAGGACGACACGACAAAAATCGTCGGCGATAGAAGTGACAAGTCCTGTACTGCGTTGCTCCATACTCGGTAAGGGGTTGTGCCGTTGTATTGGAAATCTACACAGTAGAGCCTCGGAAAGTTTACTAAACTTCGGCAATCAACATTCAGAACCTGGTTACGAAGATACTGGGAGCACTGAATTGGTGCAAGCTGACTATCCGTTCTTGACATAGCTAGCTGACAGGTACTACGTAGGAGTGCACAATTAAAGCTACTGCGGGGTCAAACGCCGAAGCTCACGATAACACCGATGTGCCAAGGGTATTAGACAGCGCAAACAGCTCTCATTTGCTAACGATCTTACTCCTTAGTCTTTACTTCTTACGACCTTACTTCTTTAAGTACCGACAGCTTCCCAGCTCTGAGCTACTCCAGACTTTCTCCTCTTTTTCTTAAAAAGTATCAGTGAAGACACAGAGTTCACAATCCATCAAAATCACATAAACTTTTATACAAGCACCATGGCAGAAACATTGGAACTTACTGCACCCAATGGCCTCAAGTACTCACAACCAATTGGGCTTTTCATAAATAATGAGTTTGTGAAGTCGACCTCGGGCGAGAAATTCGCTACAGTTAACCCCGCGTATGATACCCCTGTAAAGATGTATTGGAGCTTTTTGAGGCCAGCAATAAACTAACATGACGACGTGTCCAGGACGGAAACCGATATCACAAGCGTTTATGCAGCCAGTGTTGAAGACGTCGATATCGCAGTCAAGGCCGCCCGAAAAGCTCTCAAAGACCCATCATGGAAAAACTTAGGTGGAACAGAGCGAGGTACATTGATGCTGAAGTTTGCGGATCTGATCGAGCAGCACGCACATCAATTAGCTACCATTGAGACTTGGGATAATGGAAAACCATACCAACACGCCCTCAATGTAGACGTTCCTATGTAAGACATCCACTTATAAGCAGAACAAACCTACCACGCAAGCCGGAACTGATATTGCCTACAGGGTGGCCAAGGTTATCCGGTATTACGCAGGTTGGGCAGACAAAGTGCAAGGAGATGTTATTGAAACAACACCAGCGAAACTGACTTATACTATTCGTGAACCTGTCGGTGTTTGTGGCCAAATTATTCCATGGAACTTTCCCTTGGCTATGGCAGCGTGGAAATTGGGACCCATGCTTGCATGCGGCAATACCACCGTCCTAAAGCCAGCAGAACAAACACCCCTCTCTGCACTATACCTCGCACAGCTTATCAAAGAGGCCGGTTTTCCTCCTGGAGTAGTCAACATTCTAAATGGGTTCGGTCGTGTTACTGGTGCGGCCATCGCATCTCACTTGGACATTGACAAAATTGCCTTTACTGGATCTACCCAAACCGGACGAGAGATCATGAAGCTTGCATCCATCAACCTCAAGAATATCTCTCTTGAAACTGGAGGCAAGAGTCCCCTGATTGTCTTCGACGATGCAGACCTAGCTTCAGCTGTGCGATGGGCACATACGGGAATCATGTTCAACCAAGGCCAAGTCTGTACAGCCAACAGCAGAATCTTGGTCCAGGAAGGTGTTTACGACAAATTCGTTGAAGCGTTCAAGGAGCAAGTGAAGAATGTTTCGAAGATTGGGGATCCATTCGAAGATTCAACTTTCCAAGGCCCTCAAGTGACGAAAGCCCAGTTCGAGCGAGTGATGGGTTACATCGAGAGTGGAAAGTCAGAAGGCGCGACTCTTGCGATGGGTGGTGTTGCTCACAAGGATGTAAATGGAAAAGGATTCTTCATTGCGCCAACCATTTTCACGAATGTTCAAGATCACCACAAGATCTACCGCGAAGAAGTGTTTGGTCCTTTCTGTGTCATCTCATCATTCAAGACTGAGGAAGAGGCCATTACGAGGGCTAACGATACGCTCTATGGCCTGGGAAGTTCCGTACGTGCTAAGACTTCTCTCGCTTGTGGAAGGATACTGATGCGATGCGTAGGTCTTTACGGAGAACATTAAGAAAGCACATCGAGTGGCGAGAAATATCGAAGCAGGCATGGTGTGGATCAATTCCAGCAATGACTCGGATTATCGGTATGTTAATCCCTTGAGAGACCTACTGTGACAAGAGTAACTGACTCGTTATGTGCAGTATTCCATTCGGAGGTGTCAAGCAATCGGGTATTGGACGAGAGCTCGGAGAAGCAGGATTGGCAGCATACACTAACATCAAATCTGTGCATGTCAACTTGGCATGAGTGGACGCTACCTACAATGACATCAGACTCAGAACGAAACAAGAAATATATCAAAATCGATTGAATCGCAATCCTGAATTACAAATCATGTGCTCGCTTCGTCTGTCTCTTGTCATTGTCGCTTCGACTTGAAAGTTTTCAGAACTTCCGATTTAAAAGTGACCTGACTGACACTTAATGATCTGAATGTCGCATAAGGACACGGTATGCGTAGTAAGTGCCCATGGGTTCCCCACGTTACTTACGGAGGTAGTTCATGGACCTATGATAAATAACTTGTTAGTGACTCGCGCTTACTGAGACGAACCTTGCGAGCAAGCAAAACCTCCCAAAAGATGCCCGTGCAACTGTGCTTAGTGATTAAATAATTTCGTGCGAAGTGTTCTTTACCCGATACTTTTTGGGGCATAGAATTAGTTTGAACTTACCTATTAGCTGTCACAAGTTGAAGCGGCTACGAAGTAGATGGCTTGAAGGCCATTTGTCAACTCTGAATCTATCCGTCTTGAAGTCAGACCTTGCCGGGTAGATTGCCGTGGTGCCACTGCCTTAGTTAGTACGTTATGTTATGTGCATTACAAACTTGAGAGTATCGGAGGGTTAGAGAGAAATCAGCTTAATCTTATGCTACAGTATCACAATGGAATAAAGTAGCTCAAACGTCATCTATTAACCGTAGACAAGCTTTGCTGGTAGTAGGCAAGTACTTACAGAAATGCAGGGGCCTGATATTGGATTTGTAGTCGATCCCACTGCATCTAGAAGACTACGCGAATGAATTTAAAAAATGAAGGTGGATGTCATCTGTGATTTCTGATTGTAAGACAAACATGCCACTCTCCTTTAACTTCACACAAGAAAGACGAAAAAACCTTGCAAAGTTAGTTTGGATATCTAGTCTGATCTGCTCAACTTAGCGCTTATGTAACTTGTGCTACCTATACTACCACCACCAGGACCACGGGCTACAAACACTGAATTCCTCAACTTACGGGGGTAAAGAGTCGCACAAACTTTGAGCATTATCAATGATGTAGTTAGTGCACACGCAGTGGAATGAACATGAGATTATTTCAAGAAAAATTCAGCTTGACTTTTTTTGAGTTTCTCATGTAGATTTTCGCTGAGCCAACGAAATGCTTTGGCTTTCATGGACTTGAAGTGTTAGTGCTGAGATGTCGTGTTCGTACAACTATGCACTAGTGGAAAGCTCTCATCCGGCCTCTTTAGTCTTGCATCACAGACCTTAGCCAATAATAACGATTTGAGAATTCTTATTGGGTTGAATAATACGTTAAGGCTGAAATAATACACTACTGCTTGCTATGGCTCCATGTTTCTGACGGTTTTACTGGAGAGTAGAGCTTACACGTGACCTGGAATCAAACTCACCCGCCGAGCCCATCTGCACAAGCCCTTGACAGACAGATCTCGAGTATTATTGACTTTTCCCTTGAAGATCTCCTCCTGGTCTTTGAGTTTGGTAAAGAAGGATAACAAGGTTGGATTGGTTGGGTGCATACGCAATGCCATGGGATGGGGGGGCCGACCCTCCGGTAGGCGAGTTTCAGATGGCTTGAAACACATCTTAACAGCTCTCTCTTATGGATCGCTACAATGGCGTACAGGACACATCGAAACAAACAATCTTGAAGAATTTTCTAGCTGCGATCTTGAAGGATGAGGAGGGAGAGTTCACGGGATGTGAATATATGGACCCTTAGGCTGACTTCTGTGAGTGATCCACAGCTAGTGGACTTAGCTTTCTTCCTTCCGGCTATCTTCAATCCTCAATCCTCCCGTGATACTGTAAGACATGGAAGCAGCCTTACGCCGTGCGGATTATGGTGTCTTTGCTCCAGTCAAATGTTTGAGGGTCTTGGCCGGCTTCTACAGTAACCTCCTGGGTGCTAAGCACAATGGCAGGTGCCATCCGAAGATGTGGAGAATTCATCACCAATTTCTCGCATGACTCTGTTACAAGTTTGTACGTTGCGATGTCAGAGGGTAGTAGGCATCTCGACAATCAGACGTAACAAACTCATGCGAGAAACATGCACGGCTATCGCTTAGTAGCAAATGGATGAACAGGGCCGCCTACTGGGCTGGAGGAGAGGAGAGGCTCGCGTAATTAAGGGCCTAGTTGATGTACAACAAGGGGCATGGCTTATGTTCCGAAGTCGATCCTGTGCTGTGGACTTGTTGCTGGGCTGGTAAGGATACAATTGAGGCTATGGCGCGGTTCTTTGATACTTTCGATACCGTTATTGCGAAGGGGGGCAAAGACACCTCCTACTCTATCAGGGTGATGATAAACGAAACATGAACAGGCGAAACTCCTTTCTGGGGCTGAGTGACGTTTATAATCTTCATATCTCACGAAGCTTCCCCACAGGTTCTTTCCTTTGATCCTCCATCCTCTTCGTACTCGTTCATAGGCGGGCCTTGCTCTTCTTCTTTTGATTTTGTTCTTGTTGATCAAGCTTTTTTTTTTAATACTCTTGTTTTCGCAATGGGTTCTCATCAGGATGAGAAGACATCTGCACCTTTACCGGCCAAATATCCACCATGGCGTACAGTAATATTATACGCGGCTGCTTTTTACGCGGTAGTGTTTTCGACGGTAGCACTCACTCAATATTTAACACCTGTCAGACATGTCAATTATATCGAGGAGCTCCAGGCACTCATCGATGCGCACAACAAGCACCTGGAAGGCCAAGCAGCATTGCACAGTCGCGGCTTGCTTAGTGATCTCGGTTCAAGTATCGAAGGTGCTGCAGGTGCTGCTGCTAGCAGTCTTCTTCCAAACACTAGCACCATCTTAAGCAGCCTTGGAAGCGCTCTAGGTAGGTATAACGGGTGGAAATGGAAGCCTTGTGGATTCGATTGAGGGTGGTTTGGTGGAGCCTGCAAAGTACTTGGGAGTTGGACTTGCTAGTGGTGCAATGGCTGGACTCAATATGTCCATGCCACCAAACATTACAGGCAACGTTACTGGCCTCAATGCTATTGCTCAAAACTTGGGCTCAGGCTTGAGCTCGACCATTTTCAACTCAAGTACCTTCTCCAACTTGACAAGCGATACAGGTCCTGGCGGACTACTGGGAGGAAGCTCAGGAACGGCCGGGCAGGCTGTACTTGCTTTGGGACAGGGTTTAGGAGGTGGTGCAACATCAGGACTGAAGTTAAATACAGTCTCTACCATGATGATGTTCAATACTTCTGGTATTAGCGGTATCGCTGGTAGCTTTGGCCAAGGCTTATCACAATCCTTCCTTGGCTCAGTCGATATATCCACACTTGCTGGTTCGGGTCCTGGTGGTTTACTAGGAGGAAGCAGCGGAATGGTTGGGCAGGCTGTACTTGCTCTGGGTCAAGGTTTAGGAGGAGGCGCATCATCAGGGCTGAAGCTTAACACAGCAACATCTGGTATGATGTTCAATACTTCAGGCGTCAGCGGAATAGCTGGTAGCTTTGGACAAGGCCTGTCACAATCCTTCTTGGGCTCAGTCAACTTATCTGCAATAACTTCTTCGCTAACTTCGTCTCTCTCCAAACGTGCTACGGATGGCACTTCCATGGTCTCTGGTTTGACAGCTATGATTCCACAAATCGCGACAGGCTTTGGATCAGGTCTCGGTCAAGGAGCAGCTATTGGCTTGGGTTTCCAAAACGATTCAACTACCAATGTATCCGGCTCTGACGTGGCTGGAATTACACACAATTTCGCCCAAGGTCTGGTGGCTAGCTTCCTCGCAAATGGTACTACCCAAAATCTAGTCAGTTCACTCAGCAGTCTTACCAGTAGCAAGGATGTGACAACTGGAAATGCCACATCCACCGATTCCGGCTTATCAGGTGGTTTCTCACTCGGGAGCATCGACATTGTCAAGGTTGCAGAGGGTCTCGCTGTTGGCTTGGTCTCAGGTGCTGGTTCACAGATAACCAGCTTACAGCTCTTCTCGGCCGATACGACAAATTTCAATGACACTGTAGATGGCGCTGCGACTGGCTTTGGAAACGGTCTTGGATCTGAAGGAGCCAAACTCGTTTCACAAATCTTGGGTACATCAATCACTTCTAAAAAGAGCAAGCGGGCAGTGGAAAGTACAGAGTATGTTGGCGAAAAATCAGTTGCTCTTTCCAAGAGAGCCGAGGTGGCCAATGGTACTAACCTAGCAGAAATCATTGCCAACTTGAACGCAACAAACATTAACCCCCTTATTCAAACCGGCATCGATGATCTCACCTGCGAAGGGGTTGGAGGACTCATTGGCGTAGCCCTTGGTCTTGTTAGCAGTAACACAATCAGTCTTAACGGCGGCGACTTCATCAAAAAGTACCTAGGCGCCAATCTCACTCTTCCAGACCAGGAATTCAATTTCACCAGTGATGGGAATACGTACAGGGTCAATCCGAAGAAGGGCTTTACGGATTTTTCTGTAAACAATACGAAGCTCATCCCGCTAGTCATTATCGCTGTTCTTCATAGTAAGTAAGTTTTCTAATTAGAAAGTGATTCGTGTTGAGTTGTGCTGACTTTGTAATAGTTGTCATTGGTATTGCGGTCTTTTACTTCGCCATCCCTCTTCTACTCCTCGCATACAGCAGTCAGAGAGTAAGACATCTTATTCAGAGTCCATCGAATAGATCAGATAGAGGCAGTAACTCGAAATGGGCAAAATGGGTCCGACTTCTCGCTTTTTCAATCGCCCCTCTGTCAATTCTAATCTTTGCTTTCGGTGTCGCATTGAGAGGAAGCGCTAAACAGTTCGTAACTGGACATGGTGTAAGCTCTCTATCATCTGCCAACCTAATCAAAGTACTAACTGGAAAACCTAGATCTTCGGTTTGCTCGTCTTCCTTCAAACACTACTTGCAGCAGTGACGACTCAACTCCAATACCCCAAAGTTTTCAACGCAGCCGCAGGCGACCTTCCACTAAACATGGTCAACCCAAGGATCCGTCTAGTCCACAAAGCCAACATCGGACTACTGCTCTTCCTCTCCATGGTAACTCTCCTAACAGGCTTCACGGACCTCTCAGCTCTCAGTGTATGCGTCACAGCAAGTATACTCGGCGGACTCGGACCAGCTGTCTTCATCGCCTTAGGCTGGTTATTATTGATGCCTACTGTGCTTGCTGCAGGTATGGAGGGCTTGAAGTGGTGGGTCGGTAAGAAGAATATTAATGGTGGTAATGTGCCGAAGATGGGAACTGTGGTCGTGAAGGAGAAGGAGAAGGGAAGCGACAATATGAAGGGTGGAATTAGTGTGGCTGATATGTATAAGAAGAGTTATATGGATGTTTAGTTTCGAGTTTGGTGGGTAGGTCGGTCGGTCTTCGATCTTGTGTGAATGGGAAATTATGATACCAGGGTTGGGATGGTGTTTAACTGGATATGGTAGCGCTTCTTTGTTCTTATTTTGGCAGCTGTGCTGGTACATATATACTGTATTACTGTTATACTGTTATAAAATACGTAACGTATATTCTATTATATTATTTACTTCTGATTTCATACTTTGGCTTGTACGTATACCTATTATCAGCTTGAGCCTAAGTTCAAGAAGCGAACCATGAGCATAGTGCAGTATAGTACATCGAGGACTATATATAAGAAGTTGGGAAAGAAACCTGGCTTTAAATAAGGTGCATCATTCTATAGGAACACAAGCTCGGCGTAATCAAATACTGTTTTCAAAATGCCAATTAGAGGCCTAGTTAGTTGGGCTTGCAGCGGTTGCAATACAAAGAGATGCGGCGGTTGGCTTAGAGATTTCGTTTTTTGTTTCGATTCAGTAGTAGCTAAAGTTTAAAATTCGCCGCACTCTGACCTGGGCTTTTACGAGATTTTGCCAAACTATTTTGGGCGGTGTATTGAAGTGAGGTTGTTTGTATAAACTACCAACCAGTCAATTACCCCTCGTGTCATTCTTCTTACCTTCTGTTATTTCGCGCCTCCTCGGCCATAACCTAAAGCAAGCAACTTACTCCTGTTCTAGCAAGCTTCTAGGTTCTTCGAAAACAGTTCCGTACTAAAGGCAGACGTTTGCTAAAGAAGAAGATCCTTCTATTGCTGATTAATCTCTTGGTTCTCTTGGGTATAACTGCTTTCAAATGCATATTCATACTCCCTTTGAATTCAATCAGTAATGGGCTTTCCAACGTTACTTAATACGGTCATCTTCATCTGATTTTAGGTTTCGCTTCCGAATTATTTGATTTTAGTCGTTACCGATTCCGCAAACAGTTAAGGATAATATGACGAGTACTAGAGCATGAAAGTGCTTCCCACAATATGCAAAGTTTTGGGGGGATCCTCCGTTGCACATGAAGACCATCTGATATTACCTGGAGATAACTTAGCAAATGCTGCCTCCCAAAGAAAAGGAAAACTGGACGGCCTCCTCACACTTGAAGTTATTGGGTTGCGTTGATAGAGCTCGATTCCTACTACAGATTCACTTCACGATAACGAACTATTATATATCAGAGAGTAGGACGGATACACTCACTAGCTGAATTCGTGCGACGTATACATATATTATGCATAATGGCCGAGGTCAGCAGCTTCAGAGGAGCAGTCTGGGAACCTTGATTCCGGCCATTGTTTTAACGTCATTGAGATTCTTCACTCGATCTCAACTGTTGCATGGGCTAAAGGTAGATGATTATTGTTTAATGGTAGCTGTTGTGAGTCAAGATCCTTCAATAGATGATAATACCTCGGACTGACCATGATCTAGATATGTTCCATTGGAGATACAATAGCTATGTCATATGGTGAGTATGTTATTCATCTGTGGTGTCGCGATTTCAAAGCATGTCATTCTAATGTACATTGTAGAGATAGGCGCAGGCCTTGGAGACCCTATTGAAACTCTGTCGTTGAATGAAATAGAAACATTCTTGAAGGTTAGTACATAATCTGGGGATAGAAGCACTTGCTGATATTACTTCACTACAGTGTCTATACACGAGTTTTATCCTCTACCACTGTTCTATCCTCCTCACAAAAAATCTCGATACTCCTAGGCTACTTCAATATCTTTCCCAACCCAAGAGTCCGCTTTGCAACTAAATTAGCCCTAGGATACATTATATGCTGCGTAATCTACTGGCTATGTTTTACACTCTTACTATGTCGGCCAATTGCATCATTCTGGGATCATTCTTTGAAGGGGACTTGTACTGGTGCTCAAGCAAGTTATGACCTCGCTGCTATTAATGTCTCCTTGAACATCGCAAGTGATTTGATTATTATCGGTATTCCAATGCCTGTGATATTAAAACTACGTCTGGCTTGGAAAGCAAAATTCTGGCTAGTAGTCGTCTTCTCCTTGGGTTCTTGGTGAGTTTTCATCTTCCTATATCATCACAAATCATTATTCGTACCGTAGCTAACGATTTTTCTTTTACCAAACCAGTGTTACTGCAATCACAATAACCAGACTCCCCGTACTACTACACTCATTGAATTCCACTGATCCAACATGTTCGTTCCAAAATTCCCTTCCTAACCTCCTCCCTGCATCATCTATTAACTATAGATCACTGATTAAAAGTCTTGATAGATGATACACTCAGTACAGCAATCCTCTCAACAGTCGAAAATAATGTAGGCATCATCTGTGCCTCATTACCACCACTTCGAGCCTTTGTACAACATTACTTTCCATCCCTAATGCCATCACTAGAACCTTCATCAGATGATACACTACCGCATCATCGGTTACACGCCTCGAATTGGAGTGGTGGGACTGTCACTACTGTGACTATTATCAAAGATCCCGAGAGTCAGATAGAGAGTTGCACGAGTTCTGGAATTCCTCTTGAGGAGACTAATAAGAAGGAGGGTTAACTTTGATGGTTTTGAATGATTAGATGCTATATTGTTATCTTTTTTTTTTCTCTCTCGAAGTGTGTTGAGCGAACTTAACTGGTTATGAACATTTAGAGGAATTAGAATGGTTAAATTGTAGAGCTAGGCATTATGTATATACCTTTTTGGAGGAGGGGAAAAATGTTATTTATATTGACATACTTATTAAGCGCTGAATAAGTATAGAGACCTTCAACAATAACACTCACTCAAGGTCACACACTCTCAGATTCCATCTTCCCATAAACCCCATACCTAAAAACATACTTTCCCCAAATCTCTCCTTCCCCATCAGGCGGTGGACCAGGAGCCCACTCATCAAGGTCAAGCACAAAAGTCCTCCACTCCTTAAACCCTGCTTTCTCATAAACCCTCCATCCATCCTGACTAGAGTGGACCCAAGCAAAAAAACACCTTTGTCATCACAGATATTTGTTCCGTATTTCAGGAGTGCAGATCCGATACCGAGGTTTTGGTGTGATGGTGGTGATACGGAAAGTGAGAGTACGTAGATACATTTAGTACCCGGCGACATTAAATCTTTCATCGTAGAAGACATTTCCTCATCCGTAAATTCAACCAATTTCTTGATCTTCTCATCCTCCTGATCTTCCTCAATTTCCATCTCTTCATTTCCCTCTTCAATTTTTGACGATTGGTTCTTTTCTGTAATTGGAGTTGGAGTTGAAATTGGAGTTACTGGACCAGGATCCGAACGTGGAATCTCATCCTTTTCGAACCCTCGGAATCCCCAAACCTATATATCCTACTGCTTCAGCGGTATCTTTGGAGATGGCTTTTAACATTACGCAGTTTGGGGATTTGAGGTAATTTGATAGCATGGATTTACTGCCTTCTTCGTGGTTGTAGGGTTTTGCTCCGAAGGAGGCTTTCATTTGTGTGTGGGCGGTCTTGAAAGAGTTAATGGCCTTCTCTCTCTCTCTCTCTTTGATTGTGGTTTGAAGACTATGGAGTTGGAAACTCGCTGTGGGTGGTAGTGATGGGGTTGTAAAGTTTGAGATGGGAATCGAGATTACCTAGGATACGTACCGTTTTCGAAGGAATCTCCTGCTATTTTGGAGAGGGCTGGGATATCGGCGAATGTCATGGGAACAATTGAGATATCCATTTTCGAAAGTTTTTTGTAAGTATCGGCTGGCGGGTTGGTCTATAGTGATAGATATGCTGAAAAGGTTATTACAAGCGAGGTTAAAAAGGGGAGTATAGACACGTGACTGGTCTGGTTTGATGATTTGATAATTGTGGAAAAGATTAAAAAGACTACAAATTTTGATTAGATTGGTGATAACTGTTATGATTTTTGTAATCCCCGCATTTTACTTTGTGCTTTCTCTTCTCTTCATGTTGCATCTGAAATACAGTTCGGTATGACTCTTAGCGGCGAAGGTGTGAGATGTGAATAAGCGAGGAAAGTTGTTACTACAGAGTACTCGCAACCAACAATGATAAAAGAGGACAACGTAGGTAGAAGAATAGGAGTCTAAGTGAAGGTAACGTTACTGATACAGGAGGTGTTTATGCATCTTAATGACTAAAGTTTGAGATTCAGGAGATTAGAATATGTCATGTGATATTTTACAAATGATCAAGTTACCCATTTGACCTGACGACTTCTTATCTGCTTAAGTGAATGATACCTCAATTTCTTCTTTCTTACATTCATTTCATTTCTTTTAGATCCAAGTTTTTCCTAATTATGATATCGATCTTTGCAGAAGTAGTACAGTAAAACCACCAACTCCAAGACCTCCAACCTTGCATAGCAACCACCACCAAACTTTACAACCCAATATAACATACCCAAAAGTCGATTCTAAATCAGAGGTTTTACCCTCCTCAATTCTTATCTCCGCGATAGATACTATAAAAACTCTTCAAATCCTAGATTCGTGTTCACATTATCTGCTCAACTACCTCCCTCCATCCGTCTCCCCAGCCTCATTAACCACCCCGATATAACCAAGTTATTTTATCTCCTAAGCACTCTGTACAACCAACCAACCTATTGAAGAATTATCCTATTAGAATCTAAAATCGAATAATTTAATCTGTTGTCATAATCTATATAACTGACATCCTACACTCGAGACGACTTCCCAAAACACCTCGATTAAGCGTCCAACTACCGGAATTTTCTCTAGTAGTTCTTCTTGTTATCGTAGAAGGATATAAATGTGTTATGGATAGGAGAGAAGAATCTCAGTATCTATACTGCACCACGGTTCCAAGCAAATCTTTAGTAACTCCTCTATCTCTGTAGTGCCTTAGGAAGTAAATAATCAAGGAAAGAGAAGAAGTAAAGCTAGGTTTAATCGAAAGTAATATAATCATGAGCTTATTAGAGACATGTAAATATCCTGAAGTATTTTGTGGCTCTGCTTAAGTGGTTAAACTAGGAATGGTCGTAAACTTCTAACAAGCAAGGGAACACGGTGATTGGAATAGGCTCTCATGTCTCCCCCTTTAAGTATGTATTCTGTAATAACCAAAAGAACCTCGTTTGGAACGTATGTAGGTCACCTCCCACAAAGTTCCGCAATACCCGGGGAAAAGTAATCGCAAATCCATCATTTCCCTTCGCAGTCTCGAATAAAATAGAGGTGTCAATTGGACCGACATACAATTCCATCAAAGCAGCCTTGCTAATACAATACAATTTAGATGACTGTGATGGATACCATCTATTATTTCTCTCATTAAAGCATGTCTCAATGTTGATTGCATGATCTCCTCGCTACGTTACTGAAGAGGAGATAGAAATTTAAGGAAGAGATTTTGTGGAGGTAAAACTGTAAGATTTCTTACAAATAATGCGGAATAAAACATTACACAGAATGAGAGAAGGCTACTAATATTGTCTCCTTGTATCTTACCTATGGCTAATCACAATATACCCTTACTAGCTCCATGGGACCCTGCTCGCTAGAAGTTAATACTTTGAGCAGTACGGCTAGAGTGGACAGCTTCTTGAAAGCACATGGAGGATGACTGGGCGGTCAGAACTGCCTGAGCGTCGTGAAGTAGGCTGAAATGGTAAATGTAGTTGTAGGTCACGTGTATGGTGCACTGTGGCACTGGACCATGAGCACGTAGGAGCCTCCGGGATCCAAGCTAAACGTCAAAAGAAACCCCGTGCTTCTCAAGAAAGAAATTTCCGTCTTTAAAATTTCAAGCACCCGCGAGAGTGTCCGAGAAATCATTGGTTTTTCGTATGCTGGATCCAAGAAACTCCTCGTGAAACGTACGCCACTTGTATGGACCAGTAAAAGTACAGTAGCTGTTGGCTCCAAAAGAGCTTATTGGTAGTCTACCGGAACGATGCGTCCCAGTAATTGCCAGGATATAGAAGCTAATACCTGCTGTACTGCTTGGAGCTTTTCGTTGGCTGGAGATGGTGTTGGTGTTGAGAACAAACGGAACTATTCAACAACACATGCAAGTGCGCTCGTTCGAAATACGGATATCTTGTGGTACTGTGGACGGAATACTCTTCCAGCCACTTATGATCTGATCCTCAAGGAGTGTGCAGTTCAATTTTACTCGCCCGATCCTCTCGATGTAACAGTTGCAGCAGCACAGTAGCGTAGATGTGTAAGGTCCAGAGAAGACAGGCTTTTCTTCGCCAAGCCGGATGAAATAGTTCGGAATCGAGATGTAGAGCCTGTAAACGTACCGCACTTTAGTAGCTTCTTGATATCGTCTTTGCATTCAAGGACTAATGACTACTTGCACCGAGGTTCGATTCTCGTAGGGAGTTATCATGAACAGATTGAGGGTCACAAGGGTGCTGTCGTACTAGCTGCTGGAAACGCCTTGCAGGAGTCTCACTAATGCCAATGCCCAGAAGACACATATGTTGGCAATGTTGCGCTATACCTGATCTCTATGTCCTCGACGTCATTTGCAAATACTCCCGACTTCGTGGAACATTGTCGCCGTGGTTGCTTACGCTTTTCGTGAAAGAAATGCTTCATTCGCAAATATGATGTAACCTGTCTGTCATTGAACATTGTAAAACTGGAGCGATGCGTTCGAATTTTTGATAGATGCCTGTAAGGGCACTCGTATGCCTGTCAGCTGCACGGCCACAGCACAACCCGTCATGTCGGTGCAACACCCGCTTCCGCCATAGGTTCAAGAGTCTCGAACGCCCAAACGCCATGATCGACGCTCAGCCGATTGGGTAGCCCTGTAGCCACCCCCTCAACTGTGGCACAGTAAGATTGGATTGGTGGGAGTGGTACAAATAAACATGACTTCATAGCGGGGGAATTATGACGGTGGGTTTGTTCACTGAGGCGAGAGGGCGGCGTGAGGCGTGTGGCATGAGGCGTGAGGCGTGAGGCTAATCTCTGAAACCAACCTTGCGGCTTCGCTTGCTTCCAAGGTTATGTGATGTGCCAATATCCGCCAGCATGGGTGAGAATGGGGAATCGATCCAATTGCTGTGGCTTGAACCGATTGCTAGTAGATTCCCATGTAGGCTGGGCACTTGGCGATGAGAGGGAAATGCCATCATCAACCAGGCAGTCCGAACCGCAAAAGCCCGTATTCTTGCCTTGCCTTGCCTTGCCTAGCCTTGGGTAGGGATATGGTGTGATCCAGATCTGGGGAATGCTAACCAAAACAGTAAGCGACCAAGTAAGGTGAGATGCAGAGGATGGATGGGAAAAAGATGGAAAAAGAGTGGATTATGATGAAAGAGGGAGGAGGCATGAGGTACTGGGAGATCTAATTAGGTATGGTTAGCTATGATGGATTGTGCCACAAACATTCACCACCACCAAAGACAGATTGCATCACTTCTCATCTCAACCTCTCAATTTCTGTTTTGCCTCACGCATCAGCCTATTCACCCTATTCACCCTATTCACCTTCGTGCCTTCCCAGAAACCTGTTTGTCCCGCCTCCTCGTACCTGCATTCACTGCTTCACAGGAGCCGAGCCTTGGACTATAAGTATCTCGCTTTTCTCAACCCCAATCCATCCTTCTTCATACCAACAACAACAACTTCATCTTGAACATTCAACTTCAACTACCTACAATCCAAACACCTTCTCACACACAAACCAAATCAACCAAACACCTTCATCATGTCTGCCACCAACACCCACAACGAGTCCACCATGGACAAGATCAAGGACAAGCTCCACATGGGAGGACACAAGGACGCTGCTGCTACCCACGAGGTTCCAGAGGGAACTCATGGAACTCACAACTCCCGTGTAGCCAATGCTGCTGATCCTGTAAGTTCTCACCATTATCATCATCTTCACCATCTTCATATACACTATCTTCATCTTCATCCCTATTCTCATCTTCGAGCAATGCGCTGGGCACAGCTAACATGATCCTCAGCGCTTCGACTCTGACAGAGACCACCGCGCAAACCCAGCTACTGGTGGTGTCGCTGGTACTTCAACCACCCACACCACCGGAACTCACACCGGAACCCACACCGGAGGAGGATATGATCAAGGTGTGACCGGAACTCACCACACTGGCACTACCGCTGGCAACCATGGCTTGACCGGTAACACTGGCACTCAGCACACTGGCGGTTTGTCCAACAGCACCAATGCTGGTCCTCACGACAGCAACCTCGCCAACAAGGCTGATCCCCGTGTTGACTCTGATCTTGACAACCGCGGTAACCGCCACGGAGCCAACACCGGTGGTATCTTGGGCACTTCAGGTTCTCACGCCACTCGTGGCTCTGGCACTGCTCAGAATACCGATGGTCCTCACAATTCTGATCTCGCCAACAAGCTTGATCCCCGTGTTGACTCCGACCGTGATGCTTCCAAGACTGTTGGAGGCAATAAGACCTACGCATAAATTGTTGCCTTCAATCGTAAGTCCTTCACTCAAATCTTTATCTTCACAAGTTAATCCATTGTTAGGTAGTCTATTCTGCACTTTAGTCGTTGAATAGTACGGACTTTCTTTTTTCTTGGTGGATGCATCGAAATACCCGAGGGAATTTGTCCTTTGTAATCGGATGATGACTTCACTTTTTCCACGATCATCGCAAGCGTTGCTTTTTCAGAACCCACTTGTACATTAGGAATCTCATGGAGTGATGAGGCATGACTTATGGAATGGGCATGGCATTTACATAGTTCAATTGAATGCTTCGGCTCATTGGAACTTCACATTTTAGTTTACTGCTTTCATTTTGTGACATGAAAATTTGTATTTCAATGATTAATTTTCAAGAACATGACCCCTTTCAGTTACCAAAGTTCACTGCGCTTTTGTATCTCAGGAGGGCTACGTCATCAATCCTCAATAAGTCCATCGTCTTTCCGTCAAAGAACGTCTCGTCAATGAGAACAATTTTGCGTACTTAAAAGCCAATCCTGAAGTTTCAAGTGTTGGGGTTTTGTCTTCCTTGATATTATTATTATAGAACTGATCGTAAACAACAATCAGCTCCAATGACAGCTAATGTAGGCAGGTCAATTGGCAATTGTGTCTTCCTTTGAGCTGAGATACACATAAATATTCCCCTTTCATATTAAACCATAAATGCCGTCCGTACCTCCGTACCTTGGCAAGTATCAGCAAGCCAAAAATTCTTAACTAAACACAGCTACAAAAATAAAAATGTTTCCTCCTCCTCCACCAACCAAAAGAAACATAATTATTCTTTCATTGAACCAACTTGTGTTGTAGTTTTGAAAGTGTATTCAGTTGGTATCTATGTTACAATTCTTAACTCCTTCTGTTTGAAATATATACAAGTAATATGTTCTTTCTTGGCTACTTACTGTAATATGTATGCTACTGGATATGGACATGGATATGGTTGTTGAAGAGTTATTAAGCATTGGGGTCATGTATCATGGATGGGTATTGTACTCTATCTCGTAGCATCCTACTTGTATTCCGTAGCAACAACATCATTCAACTCATTACAATCTGAACCTTACATTAATTACTCTTACGGGTATACACACCTGGTCAAACCAACACTTGTTCTGGTGGAGCCGAGAGTCATTATAATATGATATGATCTAAGTCTTTTGGTTGACGGAGGGGATGAACGGTGGGGCGGGGGTGATTGGGGGTGTTGGATCATCTGTATATTTGGTTGTATGGATTTGTAAGTTTTCTGATATTATCTATCTACCTATGCTCTTTCTTGGTTCTTCTTCTTCGTTTTTTCGTTTTGTTAGTTGAGTTAGTGTAGTGTAATGTCGATTAATGAGTGAATGAATGAATGGGTTGCATGGGATGGATTTAAGGTCATACGTTGGCACTTGATGACTTTTATGATTGGACTCCTACTAGTTGTTGTGAATAGTTTTATTGTGAATACTGGGAGCTCGACTAAGGTTACGAATTTTTTTGATATTTGGATGATGAGGGATTTTTGGAGATATCTTGCTCATAGGTATAGTTCGAGGAAGAAGAAGAAGAAGAAGAAGAAGAAAAAGTTGAAGGGTCGTTCAGTTGGTGAATTTGTAGTTTGAGGTCTTTTGGTTGGATTCTTCTTTGTACAGCACCTAGATTATTTATCTCTGTCGAGTATGGTATACTGTACAAATTGGTTTCTAAGATATTGTTTTAATTGGGGAAATTAAGTAGGTTACCCAGATCTCTTGTTTTTGAACTTCGTAGGACTGCGATAGTGACGAGAGTTGTTATATACTGATAGTATTGAAGAAACTTAAGCAACGGTCCAGAATACCTGGATCTTATTCTAAAACGACATCTTGTAATAAAACTACTACAGAATAAGGAAAAACTAGGTGCATTTATGTGAGTTTACCTAATAATCGCTCTCGTAAGCGACGGGGCTATTTTACTGCTGATCAATATACCATACCTTTTATACCTCCCGTCACATGAGCCCCAGTTCATTCCCGTAGCAGAAAAGTCGTAAAACCAATACCAACAACCGAATTTTTACTGGGCTGTACCTTCTTTAATACTCAAACCTAACCTACGTACCTATACAAAACTTCACAAAACTTCACAAAAGACAAGAACCACCCGCTCAACTCAGCACACCAGAGACTCCGCAATCCGCTAAAGAAGGAAGGGAAGGTCCAGCCGAATCCGCCTCGGCCGCCTCGCTTATATCCGCCCGTAGCCGAAACCCACCAAAAAAGGAAACTACCATCTCTCACTCCCTAAAAAAAATGAAATAAGCACCAAAAACACAATATCACCATTCTAAGATGCAAAGAAAACATCAAAAGAGACAAAAAGCAAAAGATTACGACATTGACAGGACTCGAACCTGTGCTCCCAGAAGGAAATAGCTTTCTAGGCTATCGCGTTAACCACTCCGCCACAATGCCTGGTGTGATGGTAGAGGAATGCTTATTACAATATATATTGAGCCCAATTTTGGGTTGGGAGATTCACCACACTAGCGTATCATGGCTTCTGGTGGTAGTGTCACCTCCCAGCGTACTGTAAATATCTCCACACAAAAAACAATAACTACATTAGATTCACTAGACTAATTATGGAGGTTGATGGCTGTTCTGTGAAGCGGTGGATTGGGATGGTTTGATTTTGAATACACTGTCAATAGTGGTACTTGTTCATGATGACTTGATGGTCTACGGTGGTACTCTACTCTTATTGAATATGGCACCGTTGAGAAGATAAGATTTCAGCTACAGGTAGATGGCAGACCGGCGATCACTTCTCGTGGTTAACAAGAAATGCCATAGTATTACAAAAGTACTGCAGACAGCGAGAGTACATGAGCACCTAGAGCAGAAGTACCCCTCACAACTTCCATCTTCCAACGGAAACAATTTTATTGTCAACTTCTCCTACCTCACTCTACCTTGTGCCATTGTACAAAGTATATAGCTCGGGCTAACCGTCTGAACCCTCCCCAAATTCCCTCGGAAGCACTCCCTTGCTTATGGTACCTTCCACAAGCTTCTCCATAGAACTCGTCCCATGTCAACCGTCTCCTACTACTCTCGAATTTCTCTCAGCTCTAGTAACACATTCCTTTGTTGGATCCCGTATATCTATTTAACGCACAGCACCGGTCGGTATTGGCCCTGTAATTATATCAATCCCATCCGCGAACAGCATCCTCATAGTCCCGTTCACGCTGAACGTTTATTCTCCCGGCTTTGAGATCCAGATCTAGTTGTTGCTTCTGAAGAACCCGAGACAAGAACCAGAGTGTCTTCACTTATTTCGGCATCGTATACTTTACGGTCGCGGTAGCAGTCATGGCGGGGGAGTATGAAGGACACGAATCCGAGATCAATGGCTACTGTATTCTATGGATCAGTCAGTACGCGCGCGATGTGATGCTCACATATGGGAGCTTAGTGAGCTGCTTACCACTTGCTATGATCCTCTTTTCCATGTCAGTCTTATTTTCGGGCCGTCTATTACCGCATAGCTTCTGTAGATGCTCTGGAGCCCAGATGACGCTTTTCAGCACCTTGATGCTATGAGAGTTGCATTTTTGGAGATCCGAATCAGGAGATATGTTGGCTGTGAATGTTTACCTACTGTCCCTTCCTTACCTCGTACGGGCGACTGCTGTGTAACGCGACAGCTCAAAGATTACGGAGTAGAGTAGCAGCGCCAGTAAATGAACACCCCGCATTCTCAACTCTGGATGAAAGCCAAGAACTCCTGCCCCTCCTGCCCCTCTCGTTCTGAAGCTTCAAAGACTTCAGAACATGGCATCATGATACTCGTAATCCATCCCAAACACGTCGAGAAGGTCATCACCAGAAATGGTAATTGCGAAACCCGATTGTCTCTGGTCAGACGGTCACGTGGAATGATCGACAGGGGGTTTTGTTTGAAGGATGTTCGAGCATTCGCTTCACTTCAGAAGGAGCTGAAAAAGAACGACCGTGGAAGAAAACAAAACCAAGAACCGAAATTTTCCTCTCTCTCTCTCCTCCACTTTGCTGTACATCCTTTGGAACCTTAAAAAAGTACTTCTCTCTGAGCTTTCCCCAGACTCTTAACTCATCTTTCTATTATCTATAGCGAGCCTTTTATTATTCTTTTTTTGTTGCACATCATGGTGAGTGTTTGTTTGTTTCTCGGTAGTGGGGGTGAGATGGAATAGGGGAGTGGGTTGGGCTAATGATAGGGGGTTTGTTACTGTAGTCTGCTCATAAACCACTTTCTGCTGAGGAGATTCAGATCCTGAAGGACTGCTTTGAGGAATATGTAAGTTGGATACTCGACCTTGTACTTTCAAAGATTGGTGCATATATTGACATGACTATAGGACACCGACAAGGGAGGTTAGTAACTAGATTCGGGCGAGATGGAAACTAGAAGTGTTTGTCTTTTCATAGGCTGTGATACTAACCTCTTGGATCGCAGGAAACATTACTGTTGAGGAATTCGGCAGAGTCATGAAGCAGTCTGGTCAGAACCCTTCAGATGAAGAACTTGCCCAGATCATCAAGGAAGTTGATCTCGATGGAGATGGAACCATCAACTTCGATGGTATTTTTCTCCCCAACCCCTATTCGAAAATCAACTTACTGACTCTGATAGAATTCATCACCATGATGACTGGCCGATCACGCCACCCAGCTCCTGAGCCCGCTCCAGAGCCAGCAGTTGTCCCTGTTACTCCAGCCCCAGCCCCTGTTGAGCCCGTAGACCCAGAAGCCGAGTACAAGGCTGCATGGAAGGAATTTGACCACTCACTCAACGGATCCATCACCCAGGCTCAGCTGAGACAGGTTGTGGCGAGTTTGGGACAGACTATCACTGATGCAGAGATTGATGAGATTATGAACTCGGTTGATGGAGATGAGAAGATTAGTTGTAAGTATCTCACCTCCTGCAACATTGAATTTTTGGGAGGTTTTTTTTTGGAATTAGGATCTAATCTTGTGATGCAGACAAGGAGTTCGTAGAGTTTGCAAAGAGGAAGGAGGTTGATGATATTGTTGGTGGTTATTAATGAGTGTTGAGGTAGGGAGGTAATGAGGTTATGTGAATATGGGGAGAAGAGGGATATGGGAACCAGGACATATGCCAAGTATTTAGTCCATTTGAAGTCTAATGGAGCTTTTGAACATACCTTTATACTGTCCATTGTATTTGCAACTCGATACGAACTGAAACACAAGAGTTGCTGGTTATTAACTGAAATCGAACCGGCTCTCCTGTCCATTATGGAACTTAGGGATACCTTCTCTGGTAATTACCTAGACCATGCACAGAGAGCTCAGAGACTACCTTCACCGAAGTATTGAAGGCATCTACCTTCTCAGCTCCTCCCTTTTGTTTCCCACCTATGGTTTCATTCCTTTGATGAAAGCTGAACCAGTGACTGGAATGGTGAATATTTCATACTTCCCTTGTATAATGACAATATAATTAATTCATCACATTTCCCACATTATCCTGTAGAAAACCATTCCATGAGTGACACTTCGGGCTGATCTTGCCACCAGTTAATGCTTACATAAGCAAGCTAGTACTGGTGGAGTAGTGGGGTGCGGCAACGACGTCCCTCAATAACACAAAATCCCACACTCAGCACAACAATGCTATCTGGAATGGGTAACATGTGCCACTGAATATGCAACGTGAGTTATGTGCTCGGTGTCATAAGAATTATCTTGGTAGGTCAATGGAGACCTCTGGATGCACAGCTTTCCAAAGGAATTAGCTGTCGCAGGGGCGCGGCCGGACCAGATCAGATCAGCATCACAGAGCACATGGGCAGATGCATGTCCTCCGCCATTGTTAATCTTGAGGTCTATGTTTTTATGGATATAGCTAATTATCGCGAGATAGGAGTTCTGTTCAATTGTCTTGCATCATCAACAAGTACTTCCATACTACAAACAGTACCGCGAAAGACGAAAACAGGCAATTGCCATCCATCTAGCTTCTCTGCAATCGAACGAGACTGGTTCTTGTGAAGGTATGACAAACACAGAAGGATCGTACAGGTAGCTGGGAGATACATTCAGGTAGCACACTTTCGAATAGCAAGGTATATTGATCTGTTCTGATGGTAGGTTACAGGTGTTGTACACGATCTGCTGGAAGGGTACAGACAACATGCATGAACCTACATCTGGCTTGTGACATAGTCGAGTTTGTTATACATTATATGCGGACTCGGATCGTCAAGATGTCGAATTGTTACATGTTTAGCAAGTGCTAGACTTTCACCGGATATCATGAGATCCGATTGACTACCATGCAGAGCTTCGTATAATTTTCTATCCTTTATACTCATCCTGGGAATAAGTCGTGGCTGTACCTCCTTGAGCTCACTCTTCTCAAACTTCTTTTCCCCCGCCATGTCTCCATCTAAGTTGTATAATCCACACGATGTTGTTACAGACATCCTATACCATTTGCCAGGCGGCGCTACTCATGCCAACGAAACTGCAAAACAGTTCTACCTCGGCGACAGAGATGAACACACTCGAAGGATGACAATTCATGACATACGGAACTGCGAAAATTCATTTGACCTTGACACGAATGGCTTCCAATACGTCAAATTGGCTGCCAAAAAGAGAGATGGTATTGACGAAGAGACTATCAAAACTGAGTACTACAAGGAAATGGAAGAGGAGATCAAGAAAGTGTAAGGTTCTAAGAAAATCACCATCAAACATTCCATTTACAATCTTTGGTTACAGCACTGGAGCATCTACTGTACATATATTCAACCATCTGGTCCGACAAGCAGTCAAGAGCAAGGACCAATTAAACGACGACGAGAAAGATCCGAAAGCTCTTGGTCCCGCCGGACAACCACATGTCGACTTTACTGGAGTACCCGAGTACCTCGAAGCATTAATAGGACCCTCAGGATACTTGGGGATATATTCAGACCTCTTCACTACTTCATCTCGCTGGCAAATAATTGGAGCATGGCGACCTCTTAAAACGATCGTTCGCGACCCCCTAGCAGTAGCCGATGCGACCACAGTACCCGACTCAGACTTTTCAGTTCGAACTCGCGTGTATCCAAACGGGATGACAGGTGCTAATGCTATGTTGGGACATGAGAGCACGGAGGATCAACATCGATGGTATTATCTGCACGAACAACAGCCGGATGAGTTGCTGTTCCTTAAACACCATGATTCTAAGCAGGACCTACCTGGGTGGAGGTGTGCTCATAGTGCTTTTCAGATTCCAAGCACGGCTCATCTACCGCCTAGAGAAAGTATTGAGATTAGAGCTGTGACTTTCTTTTAATTTGATTCTGCGAACCGGGGAATGGGTTCCCTCCAAGGGTCTGGTGTCCTTTGGAGATGGGCATAGCAAGACCTTTTGCCAGAAATACTCGGCTGGCTACTTATTATGATATATTCTCATACATTAACTCTTATCTAGCCTTTTGAGTGCTGTTTCCGAGTTGGTGACTCCATCTTTAAATCCAATAGCTTTTGCGAGAGCTTTTGCCTCCTCAAACTTCTTTCTCGCTTCTCGGATATCTCCATCCATTTCTGCAAATTCGCCAAGATTATGAGTAGCGACTGCACAGCCTACATCACATTCTTCTGTACGTTCAGGGGGTGTAATTTTCGCTGCTATGTCGAGGGCCTTCTCTGCCCAAGCACGTGCATTACTTATTAGTTGTGGCCTTGACGCAGGTGCTTGACCTGATCTAGTTGGTGGGTTTTGTTGAGCTAAAGAGACAGAGAGGTTGTTCACTGGGTTTGTTAGTAGGTGGAGGTCGGGGCCGGAAAGAAATTGCTTACTTAGTATTGTTGTATGACAACTTTTGGGCGGTGATAACGCTAGAGCTTGGAGAAATAGAGGTGCAGCAAGATAGTGCTGGTTCTTCTCCTCGTAGTTGTGTGCCAGGGCTGGATTTTGTTAACAACGTCTTCTGTCTTACTTGGGTATCCTCACCTTCCAAGGCACCACCATTCTCTTCTGGCGAAAGCCACTCTCCTTCGTTAGGCTTCACACCCTCTTTCTCCCTTCTTTTCATTTCTTTCATAACAGTCTCAACCGCCCATATCAAACGTTCCTCGGCAAGCTCTTTCTCCATTACATACTGATTAGCGTATAGCTCACCAAGCTTCACACTAATTCCCACAGTTTTGCCCAGAACTTTGGTTCGCTGTCCCTCATTCCCAGGCTGTGTTCCTTTCTCATCAACCCACTCCAAGCACTCCTTCTTTACAATTTCTAGGACATCAATAGCCTTGTTATACTGCTGAATCTTCTCCATCAAGGCGGCCACCTGTATCTTAACACCAATTATTTCATCCGAGAAAGGATCCATGCCAACTTCATGTGCAACTTTCAATGCCTCCTTATAATACTTGACGGCATTCTTCGGCTCGAGAGAGATATTTGTGTAGTAAAGAGCTTTCCGTAATTGCTTTGCAACTGGTTCCGGGAATTTGTGGAAGGCTCCTATGAAATATGAGCTGTATAGGTAGTTTACGTATGCGAGACTGGCCATCCCACATGCTATACTGTTGGAAAATTAGCACTGGCATTCATGAAGGTATTATTGGTACTAACAAGAAGAATGCTACTGTGACTGATACTGGATTCTCTCTGAATAGCACCTTCAATGCATCTTTAGCTGAGCGGCGACCTGCATTCGCTGATGTAAATGCAGTTCTTCGCTGGCTCAATGGACGTGTTGTGGAAGACCTCGAGATAAGCTCAATTGACTGTTGGCGGAGGCATTGGTGCTGATGGTGATGGAGGCATTGCGCGACGCGCCTCGAAGCTGGGCGAAGGGAGCGTTGAAGGCGTGGTGTAAACATGATCGGAATTGGTGAAGCTAAAGAGACTATGATTGGGCCTCATCCAGCGCAGTTGGGTTCACCAGTTCAGCGAACGTGTTGGCAGGTGTGCATGAAAGCTCGATGACGTTTTTGAGGTATGGATGGTGCATTTTGAAGTTATTCCCAGTCGCATTACATAAGCAGACATCCCGAGGCAAACTACCCCACATTCCGCCCGCAGCTTCATTCAACCTCGTCCCCTCCACAACTTCCTGCAATTAACCAACTTCAAACTCGACATTTACTTGGAAAGATTCCAAAACCGTTGTCATGTCTGGAAAGTTTGAACCCAAACAACCTGTCGCTCTCAACCCACCGAAGAGCGACCCCATCTCCAAGGAATACCTCGCCAAATGCAATGGTTAGAACGCATTTGACAATGTTGCTTAGATTGGACTGTTGGACTAACAGCTTTGACAGGTACTAATGGGAACCCATGCTATGTAGCTATCAAGGTAGCTTTTCTGTTGTACCCGTGACAGCACACTCCCGCTCACTTGTGGATCAGGGCAAAGTATTCGATGTTACAGGAAAGGATGCATATCAAGTGGGGGGTTCATACCACGGTACGCTCTCTCTGGACTGTTAACATCTCCATAACTTCTGACGCAAATTTCATCACAGTCTTTGCAGGCCATGACGCGTCCCGGGCCCTAGGCATGACCTCGACGAAGGCAGAGGACGTCAGTCCCGATTGGCAGACCCTTGACGATAAAGAGAAGGGCGTTCTCAACGACTGGTATACTTTCTTCTCGAAGCGATACAATATAGTCGGGGTGGTGGAAGGCGCAACGAATCTCGACCCAGAGACGTGAAATGGCACGGCGGATTATGATAGAGATTAAAGCTTGTTATGCATGGGATGGCGGGCCGGAAGACCTCATGGCTGTACCTCAATCGATTTGGACTTTGCTCTTCAACTCAAACGTTCCACAGCAGAAGCGAGGGTGATACGGTGTTGCCATTTCCTTCCAAACTAGTGGGCATGGCTACGTTCATCCAATGCAACACAGGTAGCTGCGAAGAATACCCAATACGAGGCTCACCAGCTTCAGCTTTTTCAAGACGTTCTATGCTTGCTTGGCCGAAGTGATTGACTCACTATGTTCTACATTTCGAGATGACGCGCACTAAATATCGTCGAATCGCAGATGATGTTGGGGTGTAAATTCAGTTCACTTATAACAGCGCAATAACAGCGGTAAATCAAAGATTTCTGGGCTAATACTATGTAGATGCAGTGTTCGGATGAAATCTCCGGTAGTATTTCTGACTGAAATCAACTTATTATACGACAATTCATCAGATCTCTCGATACAATGATGACCTATCAAGTGGTCCAGCCAAAGCGCTAACATGCAGGACTCTGGCTGAATGTTTGGCGACTGGATCTTTGGACAGAAACCAACGACAGTACAGCGAAGAAGATTGTCTAATCCTCACTACGAAGAATCTTCAGAGGTCAGATGTACGTTTCCATAGGAAGATGGGTACAAACCTTCCGACTTGATGGAAAACATACCAAGCTGCGGATGGCGTTAACGTTTGTGCATTGTATTTGCCTGAAGAAAACACTGGTCACACGATACTATTCTTGCATCACCTCTATGTGTGTATGTTCCTTGGCATAGCTCTTCAGGTTACACAAGTAGATTTGCCCCCACCTATTTTCAGCGGTTTATAATTCCACAGCCACGATGCGGTTCCGACACAAGCACGGGATTACGAAATAAGGTAAATACTGCGATTTATTTTATCTTAGGTACTAAATTCTTACATGGATCGCTAGGCTAGTAGATATAGGAAGAGCAGTGCTGCATTCTTCTGGAACTTTAACCTCGGCATACACCCACGAGCGAACAGCGAACAAGTGGGATATTCTACTACTGCAGAATTTCCCCGTAGCGGAATGTCATGGCTCGGCCCGAGTATTGCTACTCAGGGTATGCTGGCATTGTCAACACGATCTCTCCTCTAACAAAGCCACTAAATCATTAGTCTACGTAGCACTATCTGGATCTACAGCATGCATGCTTGTATGCAGACAGAGCTGGATTCCAGTAACCCGCCCGGCCACTCAGTTTCTGCTACATAAGCAAACATCCTGCATATTGACTAGTTGAGTCGGGAGATTTTTCATGTGAAGAAATGTCAGTTATCACTTCCTCTTCATCTTGGATATATCATCCTCAACATTCTTCCTCATTCGTTTGATAGTCTTATTTTTAACCCCTAGGTTAAGAATCTTGTACTCCCCATCCTACATCTGTCGACAGCGAGTCAATGGTCATAAGCACATTACGACGCTAGAAGGCGTTTGAATCTACGCCATGGATGCCAACTCCCTTCAGCTGCTTATTTCACATCAAAAAAGTCAACCATACGCTTGTCGCCTGTGCTGTTGATGCCCATAGTATTCTCGTGCAACTTTCTATTCAGTTAAACTCGTTGGACAGGACGCCGTATTCCGGAACCTACATGGTCTTCGGCTTTCGGTTTTGATGAATATCCAATAGAGTAACCTCGCAGCTACGTGCGATTCCCTGTTTAGAGAAATGAGAGATGTGATATGGCGAGTGACTGAAAGAATACATTGGATGTGGAGAATGCTACTTTGAAGAGATGAATCTGTTTTAATCGTGGTCCTCGATACATTTATATAATGGCGTGTGTCATCCTAAGTTTGCCAACATCTTACCTTTGGTTTTTTTTTTCTTTCTTTAAACGCCTTCGTGGGAGTATTAGTACTTGACCTTCAACTATTTTCAAGAAACGTCAAGACCTGCTTCTTATAGCTCTTGTCGTCTGCACACCAAAGCCTGACCTCTGTCCTTCAAGTTAATCTTGTGTCTTCGCCAGAAACCAGTAAGCTCAGGGTCTTTCCGCCCTATAAGCTTCGCCGATATTGACAGACAGGCTTCTAGAAACTCATAATCTCGACTGTCGTCTTCTAACGGCTGCGGTACTCACCTCGCTGCAGCGGCACGCAGCGGTATCTAACTACTTGAAAGCTGCTGTCCAACCAAACGCGGTACACCAAACGGCAGTACCCATCTGTACCTACATCAAACTTCGATACACAAGATACATTTGTACCACTCCTCTCCACTCCGCTCTCCGCTCTCCCCCTGCCCATACATACAGATTCCATATCTTCAGATCTCCACGCATTTATCCGTCTGTTACATCTTTATTCATAAAGCCGTTCGGGTAAGTTAGCGATGCTCCACATCACCATCTCATTTTCTGCCACTAAAACCCTCAACGTTTTTTTCCTCGGAGGAAAAAGCCCTAAAAAAACTAACTAATGTCTATCACCAGCTCTCAAACCCCAACTTTCCCTTCCACCTCCACCCCCTTTCCAAAAGAGGAAGAGAAAGAAGAAGCCCAAGCGTCAGATATAGGAATGTGCGACTACGAAGAGTTCTACTACGCATGTGGACACTCCGAGGAGAAACTGTTTAGCTATTGTCATTTTGCTAGGTGTGATCCTTTTCATCAGTGTTTTGGTGTTAAGGTTTATAGGCATGCTTGGTCGAAGAATATGCTTTGTGTAGGTTGTGAGAGGATTTTGAGGGAGAGGGAGCGGGAGATGGGGACGGGGAGGGGTAGTAGCAGCGGGAGGAGTTAGATATATGTTATGTTTTGGGGGTTTCGGAAGAAGGATGGAGGGATGGGTGAGTAGAGGTTTTTGGTGGAGGGGTTGGGAGAGGGGGAAGGGGGAAGGGGGAAGGGGGGAGGGACTGGTGTTAATTTAATATACTTAATTTTAATGAATCAACTATTATTTTGACTTTACTGTACTTGCTTTTGCTCTGGTGGTTTAGCAGAGTTCTGAAATTCTGCAGATCCTCAAACTCTTGCTGTTGTTCACATTTCTCATAGTCACACTGTCTAGCCAGCACATCTTTAGTAATGTTCTCGAGTGTCATCTCACTCATGAGAATTATGCTGATAGATTCTGTTCTGGATTATGGCAAGTTTCCTGCTTGTTTTGGGCCACAATGTTTCGGAGGAAAAAAAATCAAAGAAATCCCATTCTAGACAAGTTAGGATAAAGAACCATTATTGATAACAAGCAAAGACTTACTGAATCTTCTTGAAGGTTTCAAGAGCGTAATGTGAACATCTAATATATCATGGTGAAAGAGACAAAGTAGTCTCTGGATCTTGTCGTTGTTTTTGAGAAGCTGTTTAAACCTGCGTGTTGAACAGGGGAAGACTTTGCCCAATCTAAGCGAGAACTTCCACAACTTGCTCAAATGTCTTGACTATCTTAGATGGGTAGATAACTGGAAAGAGATTTCAGGAAATCACCTTGAGGTATATATAAACTGCATGTACCTAAAGCAACAATTTCAATGGGCCGGCCCCACAGAATATAAACACAATTGTTTTTAGTTAATGTATTTGCGGTTAAAACAAAAATAATTTGTTGTCATTTTAAACGTTCTCGGCACTATTCACGGTGTTGTCAATGTTGTATAAGCGACGAACAAGAACTTTAGAGCTATAGTAGTATAGATTTTTGTTTTTGGATTATGCCGGAAGAAGACAAAGGCAGGGAATTCGCGTCTATGAAATAGATGGAAGGACGGTGGATCTACACCTGATGCTGGTTGCAGTAATGTCTTTATAGATGGTTTAAAGATTGAGATAATCTCTAAAGTGGAATTTTTACTTCGCTTGTACTTAGATGGTAGGAAGAGCCTTTGGTATTAATAAAGCTTATTTTTGACTATATCCTTGGTCTTATATATGTGTATCTGTAGTGTAAATCTTGTATGTATTAAGAGACTTTATGTTTTGTAGATAGTTGGCCTGGTCTGTATAGTCATAGTAGGGAGTGTAAATAGGTCATCCTATTAATAAAGCCACGACATTATTCTTATAAGGCCTTTATACATTAATCTTTTGTACATCTTGATTTTAAACCTTGTAAGTATCAAGAAACTATAAGTTTTCAAGACAGTCAAGTTTGGTTCAGGGCCTCTATAGAGTACATTGCAGTAAACACATATCACAAATAAGAACATGGCCATACCATTATATTATAAAGAAACAGAGGGAATCTAACAGCTGAAAGTTTGTTCGGTACGTATTTATGAGTCGTCGTGTATTCGTATTTCGCAATACGAGAATAGTGACAGCTACTGATGCACTAACAACGACAGGCATGAAAACTTCTTTCACCTATTTTTGCATTTTAATCTTCTCTCAATCTTCTCTCAACCCATACATTTATCATCAGGCACCTAGGTACTCATACCCATCGTCCATGATCTCGACAAAGTTCTCATAGAACCCAGCATCAAATGCCTCGAGCTTTACTCCCCACCTAGTAGTGGCCAACCGCTCAAAAATCTTATCCACCAATTTAACAATTGTTCTCTCCAAGTGCGGTCGATAAAGATCAACATTAAGTCCGAGAAGTAAGAGCTGGAAAACCTGTTCACTTGTAGGGCGCTTCGGCGCTCCAGTGTTCAAAGGCACAGGTTCATCAGTCCAAGTTGTGTACTTGACCAAATGTAGCCAGAATTATTGTAGCTTCACTGGGAGATTGAGGTTACCCCGAAATTTGAGGTAGTGGCCTCTGGTGATAACGAGGACCCAGTATCGAGCCGTGGAGAGGATACCGCTGTCCATCGTATTTCCATGGCACGGAGCAGGTCGGTCGTTGAATTGGGGCTTTCGATTGTTGTATGAGAAATGGGGGAGGGAGTCCTTCGACATCTTTGATATCCAATGGCCACTTGTGGATATACGCGGCTTGCGCACGCCTGACGAACTCGCAACTGTAGTGAACCAGGGACGGACTGTCGTCCAACTTTCTGCCGAGGTGATTTTCCAGTTGCTCCTCTGCAGCTTCGTCGTGAAGGTCGAAGTTATAAGAGTACACGAGGGCATAGACATAATCTGATCCTTGCACTTGTGATTCGATTCGGCTGGTCTGGGTAGATAACGTCTTTGTCTGCAAGAAGGACTTATGAGTACAATTACGTCGTACATGCCAGTGCTCGCTCGGGCAAAGACGAAGATATGAGGTTAACTTACCATTGGGTAGCACTAGTGCGTAAGGGATTGTGGGATACCATGCTCTATCTAGCCTTGCTTGCCAAGTTGGGTCGACTATATATATCGCAGGAAAACATGATCATTCCATCCTAGGCGTTCAGGCAGCAGATCGATGGACATGGTGTACGAGTGTAAAGACTAAAGGTGACCGGCGGTCGGGTTTTACGAGTTGCTGGAGTGCTTATTGTTGAAAGAAATATACCTATGGAAGTCCCAACCTTAGCAAGATATATTGTGCTGGGAAGGCTATAACTTCCCGCTAATGGCTCCACCCGGCGCGCAACCTCAAATAGCCAACATATAACTTCTTGACATAAATTCGATTGCTATGGAGTAACTCCCAATTCAAATTTAAATGCAGTGTATTAATGAATACCAAATATATCTCTTCGAGCGTTCCATAACAGAAATACCCTTCCAAGTCGGAAAAGTAAATATTCCTTAAGCGACGGCTGCCACAAACACTTCGTGATTGTGAAGTAATAGTAACTACAATTGAATTTAAAACAGTTCAAAAATCTGAAGTCAATATTATTAAAGAGTGGTCTCGAGTTTCAAGCATAATGGACAAATGATAGCACAATTATACTTCGGTATTTGTGGTAGCTATGTAGCTAAGCGAGCATCAGTCTCAAAATCAATGTCCTCGGAACTAAGAAAGAGTGGACTACGAGTGTTTTTCAAAGGAATCGTAAAAAGAGCTAAAAGTCTAATAATTTCCTTTGAGTATGTCCTCTGGTTTGAAGCAAAGAACCCTTTAGTTTGTGCGGCGTGCCAACCTGTCAAATCTGGGATAGTTTCAACGTGTGAAAACGTGTAAAGAATAATGGCAATATTCGAGGCTGAAGGAAGGCGGTATTGAAGGCGGCGACTAAGTCCGCACAAATCAAGACAAACAATTATTTTCTCAAAACTTGAAAATTACTTCAACTTCTACAAACTAGAAATCTTCATCATCCGCTATCCGCGACCAAATCTGAATCTGTATGTTCCCTCGATCATTCTTGTCCACTATTCAAAGAACTTGAACACTTTGACTCGCCTTCGATCTCTCAACCCTTCTTCTCATGGAGTCGACACTCCGACGGACTCGAGAACATAAGTGCATTGGAGGCCGACATTTAGAATAAGAATGCTCTCGATGAATACCTCAAGCAGAAGTAATCCAAGCTCACCAAGGGCTGTTTTCAATGCGAACTTAAAGGCAGAGTAAGTCAACATTCCTGCTTCAACTACGCTCCCAATTCCGTTCCTCTCCATCCTTTCAAGCATATCTCAACGGGTAGATCTGGAGACCAGCCCAGACCAAGATGGAATCTAACCAACGGATTCAGAAACAACCTCGATCTGCCTCTACAAACATGGCTCCCATCACCATGTCACTTCGACAGATCCTTGAGGATATCAAGAAGGCACTCACTGCACAAGGTTTCGGCATGCAGTACGAGGTTGCCTGCATCGAACTGTCCCTGCAATGGGTTCGAATTCATCTCTGCGGAGAAGCTGTAAGTGTCTCTTTTACATGTTGTACACCTATACCCTTGAGTATCTTGCAACACAGCATGAGGGCTTAGATGGTAAAGACATTGGACTGTATTGACCCTCGATAGGCAGCAACAACTTCTTCTAGTGGCGCGTCTTGGGTTACCGGATCCAACACTCACGGCAACGACAATACTGCTCGCGCGATGATATTCCAAACAGTTTAGTTGTACTGCACACGAATTGTGGGTAGATACTTTCCTTTTGCGCGTTTCAGTGACATCTAACTAATTAGCGACTCTACAGCCCAGCCCCACATCCTGATTACCCGGCGATCAGGGTGATCGAACAACTACAAATTGAGGTAGCCACGCCGAATTGAATCATCTCATTCCTGGACTTCACATTGGTTTGCCCACAATTATTACATCGCGTAAGTCTTTCCTCGAACCAACGCCTAGGGGCTCCAAAATGCCATTTTAGAAGGGTTGCAATCCGAAGATTCTTCCTGGGTTAGGGGATCAATTATTTCACAAAATAACTAATCTTAATTGCGCATAGCTCATCAATGGTCCCTCTCCTATCGCGGGGCAAATCTGACACGAGAAAACGATATTCCTTCCTCAGCCAACTACTGATTACCGAACAACATTGTGCCATGGTCAGAAACGTAGTACAAGTCCACGCAACAACTTCCAATCCCTCCTTACATCACAAACCTCCAACATGAGCAGAGCAACCAAATACTCATACTCAGTTTCGAGGACAGGACAAATATTGATTGGGTTCACCTAGTGTTCTGTATAGTCCTAAATCACCGTCAGCAGCTACATACCCTTTTCTATTTTTAACCTCGAGCCAACTTCTTGTTATCTTTGGTCCAATAACAAGAATATGGCCAAGGACAACAGAGACGGCAAAACAACAAGAAGTTGGCTCGAGGTCAATAATAGAAAAGGGTATGTGGCCGCTGACGGGGGTTTAGGATTATACAGAGCTCTAGGTCACGCAGGAACAGCCTACCTAAGACAAGACTCCCTGGATGATTTCCACGAGTTATTCGATATGTCGTCAAAGGGGAAGACGTGCCTGAGGGTAGCTCTGGAGGACATGAAGTTGAGGTCAAAGAAGTAGTTACAAACGTGCTATTAAAAGATCTTCTTCAGTTACATAGGGATCCAGACGTAGACAATTCCAGATATCTCAGCTGCCGAACGCTGGCAAGCATGGCGGAGGAAAAATAGTGGATTTGTTGAAATATTGTACAGCTAGACTACAAACAAGAATTGTAATACCACAGTAAAATACAAAATACTCCAAATATCAAAACCCACTTCACCCTCCAAACTCTTAATTTGGCAAAGAGACGTCTGCACTGCTGCGGCCAAAAATAAATGCCGAGACCTAAAACCCACGACACACTCGTATGACAATGTTTTGCCCCAAAAAGGAACAAGAAAGTAGAAATGAAGAAGAAATATATCCAATGCATGCCACTCGGCTGGCTCTTGAAAACCAGAAAAAGAGGAATGACCAAAAAGATGAGAGGTCCTTCCCGGAATCGAACCGGGATCACAAGAATCAGAATCTTATGTGCTAACCATTACACCAAAGGACCAAGACCAAGTTTTGTTTGCTCATTATTAACATGTAACTTCCTTTTACAATACTTAAACTAAGTACTAGTGTCGCCCACCTCCTCCCAAATCTAACCCCAAATCTATGCCAATACCCATTGCCGAATATCAACAATCCGGCGTCCACAAAAAGAGCAAACACCAAGAATTAAAAGACTAATTTATGGCTTCCTAATTACCAATATCTTCATTTAATGAAGTAAAAAGAAAAGAAAAGCAAAAAGAAGAGGTCGTGCCCGGAATCGAACCGGGATCTCGAGAATCAGAATCTCATGTGATAACCACTACACTACACAACCATTTTTTTATTTCTGTGCAACGTTTGCTTTGTTTGTGACTTGTAACTTCCTTTTTAAATCTTTAAACCAACCAACTAAGTACTGCCTATCTAAGTTTCCTTCCCAATCCCAACTCCAGCTCCTATCTCAACTCATGCCAAGACACCCCTTACTACCCGTAACTACCTTAGGTCATTTCACGCACGCATTGTTTACTTGGATTTGGAAGCACGCATGATTTCTGAGTTATGTAGTATATAGAATGCAGGGGGGCGGAAGGGAAGTCATTGTATCGGTATTATTCTCTTGCACTTCATAGATGGTATGAACGGCGTCCTTTTGAGAAGTCTTGATTTCCTGATTAGTTCTTGCTACGTATTTATTTCGCGCTCATATACGGAAGTACTGTACAGCGCAGCACAGCACAAAAAACACGCGCAAAAATCGAGTTGCTGTTTTCTAGTAGGATATTCAATGCCGTATCACGCTTTTCTGAATCATCAAGTATCATCATCTTCATCTCTACAAAGGGCAGGAATGAGCTATTAAATCTAGAATTTGTGTGGTTTGAATTGAAAGTACGATGGATTGATTAGCAGAGTCATGGCAGGAATAGAATCTGAAGTGCGAAGTTTTAGAAGCTATGATTTTTTTTTTATCCGTGTGCCCCTTCCTACCCCGTTTCTATCTGTACAATCCATCCGCTCAACATGATTTCCTTTGAAGTTCTTCCATATTCCCATATTCCCATATCCATCTTCACCTTCACCGTACCACCAATAACTAACTACTTGAACCCTCCCATTGTTGACGTTGTTGCTTTGGGGTTTGTAGTTCGTGATAAGATGCGCTGTTGCTGTGGTTGGCGAAATTGCATGTTCCGGGTTGCTGGCTGGTTGTAGGTAGTTGGACTTTGAACGTGGCATGATGAGTTTAAATGTTTGAAGGCGTGATCTGCATCATAATGGATGATTGATGGGTAGCTGTATAGAGAATTAGCAAATGGATTGAGATCTGTAGACTCTGGACTTACCTTTGCAATAAGTTGCTGGCGCGCGCACTTGAATTTGAATTGGCAAGAACTCATGCTTGTTGTCTGTCTTGTCTGTTGAAAAAGGAAGAGGTGGAGTGTAGTGTTGAGATGAAGAGAAGGTTGATGAAAGTCCGCCGAGATATGCTGTTTGGTATTAGTTCGATATCATCCGTTAACTGTGAACGCGGGACTTACTTTGAGAAGTTAACTGATACTCGTACCGATTTTCCAGAACCAAGTGCGCAACCACAGCCAGTTTGATGTCAAGGGATGATAATGAGAACTGTGTTGATTTTCCATCCTCGGCACCGCGAGTGAAGCCATAACCTCGAGACATGTCCCATTCCGGAGATAGGATCAGTCATGATCTTGGCAGATTTGCATGACGGGAACCGTGCTTGGAACAGAGAGACGAGGACCACCACCACCCAATATATGGCTGGAAGGCAGTGGTGGCCCTCGTCAAGAGCTCGAAATTGCTCTTTGCACTTTGCTCGAAAGCAAAGTGCTCAGAACATAAAGACAAGGACCACCAGCACAACAAGCCAGTATATGGCTGGAAGGCAGTGGTGGCCCCTGTCAAGAGCTTTTGCTCAAAAGCCCAAGAGGTTAGAACAAAGTGACGAGGGCAACCAGCATAACCAGCCAGTATGGCTGGAAGGCAGTTGCCCCCGCCGAGATCTCAAATTCCTCATTCTCGGCGAAGCGCCGAAGCTGGTGCAACAAAGGCACCAGCTTCAGCTTCCTTAGAAGAAAGCTTTGTGTTCGAAGTCATTGTCGTGGCTCCGTAAGCCTACGTCGTCATGAAAGTCAGTAGGGAAGGACAAAAATCGCACTTCTGATAGATAGATCTGTGCTGCTTCGCAACACTTGCTGGAATTGAACTGGGGCTGGAGTGTTATCGTACGTACCTTGTGTTTGTCTTTTTGTTTCATGAATATGTGGTGTTGATGAAGATTTGAGATGATTGTGGTGAGGTTGTTGATAATGAAAAAGATGAAAAGGATTGTGGGTTGAGCGTGGGCGCAATTTAAAGGGGAGTGAGTCGCCTCGCTAGTGCCGTTTTATGTCCAGTGACTTTCAATGGCAAGTCAGCTGCACGACGGAGACACTAGAAGTGTATTATTGTCTTTACTAATGGTTTTTTAACAGAGGCTACAGTAGGTACAGCTATGCTAGGCAGCTTCAAGTCATAGCAGACATCCCAAAGCAGTGAGTAGCTAGTTGATTTGGATGAGTTTACATATGAGACAAGGTATGCCCTTCTTTCCACCTGTCTGGGAATCTGCAAAGCATTTTGCCCCTGGAAATATCACGAATTAACTGAAGCAGAAGGGCACTTGCTAAAGATATCGTACAGACTAGGTACATAGAGGTGGACAAGTTTGATTGAGCGCTATCCAATATACTACTGACCATTCTAGGTACTTCTTCCACAACCATGCCAGACTGATTCTACCATACCCTACGCAGTTTATACCCAAGTGTTATCCACCAAGTGGCAAGTACTACCAACTGATGGCGATCTATGGAGGAACGTGAGGTTGGGCGACGAAGACCCAGAGGCAATCTGACGGACCACGGAACGCGCATCCAACTCCAGCTTCTCAGAAGATTCATTACGCATGGACTCGACTTGCATAACTGAGAGCAGTTTTCTTTCACATTCAATTCCATAATCGGATGCTCGCATAGGTGGGTCATCCTTCCAAATAGTCACTGATCAATAGTTGTTGATTCTTCTTCGCCTATAGTTGCACCACATGTACCCTCGAGACGGCCGTCATCCAGTTTATGTCTTCGTCGTGGGCACCAGGAAGGAAAGGAAGGAGGTTGAGCATCGTTGAGAGTTTGCATAATGGTAGTTCGACATCGAGGAATATAGCTTCAGCCGCAGTTTGCACCTTCAGAGTAGCAGATATGCGCAACACATACAATTAGCAAACTATCACAAGAAAGACTCGATAGAAGGGAGAATGAGTACAAACGCTACAGGGCGAGGAGGGCACAATACATGTTTGCAATGCTCGGCAAAGCTTCGACCATAACTGGTGTGGGCATTCTAGTCTGATTGGAGACCTGTTGTGTCCATTGATTTCACCAAACTGTGGTCTGCTCTTCTGCTTTCATCGCTTCTACATCTCTGTAATCTCTGTAATTGGTGCCGTATGACGTAACATCGGTGCTGAGGAAACTGAAGGATCTGGGCAAAGTTCAATCGATATGGGAGATGAGACCTAGGTGAGGTCTCACACAGATCTTGATGATTAAATCCGGCAGATGTAATTTATGGGATGATGTGGCGAGCGAAGTACTTACACTTACCACCAGAAACGCCATGGGACTTCTTGAGCTCGTGCGCAGCGAGTCAAATCAGGGTTTAGAGGTCACGAACAAGATCGACTTGTGCTCATGTTACTGTGCCAATGTATTTTTATTGTTACTATCTAAAATCAGTTCGATCTTTGAGGCCAACGACCCAACAGAGGATGTTTTGCCCTAAGGCTTTCGCTTTACGTATATTAGCTATGATTTTCGTAACTCCAGAAAAAGTATAGAACATACAAATTTATGATGATTTCTTGAACATCTTGTTGGTCTCAAAACCGATTCTGATCTCACCGGTCTCCAGTTCATCCTCAGTGTCTACGATCATTTCTTCCTCCTCCGCAGCAAGATTTTCCTCGATGATCTCGAGCATGGCTTTCTTTGCGTGAGACATTTTGGATTGGAGCGATCTACCATCCGTACAGGGACGTCTGGTTCCTGGTGGTGGTTGGTATAACGCAAAGATTTGCCTCCAACGAGCTGGTGTGGTATTAACAGCACCCAGAAAACCAGTCCGTCCTGGTACTGCTTGGTTTAATGCCTCGAGATTGTTCATGACTACGCAATTTTTAGCCTAGGTCCAGGAAAATAATATGTGAATAACTCAAGTCAACTCGGTTACCCAAATCAAGTAGGCCACCCAACTCAAGTGGCCCAAGGTTTCTGGTTATGAATGTGAATAATACATACAATCAAGGAGCTTCTGATACTCCGCTCTCTTCTCAGCCGTGATGCTGGTGAGGCTGGCAGCCGAAGCCCAATTACCATAACCGTAGTTGTGATTTGGGGCCATTTTGGATATTCTGCGTGAAGTAGCTGGTGCTATTGCGGGATTGAGGTGAATACTGTTGTGTTGGTGTGTGCGTGTGTATGTTTACATAGAAAGGTTGGAAAGGTTGGAAATGCTAGGATAGCGCGTTAGCTATTATAGCCGCTGAAATTCAAAGGCGCCCTTAGATTTGCCTCAAAAAGTGAATAATATTAATACTTCCAGATTTATTTGTAGTACTATATAGCACAATATTAGTTACCAGTAAATTACCCAAAGCAAATTGAGCCCTTAGCTCGGACGAAGTAGGGCAAGCATACTCATAGCAAAAGTAGAATTTGAAGTAGTATTTATCTTTCTTGCATGCGTTTCCTCCTCCGCCTCAACCTCCACCGGAATAGTCTAGTATTTGCAAGAATTTTCGTTCGGCGTTGAAGAAATAAAGGTGCTTCCTCAGACAACCGCCGACAAAAGCTGGCTTAGCCAAGGTCGTCGGCGAATGAAATCATCCACATAACATTCACTTCAACTTCGAAGGTTAGTCGACTAGGCGAGAGCCACAACCATTTAATAGCTTAGTTCCCGATTGTAAGATAAGTTTATGCTTCAATTCAACATCAATATGGGCATGTAGCAACATACAGGTTTCAGATTTAGCTGCTCGCTTAGCATCTTGGTGGTATCATTGTGAGCTTTTTCCATGCTTGATATTTAAGACTGGAAATTTCCTAGGTGATTTAAAGCGAATTTAACTTATAATTCTTTTTTCTTGTAGGATATTGTACAATTTTTGTTACTACTGCGGCTTTCGTTGTTAGCTCGTACAATCATTTCTTCTGAGATTAGTGACATGTACCTACTAAATTACAGGAAACGCTGATTTGTTTCGAAGCCAATCCGGATTTCATTCGTCTCCAACTCGTCCTCCGTGTCTTTAAAGTTTTCCTCTTCCTCCTCCTCCTCGGCCTGCTGGTTTTCCTCAATAAGGTCCAGCATATTCTTCTTCGCGCGCGACATCTTGCTCTGCAAGGAGACCCAGTCCTTACAGGGGCGAGCACCTTGCGGTGGCTGGTACAGGAGAAAGATTTGGTGCCATCGTTGTTCTGATATTGGAGCTACTCCCAGAGCACCGACTCGGCCCGGAACGGCTTGGTTGAGTCTTTCGAGGTTATCTAGGACTACATAAGTGTTAAATTTGTTATGAATGGTCCATCTAAAAGTTGATTATTGATATGAAATGAATACGTACAGTCCAACATCTTCTGGTATTGCTGCGTCTTCTTGGCTGGCAGGTGACTGAGGGTTTCTACAGCGGGCCAATTTCCATAACCGTAAGTGTTTGAGTTTTGTGATGCCATTTTGGAGGGTTTGCAGTATGGTTTCGTGTCTTAATGGGATGTGCTGTAGTTTTGTGATATGGTGATGTTGCTGTGGAAAGCTTTGAAATGTGCTTGAATAAAACGTTGATTGTCATGACCGCCGAAATCTCAGACCGACCTTACATTCACTCGTAAAAGTAAATAATACTAGTGTTTTCTAGTTGTATTTAAAATATTATATAATATAATAATATTTAATACACATGCTATACCAATTTCTCTATAGAGATTAATTCTATTACGATAATATTTACATAAAGAAGATGGTTGACTTAAATAAAGTCAGTTACTTACATCAAGTGAATTGGCCAAAGCAAGTGAATCATCTAAATGAAATGAGTTACCGGAGTGAGTTGAGCCCTCAGATCGGAATCCTCGGTAAAGATTCGACCATAATTTGTGTTAGCCTTCTAGTCTGATTGGAATCTGATGAGTTCATTGATCTTACCAGATTTCAGTCGTAACATCTGCTTCCATTCTGCATCTCTACAATTGGTGCCGTACGACGTAACACCGGTTCTAAGAAAACTGGAGGGCCTGGACAAAATTCAATACATGGGGAGTTATATAATCTCTTTTCAGTTCCTTAGTAGAATTACGGAGAGCTATGAAGTGATTAGTTCATTTTTAACCACAATACGCAGTCAATCAAGACGAAATGTCAATTTGATGGTGTAAAGCTTTTTATTGGGTTTTCAAGCTTTCCTAATCAAACTGCCAGAAATTGTGGGTTACCACAGAAGGAACTGTATTGTCACTGCCTGTAATTATGTTAACTAAAATTCTTTCAATAATAATAATGGAAATTGCCTACAGATTTATTTGAATTGCTTATTGGTCTCAAAACCAATCCGGATTTCATTGGTTTGTAACTCCTCGCCTGTCTCTTCAAAAATTTCCTCCTCGGCAAGACGATTTTCCTCGATTATGTCAAGCATTACTTTCTTTGAACGTGACATTTTGGACTGTAGAGATACCCAATCTTTACAAACTCGGATGGTACCATTGGGTGGCTGGTAAAGAGCAAAGATCTGCTGCCAGCGAGCGGGTGTAATTGCTACAGCTCCCAAAGTACCAACTCGACCTAGTACGGCAACATTCAAGCTCTCGAGATTGGTGAGAACTGTCGCACTGTTAGCTTAATTCATTTGGTTTTAATGTCTTTTAGAAAAGAAAGAAGAAGCTGGGAATTGCTGAATGACATAAGTTAATTGGGTTACCCAAATCAACTGGGTAACCCAAGACAACCAGGCAAAAAGCGTCTAAAATTTTAGGATTATGAAAAATACATACAGTCCAGCGACTTCTGGTATTTAGCCTTCTTGGCCTCAGAAAGGTTGGTGAGATTTGCGGCGGGAGGCCAGTTGCCATATCCGTAGTTTGAGGCCATTTTGAGATGTTTGTAGTGAATTTTGAGTGGCGTGTTTTTTTGATATGATTTTGTGCTCGGAGTTGATGTTGTTGTGTGTGTGGGTTGGAAATGTGAGGATAGCGCGTTGGCTATCACGGCCGCTGAAGTGTGAGGTTGACCTCATATTCGGCTCAAAAAGTAAACAACACCAATATTTTCTGGTTGTATTTGCAGTATTACATAGTATAATAATATTTAATGCGCGTACCATATCGGTTGTCTTACAGAGATAAATTCTACTAAGACGATGTTGATATAAAAAAAGATGATTTACTGACATAAAGATAGTTACCCACATCCAGTCAGCTACCAAAGTGAGCTGGGCCCTCAGCTCGGACGAAGAAGGGCAAGCATGCGCATACAAAATCATCGTGAAAGCAAAAGTAGAATTGGAAGACGTATTTATCTTTCTTGCTTGATTATTTGAGCTTTACATTATGAGAAAAGCCGACTGTAGATTGTAGCTGCTTGTAAACAAGTAATGGAAACAGGAGGACAAGGACAAACAAAAATATTGCTTCTAGTGGCTTGCGTTTTCTATGCCAAACGTTAGTGTTAGCTACTTGAAAACCCAAGTTAGCGTAAATACTTGCAACAAACAGCAAACACAACAATGGGTTTGTAGCTCAGTTGGTAGAGCGCTCGCTTTGCAACTGCAAACTTGCGAGAGGTCTTGGTTTCGATCACCAACAAATCCACTTACAATTCTTTTTTTGGTCATTTGATTTTACTGGGGACTTGGGAGAGAGGCTTCTTCGTCTTCTTCTTGGGGGCCGAGATATTATGACCATCTCATCTCAGCTACGTTGAGCTCCTATATCCATTAAAATTACTTCATTCAATAATCTTCTTATTTTGTTGAGACTTTTGGCAGAGTTTGAGCAGGAATTTTGCTATCTGGCAAGCATAGATTCGCGGATTGCGGCCGTATGTTGAGTAAAACAAGGCCACGAAAATCTAGCCGCAGAATGGGAAGCGCGCCTCTGCCAATCGTATGGCGAATGTCTTTTCGACAGAAAACTAACTAAATATATTGCAGTTTTCAACTAAGTTTCAAACTACAGACTTGTGTTAAGCTATTCACTGTTTTCCTGACATGTCGTGCAACACACTATCCGTAGTTAACCTCTCATCACTTCGAAATTTAGCATGTACTTTCGCCACGAAAGCCTTAGATTTTTTCTTGCATATATTCTAATAATACGAGGAAGATACGTCAACTCTTTGCAAAGCTGTCGCTAAATGGTTCAAAGCCAGCGTCGGTAAAGTTGTAATCTTAGCTAAGCGAGGAGAACAAGTGCCTCTCCAATTTCAACGTTGGTCAAAATCTGATGGCATATACGATCGATGCGTGTAGACTGAAGGTTTTTAATTTATTGAGATAAGTATCTTTTTAAAAAACCTTAGGAAGGTTCTCTTCACACAAAGCGCGGGCTCTAATTGGCCAGCGCGTCACTCCCAAGTTATCTGGTCAGTGAACTGTGGTCAGAAATCAATCCAACAGTATGGTATGATCAAGTCTAAGTAGGAGAAACACACTACACGGAGATTATTCCTCGTCTTCATCGCAAGTTGTCTCTCTGAACTGCTTCCAAGTAAGGACTTGGATTTCTGTCTCGGATTTTTCTAATCACTCCTCTGTTATAAGATATCTACGAATGATTGGCATCTATAGACTTTGTTAACAATCCATCGTGGATAGACCTATGTAACACTCTCAGTGCTGAGGTACTAGGCTCTGGAAGTCTCGAAATGTCTTGTCGGCATAAATGTACATTAAATGACGTATGGTACAACATACATACGTCTTTTATCTTGGATAAATGTGCTGTGAGATGAGACTATTCGTGTAATTTTGAAGGCATTCAGATTTCTATGTTTTGAATTCTAGCTCACTAAAATTCAAAATTAGATCTAGCATTTACGCTTTCCTATTTGACTTTCCGAGCAACCACCCTTTGCGTCTTCTTTTCCATCTTCACAATCTTCATTCTAATCCATCGTCAAACGAGCAAAGTGCTTACTCCAAAGCCAGCCAACTCCGTCAGACGGATCATCTTGATTTTTCGCCAACCACAACTCCCCCTTCTCGGCAATGACTTCGAAAATCTGGATTGCAGTAAGCAAAAGGGGCACTGTTTTGTAATTTGAGCAAGGTACTTACTTACTTCACCCGCCTGATAAAAAAGATATGGGTACCCAGCCTCGAGTTTTGAAGTGGAAATATTGAACTCGAAGAGGCTGGCAGCGAGGTACAGTACATTATATCCTCCTCTATTGGAATAACTTGGTTCTTCTGACTTATGAGTCGCCTCATTGGTATCTGCATCATCTGTGTCGCCAATTGGCATGGCTGAATGGAAAAGACCATAAAATCGCGTATTATCGATCTTGATTTCAGGGTCTAAGGTATCTACGGTAGTGGAGGGAGATGTAGAATCGTCTGGAATTTTTGGATCCCATGAGACTTCGGGGAGACGAGGTTTCGAATAAGCTTCGTTACTAAATTCGTCATACGTCGTATGCACAAGTATTGGGTTAGAGATTTCCAGTTTTCTGACAGGCTTCTTAGTGCTAGGGTTTCGCCCGAGGAGTCTTAGTCCTTTCGGGAGAGTTATGGTTTCCACATTTGTCCCGGTTTGCTTAGTGAGAGTTATTTTTGATCCAGACTGTGTCAGTCTAGACCGGATTTGAGATCCCCAGTTCAATGCACCTCCAGATATGGTTCTTTTGTGTTTTTGGTGGGGCCAATAAGGGCCTCTGATCTGAGGTTGTAGGTGCAGTTCTTCTAGCATCTCCAAAAGAGTAAAGGTTGCTATTTTGTAGATCCTCCTTAAATATAGGAAGTGCTTGTACGGCAATATTTGATATGTGAGACAAGCTGAGTCCGGACAACATGGACCACGACTGGGTCAGCTGCGACGAGGAAGCGGTTGAGAAAGGACGGGAGTCCCTGACTCGAGATCGTTTGTACACCCAAGAGGTTTGAAGGTCTTCATCGAATGTAAAACCTAAAGCGGGGTGTACATCGGGGTTGATAGAAGCGATGACTGTGCCATCACGAACCGTCTCTTGACTCATTAAGGAGGATGAATCGTTATTGTCTGGAACAATAGTTGATGGCGCCATTGATCTCTCCACCATTGCCATCCGCTGGGCCAATTGCTGGTTGGTCTGAATCACGCTCACCATAAGTACTTTCAACTCGCCAGCAGCGGTCTCGGCATTGTGGGCGGACTGACACGTCAAGATATTTGTTATCAAAATCAAGGACGTCTTATGAGACTCCAGATTTTGCAGATACCCCTTCAAATCCGTAGCCTTTGACGCCCATCTCACACTATCAAGCAGACCAAGCTGCTCATCAGATTCTAGTCCTTTAATACACCCATCGAGGTCCGAAAAGGTCATCACACATGCCGTCAAAGTTGCAACGACCTCGTCTACCATGATCAACGACGCTCGCTTAGGATCGAATCCAGTGCGGCTGAGGAGCAATATCTGCAACTGTTGCAAAACCGACCGAAGGGTATCGACAGTTGTTTTGATGTCTCTTATCTCCCTTGATCCAGAATTCTTACTTGAGATTATCTTCCCTATGCCGACTGATACGAGTTGTGCAGCCGTCAACAGCCCCACCACCGATGCGGCTACGGACAGAGGATCCGCCATCGTGGTTGAAGGGCAGGGAGAATCGGCCTTGTTCCAAGGAAGATATATAAGACTAGATGGTTATTACTATGTCGGTAAGGATGGAAGAGTTGTTTCGGCTAGAAATCCATCGATAATGATATTTTGAGGCTCGAGGCTGTGCCTAGCACAGCCCCTCATCACCCTCATCACGTTAGCGGCGATGCGAAAAGTGCTGGACGCCACACAACTTTGATTGGATATCTAGTCCTTATTCACAGTCTGACAAAGAGACAACTTTTCTCTCCCCTACAAGTTGTGTAAATTATTGAATAAGTTTAAAAAAAAAAGAGAGAGGAGAAGCGGCCATGCATACCGACGGAATATACAACGAGGATTGAAGGATAAGAGTTGAATTACCAAAGAATATTCTTTCACAGCTTATCGCAACAAAGAATCACACAAGACATCTTTGGATGACAAAGGCCTAATTATTGTTATCACTAAAGGCTATTTCAAAGAACCGTCTGGCTGAGACACAAAGGTATTGTATTCAGCTTCGTTTACAAACAAAAACTGACAAACGAACAATAACCCCATAGTCAAGTACTTAACCATTCACACCTCCACCTACCACTCATAATAACAAATCATCAACATACCGACCGCACACAAAATCCAAAACCCAAATCTTAAACAATCTCACCACACACAAACGCACAAGAAAAAGGATGTGTTTCCGACGCTATAACCGAGCCCAAACCAAAATGGCCCTCGAAACTGGTGGCCGCGTTCCTGAGTGGATGCTATTTGTCATGGGATTCGCGCTCCTAGTAACCATTACCCTCCTCAGCGTGATCGCTTTCCTGCTAATAAACAAGCCTTACTGCCACTGTAGTTTAGATTCAGACTCAACAACGGACAGTACCTTCAATGCAGTCACTACATCGACAACAACAACGGGCTTCTGGACAGGCTTCGAGAGCCATGGACCGGAACCGAATCATGCTTCTGCATTAGATTCCGCAACGCTAACCATTCAGACTATTCAGCCTACGTCAACTGGGTGGTTCACTGGGTTCAATGGGCATGAGAGCCCAGCTCTCAAGACTTCAACTACTCTTGTCACATCTATAGTTCGACCTACCACTACAAATACTTGGTGGACTGGATTCGAGAGTGATGCTCCTAATTATGTCAAGGCTGGTCTTGGTCCTTGAGTCAAAGTCACACTCGAGGATTCTATGAAATAAAAAAAGAAGCAGAAAGGCAAAAAGGTAAGTTGGAGGTAAGTTGGTGGCGGAAAGTTCCGCTTACGATAGTAACTAACATCTTCGAGATGACTAAAAAATTGACAATTCTTTTTTGCGAACTTTGTGTCCCAACCAACTCTTGAACGTGATACGAACATTTTAATTAGACATAATAATCCTACCATTCTAGTGAGCTATATATGTCATCAACTTAGTGAAGAGCTAAAAGGATTGCCAAGGAGATGGGAGAAAAAAAGTGGGTGCCACGAAAAAAAATTGTAAAAATTGGTTTCCGCGCGAAGAAAGGACAACTAACTCCAAGAGACTACAAATCCACAAAACAAAAAGAACACACCAAAAGAATACTCCCTCTGGTGGGCTTGAACCACCAACCTCTCGATAGATCTGTATTTATTTAACAGTCGAACGCGCTAGCCAATTGCGCCAAGAGGGATGTTTGAGCTGTTTGAGCTGTTTGTTGAAGGACTTTGATACTTTTGATTCTATAACCAAGTCCCGGCGGACAGATTGGTGGGTCACCACATTGGCAATTAGATACTTTTCTGTAATTTCTAAGATGAATAGGTTCTCATAGTCTCCTTCAATAGGTTATTCAAAATCTATAATTTAAGTTCTATTCTTTCTCTATCTGCTTATATCATACGTTTATAGAACATCTATCTTCAATACCTAGGCAATTGACTAAGTATATATAGCGCCCCAGCGCAACTTATAGATATTAAATCTCTCTGCGCCTCAGACATGTGCTTCATGTAACAACAGGTGCAGGGTGTCTTGGGTCTATAGTGCCAGTCGGAAGACCAGCGTAGCTGGTTGAGTTGTGATATTATTGCCATCCGATTCCTCAAGCTTATTTCATATAGACTTAATTTTTTTTACTAAAGCAAGGAATTCAGATATAACTGACAGCAATATGTAATTTAGCAACAAACGCGCAACAAAGAATTCCAGATACAATTACTTTTAATATGCCTAGGAGTCGGGCCGTGCAGTTGAGGAGACGCTCTTTGTTCTATTTTCTACTCTGATCTTATCGATGGCTAATTTGTGATCTTCCTTGGCCTGTGACTGAAGTCTGGCTGGTGAGTTTGTAGACCGGTGACTTAATGGACTTAAGTATATATTTTTTTCCGCTGCTTGTTCGACCTTTCTCCTAGAGAACGCCTGAGTATACCGTTTGTGTTTTTAGTTTCAAGTCCTAATACACTAATACATGCGCCTATGCTGTTGGAATTGGTTGACTAATCATAAAAAGACGCATGATCAGGTATTGGTAAAAGTATAGCGTAGGAGTTGAAGTATTCCCAATACGTATTAGAGGTAAACCAGTTATTTGGGCATAAGATGTCGGCGTCCTATAAATGTAAACTTCAATAGAATGCATTCTGCTGTACGTCAGATTCTCAGGAAATTTGGTCATTATTGCTACAGTATCAAAGATTTCAAACCAATATGGAAATCTTAAGACAAGCCAACATCCCCTTCTGCCAACTTTCAAAGCCATAAGTCTCTCAAACAGGAGAACCTTTTCAACAATCTCCAGAGTCTTAATCTTGAATTAAAGAAGTACTTTATACAGGAAAAGAAATTTCAACAGAACTCACAGCATCTACTGTTAATTATCTTACTTTACAAAAGTGTATACTGCAAAAAAGCCCAAGTTAACTAATGAACTTGACACTCTCTTTAGGTAAGCGAGGTCAAGGGCTGACCATTTCAAGGTAGCTAGCACATATTTAAGACTCCTGTCAAGCAGCAACAGACATAAGGATAGAAAATCCTCCCCTTAAATACTCCCAAACATCTTCTTCCCAGAAGGCCATAATTACAATAACAACGTAGACAGGCAACCTAGAAATCAGTACATCTTAGTCACGTGTAAGCCTCAACTCCTGTCCCGTCATCTCGCTTCCGATTACTCATCCCGTTGCATACAAACTACTTACTAAGTACAGTGCCGTACTTCGTACTGTCATACTAATAAAATACCAGTACTTCGGGATACCCAAAACTCCCAGATTCATCCATCCCTCCCAGCCTTCCCTCGCCTTTCCCGCCAAGCTATCAAAACAGAGAGAGAGAGAGAGAGAGAGAGAGAGAGAGAGAGAAAGAGAGAGAAGAGAAACCGCATCGCCCAAAACGGTTTCACAACCACGACTAGAAGTAACTCAAAAAGATAACGAAACAGGGAGAGAGGAGAGAAGAGAAGTCATTCAAAACCCAACATACCCTCTAGAAAGCCCATGAAATAATTAAACAATGGAAAACCCCCAAACCACCCGTCAAAGAATTCCCTCATCAACCTCAAATTTCCCCGGTTCCTTCGCGCATCAAGCACAAGTCAATAACAATAACACACCCCAAGCATCCACAACATCAACTGCATCACAACCAATACCCCAATTAGAACCCTCAGCATGCGCCGAATTCCCAGGTTCATTCGCATCTCACCTCCGACAAGAGCATCACCACCAAGATGAAAACCAAAACCAAAATCAAAATCTAAACCAGATTCAACAACACCCTACTCGTGCACCGCTATCAACACAAGATAAAATAATCACCTACCTAAGATCCGACTGGACTCAAATCCACATCTACAAATCCGCATTCATAGAAACAATCGGGACTACATCTCTCTGTTTTCTCTCAGGAACCCTACACATCACAATAACGAATTCGCTCACTACTACACCCGCAGCAGTAGCACCCTATGTAGGTGTAACTAATATAATCCTCCTAAGTCTATTCATCTACGCGCTAGCGCCTAGTTCGGGAGGTCATGTAAACCCGTTTATAACATTTACAACTATGGTAACGGGGTTAACTGGATTTTCGAGAGGGGTGTTGTATATGGTGGGTCAGACTTTGGGAGCTGCTTTGGCTGGGGGCTTGATTAGAGGTTGTTTTGGTGGTGGAGGTGGTGGAGGTGATGGGAGTACTGATAAGTTGATTATGACGTATGGGGGTGGTGGTTGCTACCTGACTCCCAATGCTGGGATTAGTGTGGGACGAGTTTATCTACTTGAATCAGTTTTGAGTTTTATACAGATGTAAATTTTGGCTTTTGTTTTTTTTTTTTTTTTCACTTTCTATCTACTTCCTTTGAGAATCCTTTCATATTTGTTCCTTCTATTCCTTTTACCTTCCAAAATACGCAAGACTGACGTGCGAAAGTTTTCTGTCCTTCGGTGTTGGTCTTGATCCTCGTCAAGCTCAAGTCTTTGGACCTAAACTCGGTCCTTTTCTCGTAGCTTGCACACTCGGTCTCGTATCATTCTCGTCTGTCAACCTGGCACCTGGATATCCTGGCGCTGGTGGTAATCCTGCGAGATGTTTTGCTTTTGCTGTTGCACGTGGGGATTTTAGGAGTAGGTTAAGAAACGTTGCGTTTAGCGATGGGATGCTAATAAGTGATAGATCAGTGGATCTGGTGGGTAGGACCGCTAACCGCTGCAATGGTGCAAGCCGTTGTTTATCATATTGCACCCCCTTATCATCGTCAGATGAGAGAAGAAGCTGCTCTATCCATTGCGGCTGGGACAAATGCGATGGACAAAACGAGCCCAAAGGGTGGCCGGGACGAAGAATTGGCTTAGTTTGAAGTTCTTAGATCAATCGATAATGGAAGGCACTCTCAACTGGTAGACAACTTCAACAGCACGTGTTATGATGGTATATGATTCTTTCTGAGAAAGAACGTTCGTTGGGTACAAATCGGCGAAAGCCGCTGAACTGTAATCCTTTTCGCCTCTTCCAATGCCTGAAACTACCGTACCACTACCACTACGTACTGAGCACAGGACAAGGAAACAATTAAGAAATTGGAAGGAAGAAGGAAGGCTAGCCTACAGAGCATACGCGTAAGTTGGGTAGAAAGCGGCAGGAGCCGCTGGGCCTTGAGAACCTTCCTCCCGTTGCAGGAAGCAAGGCTTTGGATCTTGAGAATAATACTTTGATCTAGATAACGACTCGAACATTAAGGCCTTCGAATATCGTATCAGCCAGTCCATTCTGTCATCTAGGCTGAAATTGTGAGCGGATCTCAGGATATGACCCCCAAATCTAATTGATTAGGTTCCGCCGTGAAACTGGACGAGATACGGCACATGAAGAGATACCTAGATGCTCAGATACTACCGGTATCGGCAGAGCATAGTCCGACAGTAATTGCAGTAACTGCACGCACATACTGTAACAATCTCTGGAAACCTGGAAACATGCAACATTGGCACTTCTGGTTACGATACACAACACTTCAAGGGAAAAGATCGGCACTAGATCCCCAGGAGAGGAGAAACTCCCACACCTTTTTGTCTGTGAAATCCATGCCACGAATAGGAGTACCTACACACCACACCAGGAATCCTTCGAAAAGTCTGGCTTTGGGTAGCATTGCCGAGCTCTAGTAAGCTACTCACCCGAACCTTCTCCAGGCGAACTTTCTTTCCGCACGCTTCTCGGCGGGAAGCACAGTCCTCATAACCTTAGATATGACGAAAGCTGAGAAGATCATGGTGTGAAAATTACAGAAGATAGCTGTGAAAGCATGACTGAAAGACGAAAAAGGTCGTCCGGAACACGTGCCTCCACTAGATAAGCTCTCGCATCACTTAACACAAAGCATTATTACGGAAGCACTGGTTCTTCTCCAGATGTTCATAGCTTCCTTTCGAAGTTTTCCGGACCAGAAACTCCATGCTCACGACTACAGAGAATCTACCAAAGGCTTCTGCGGTCCGAGATGGATTTACGACTGCAGGGAAAGGACCTCATGATTCCTTTTCACATAACACAAGATTACCTTCCAGAGACGTTCCTTCTCATCATCTATTATTATATGACGCGTGCTTCGTAGAGGGGAGAGAACTGCGGTGCGCAGTGCTCATTCCTTGGCGAGATGATGGTGTTTCAGTGTGGCAGCAAAGGCCACAACGTCTCGCTTAATTGGCTACCTTCTCGCTTCAAACGGCCAAAGCACGTTTCGCACGACCACACCAAAACCACCTTCGAAAACATCCATCGTAGATGCTTGGCTGCGATGACTCCATCCCATTTTCTCGTCCATAGACATCGGCTTTTTGTACGCCTCGCCGCTGGCTCATCCAGAAATCAACCAATCGCGGGAGCATAGGAACCATCTGACATTTATGCAATACCGGGAAGCCTTCTCACATGAGCAGCTATCAGCGGGCTTCAAGGAAAACCTAAATAGAAACTCTGAATTCAGCCATCGCTCAAGATGGCAAAGTCGATCGAGATATACATCGCATACAGTCTCATATGGTTCGTCATTGACCTGTGCTCATCCTTGAGGAACCCCCATAAGAGCACTGTATAGGATGGAGGTGGATAAGATTGCATGAATGAACTGCCGTTTTGGGTTCAACAGCGATCCGGGGAGGTCCATTAGGGGATTGATAGCCCAGAACATTCGTTTGGAGGACCTGAACCTAGTTTTATGTGATAGCTATACATAACTTAACAGTCCAGTGCTCTTGTAACTGCAATGAATAATTCTCAAATCTGAAGAGAAGGGCAAGATTATGAAAATGCCATTCCCAGTTGCATATACAGTCGAGAAAAAGGGAAGCAAGCACTTACTTCCAATCCCCTCGGAGTCCAGCACCCAAGCCTCCGAAGATGGTTCTTCCACTATACCTGAAAGTGAACGAGGATGACTACCGACCACATGGAGGTAGACACGAATGGATCGACGATACTGTCCGCAATCACCTTGTGGCAATGATCGGAGAGTTCATTGGCACCATGATGTTCCTCTTTTTCGGCTTCACTGGAGCGCAGATTGCAAATAGCAAGCCTCAAGCACTGCTGGCAGGCTGCTTGTTGAGTACAAATCAAACTCAGGGACTTAGTCTCGAACAGTTATTATACATCAGTATAGGATTCGGTATTAGTCTCGCCGTAAATGTGTGGATATTTTACAGGGTCAGCGGAGGCGCTTTCAATCCAGCAGTACGTTACGAATTCAGCCTTCCAAGAACTACATACTAACAAAAAACAAGGTGACTCTTGGACTATGCTTAAGTGGTGCTGTGCCTTGGGCCCGAGGAGCTCTCCTGGTGCCAGTTCAGATAGTTGCCGGAATCATTGCAGCATTTCTGGTGTCCGTTCTTTTCCCGGGTGAGCTACAGGCAGCCGTTTCCCTTGGAAATGGAACCAATACTTTGCAAGGACTTTTCATAGAAATGCTTCTCACAGCCGAGCTGATCTTTACGATCCTCATGCTGGCCGTGGAAAAAACACCGAGCGACTTTCGCTGCACCACTTGGAATCGGAATGGCATTGTTCGTTGGGCACTTTGCTGGTATGTGAAATCCACTTATAACATCCTTCTCAGTACTAACTGGAGATGCCTCACAGCTATCGAATTCACAGGTGCTGGATTGAATCCTGCAAGAGCGTTCGGAACAGCCGTCGTGCTTAATAAGTTTCCCACCTACCACTGGATATATTGGCTGGGTCCAGTGCTTGGGGCGATTTTAGCAACCATGCTGTATAAGATAATTAAGGTCCTTGAATACGAAACATCCAACGCTGGCCAAGATGATGACGGGAGAGATGTCTACCAGGTCCTGCAAAGACGAGGGGATACTTTCCAAGTTCCAGGCTATTCCACCAGGCGAAAAGCGAGTATGGACAGTACATTCCCATCACCAAGCAGGAGTTTCTGAGGATGCAGCCGTTCTTAAGGAATTGAAGACCCGTTTCGAAACACACCACGTGAGCTCACTGGGCTTTTGACATCCAAGGTCTCTCGTTGCTTGGTGTCATCAAAAACAGACTCTGAATTTAGAAGCGCATAATAATATACCTATGTCTTATGACTGGATTCCGATGAACATATAGCCAAATGTTGGACACATAACGCATGTGGAGTCGCCGGGTTCTGAAATCTGATCACAGGAAGGCCTATTCCGTGGACACCAAGGAATCATCCATAACTGACGAATTATGACTTGTATTTGGGTGCAATACCACAACTTGTTGGGCGTGTCTTTTGCTTACAATCCTGTTCATTGGATTGGCAGAATCGGGTCTTGTTGCGTTTCTGGGAAGCGTGTTTACGACGGTGTTGTTGAAGCTGTAATGACGCGATGACTTCTGAAATATTTTGTACTAGAATTAAAATATAAAAAAACCACCTCAATGACGCGTCTGTCGCTGGGATTTCTCGAGATGAGGGTTGGTGGTGAAAGTTATGTTGTTGTGATGATATTTTTGTGCCAGTTGGCATTCTCTCTTAGTCAGCGCGCGCTTGCGCCTATAACGCGCTTCGCCCATCAACCAATCACTATGGCTGCGGGTCGGATTACAGATTGGAAATGCACCAGCATCACGACAATCCTCTCGAACGTCAAAACAGCCATTGCGCTCCCCCATTGCGACAATGGCATCCAAAATCGCCCCCTTCGTCTTTCGCTCAGCATTCCGACCAGTCCGCATAGCTTCGCGAGCTCCATGCAGGTCTTTCGTAGCCAGTTCGAGGGTGGCGAGTGATGCCCTTCAAGTGGTATGCCCTTCTCCAGTTCCTCCTGCCTCCAGCTCTACACTCCTTTCAGCTACTGACACCACACTTCGCTCAGCACCGAGACTCCCCAGAGAACAATGCCGACATTCCTTTTAAGTTCACTGAGCAGAATAACAAGCTCATTGAGGAGATCCTGAAGCGATACCCACCCCAATACAAAAAAGCTGCTGTTATGCCCATACTCGATCTCGGACAACGGCAGCATGGATTCACAAGCTTAAGTGTCATGAATGAGGTTGCACGGCTGTTGGAGATGCCTCCCATGCGCGTGTACGAGGTTGCTACCTTCTACACAATGTACAACCGGAGTCCCGTCGGAAAGTGGCACTTGCAAGTGTGCACCACTGTGAGTAGCCTTTCTCGGCGGCCACAGCAGAAACTGTTTCGATACTGATATAGTGATCATAGACCCCATGTCAGCTTGGAGGATGCGGTAGTGTGATGCCATTGTGAAGGCAATCAATGAGCACCTCGGTATTACCCCCGGCCACACAACGAAAGATGGTCTCTTCACGTACGTCGAAGTCGAATGTCTTGGAGCTTGCGTGAATGCGCCAATGGTACAGATCAACGATGATTTCTACGAGGACCTGACTCCCGAAAGCATAAAAACCCTCCTCACAGCATTGAAAGAAAGCGCCCAGAGCGTCGAGACCACAGCATCGAGTGCAAATGTCGAGGGTGGTAAAGGTGCCTTGACTGGCGATGACAAGAACGTGAAGAGTGGCGCAGATGTGGGAGTGGACTCAGGAAGGATATACAAGAAGGGTGGCGTTCCAATCCCAAGCCCAGGTCCAATGAGCGGACGCAAGACATGTGAAAATATTAAGGGGTTGACGAGTTTGACTGGTGAGCCTCCAGGAATCGAGATTTTCCGCAAGGATTTGTAAAGAATAGAATGAATAGAGGCTGCTTTTGTACATATTCAGTGTCGCTGGAGATAATTGAAATGGAGTTCACATTGGTACCATAATTGAGGACACAAGGAAAGGGTAAAGCTAGGTTAATTAATGCTGAAATGACATCGGGGACTAATTCTATCCGGTCAAATGTCTGGAGAGCCCTTTGTTTTTGATATTTACAATCAAACTATGCACGTTAATCCGTTAGCTAGCTCTTTTATATTTTGTCTTAGCACTTATCTTCCTCGCCCTATGATGATTTCAAAGTTAAGAGCAAAGAAATAGAGTAGAAATACAATAATCTTGATAAGCTACGAGACTTTACTATACAAAAGATACTAAGATGTAGTTTATTTATGCTACAGAGTAAAAGAAAGTTAACTACAACCTATGAGGTATTTTCTTTACTTCGTTATTTGGTATCTCATGGTTATTGGTTTTTAACTACAACTTTAAAGCGGAGAAGTTAGAAAAGCTTATAAGTCTTGTCCACTAGTTCTATATATATTCTGAGAATAACTAGTAAACATACATGGCAAGTTGACAGCTTCTTATATGATGTAGTAGAACTCCTAATACCTTTTCCAGCTTGTCTAGCTGATAGTCCCTTGCTGCCAGTGTTTACTTAAAGTCGTTAAGTTGATTTTAGTCGCTAAGTTATTTCAAATCGCTCACTTTGGTGTAATTGCCTAGATTATATACTAATGCCTAAGTTATACTCTCTATATCCTTTATAGTCGACAATCAAAAGTACTATAGTTGGCTGCATTATAGTTGTCGAGCAGTTCTAAAGCTCGTAAATCAATTTATGCCACTAAACATTTCCCTGACTTTGTTCCTTTAACTTAGCGACACAAAAGTAGTTAGGTGATATAACTAAACTTTTATAGTTTGGTTTTTGTTCTTTTAATCTTTCACTGACAAGGACGAATAGAACGATAGCAACGGACATTAATCTCTCAAAGCTGCTCAAACAATAAAGACGCCTAATAAATTTGAGAGGCTTAACTTTAGGTAGGTGGAAAATAGATAAAAATCCTTAGTAATAATTAAAGGTACTAAATAAAAGAAGCAGGTTTGTCTGGAGTTCAGACGACAATTTGTAATATCATCTACTTAATATTGTTTCCAAAGACAGAACTAATCAACTTTAGTTAGATGTATAACTAACTCTATTACACTCTCAATAAGCACATGTTCCTAAATCATCTTATATTCACAGAGTGCAAGGTTGATATAATCATCATCTATGAGAGGGACATAACTGCAAATAAGGTTACTTGTATAGTGAACATCCAGATGTCTACTAATTTGAAGTCCCATGTTCCAAATAAAAGAATGACAACACTGTGCTGCGTGTCAAAAGCCTTCCAGCTGACAACGTTTCCAAGTTTCGCCGAGACAATTGAACTTATTTCTTCAAGAAACTCTCAACTCTGAACTCGACGGGTTTGAAAGATGGCCGGACGTCGGGTTGGAGGGAGTTGCGTCATGAACAGAAAGCCCAGCACAGCTTTTGATGACGTTCTTCGTTGTCTGTAGATGTCCTGGGGGATCTGCAGTTGCTGCATAGATCTTTTACCAAGTGATGTACACGGTTATCTATCTACCCAGGTAAGCATATGTTCCAACTCATTTGAAAAAAAAAAAAAAAGAAAAAAAAGAGGGAGAAAGAAAAACAAGGAAAATAATAATTTTTGGTAGAATTAACTATCGCAACATTTGACCTCTAGATCTTAAAACATTGCCATGGATTTAGTTGGATTGGCGGCTTGTTGTAAGCAGAAAATCTAGTATAAATCTTGAGAAGGTTCATCTGTGTCTTGTAGACTAAGTAATGATCAGCGGCTTCTACTTGGGTCTATCACCAAGTGGTGTACATTCTTATATCTCTACTTATATTTTGTGAGCTAAAATGAAAACTTTAGTGGTTTCAACAAATCCAATAATCCCACTCCTGCTTCAAGACTTCCTGTGTTTACTACATGACGCACATGTTATAGGACACCGTTATAAGTTCATTTTAATTTTTGGTTCATTGTGTGTTTCTTCGTTTGGTAGTGTAACAACTATATAGATGTAACTACATCTAGTATCACTTCTTTGTAGGATTTATGGGAAACTATGAATGTCTTGTTATTGCGGTTATAATATTTCGACATAGACAAGAGCGACACAAAGACGGAGAAATTCGTTTCCGACACCAGAGATGCCGTATAAAAGCAAGCCAATACACAGTCGCACTTACGACGGGTTAATTTGGTGTAATAAATTATTGAAGAATAGTAAAGCTACCTCAAGTCCCATGCTGCTGGACTTTCTTCCTTGGAAAGTCTCGAACCTAGAATAGTCTCTGTTCTGTAGACGTTGGGATGAACAACCCCTGGAATGATCTCCAGACTCGCGGGGCTAGGCGGGGTTGGACCGAGTCTCCCAAGAATTCAACCCAAGAGAACTCAACCTCAGATTTTCCAGATTTAAGACGGCCTTCCACGCTCACTTACCAATACGTTTAACAATGCCTACGATTCTCATTACAGGCGCATCCTCCGGCATTGGCCTCGCATTCCTTCATGCCTATGCCAAGGATCCCATGAACACCCTTATAACCTGTGACAAAGACGCGTTGCCCACTCCTACCTCGTCCTCTATTAAAACCGCCCACCATATCCTCGATATTACTTCCACCTCTTCAATCGCAGCTTTTGCACAAAGCATCTCCGAGCGGCCTATCGATCTAGTAATCTACTCGATAGGCGTTCGTGGCCTGGTTGACAGCTTGCACAATTCGACTCAAGGCTCGGCGCAGCATGCAGAAACCCTCGAAGCCATGGATCTCGATACCATGCTAAACACCTTTCATATTAACACAGCCGGCGCATTCCTTCTCCTTCGGTCCATCCTCCCGAACTTACGACTCGCACAAGAAACCAATTGCGGGATGCAGCCAAAGGTGGTCGTGATGAGCAGTCGGATGGGAAGTTTAGCGGCCAATACTACTGGAGCTGGATATGCGTACAGGGCGAGCAAGGCGGCACTGAACGCGATCATCAAAAGCTTCAGTATCGACGTGCCTGAGATCACTTGGGTGCTTTGTCATCCTGGGAGAGTCGAGAGTGCGCTGGTTAGGTATAAGGAGGACGATGCCATAAGTGCGGAAGAGAGCGTGCGCGGTTTGTTGCCAATCATTGAGAAATGGGACAGAAGCAATAGTGGGAACTTCTACGACCGATTTGGGGCGGCAATACAGTGGTGATTGAGTGATGTGATGGAGGTCGTTTCTTTTGAAGCAGTTGTTGCGGTGCTTCAAAAGAACCATTTCCCAACCGAGAAATGGTCCTCACTCAGCATTGGGGGGCATGCTGGGCTGTGGGATATCTTGCCCATAAGAAACTTCGTCCACCACATATGGCCCTTAAGCATACACGCGAAAGGTTGCTTATGAAGGTGGTATACTTCTGGTCGGTATCTTTTGTTTTAAGCTAATCCGCAGAAAAGAATCGAGGAGCATAATTTTCCAACTCCTCAATACTCGGTACGTCCGCAGATTCACAAGAGGCAATGCAAGTGTAAGGCGCAGTTGAAAATGAATCCAATTTAGGTAGGTCTCTCCTGTTCCTTTCTTTAGCATAAATATGTTGCAACCGTTCTAACTAATGAAAACAGCGGAAGCCTCAACACTTTTGACTCCTGAAGGGTGTCGTATAGACACATATAGTGCACTGCATCAGGTTGAGGCTATGTTCACTCTAATAGTCTCCCCGAATACGAGATATGATTTCCAAAATGTCAAGCTCAACTTCTGAGTGGAAGACCTTTGAGATATGATATTTCTAGACTGTAGGAGATGCACAGGTCTGAGAGTCTTTGCCAGCCGCTCAGGCATCGTGGGCATGTACTGTACGCAAGAGACTGCTGCTGCGGATGTGATAGGTGCCGTACTCTATGGATGGTCACGGCCTTTATGACGGCTATGACGGCTCCTCAGGCTGGCGGAAGTATTCACAGCCCAGAAGGAGTCGATTTTCAGGAGAGCCGATTCAGGCACCTTCGATTTTGTGGCTGTCACTTCCTGAGTGGAATCCTGTCCAAGTTAGAGAAAGTCTGAAAAGCTCTCACATCTTCGCGACATCGAAATATTTTTAGTTTCTTTTCCTACACATCAAGGCCAAACCCCGAGTATCCTCAAGTGAGATACCCATTCATGGTTCTTTCACAATCTGAACATAAATACGTCCTCCAGATTTTCGGCCAACTAAATGTTCTTTCCAAGCATATCTTGTCGGGTAAACTTGGCCAAATTGATCTCTAAAGTCCTAGCAAGTCTTGTCAAGTCGTGTCAAGGCATGTCAGAATTCTCCTGAACATGCGTCTTTATGCAGGATCCCAACACAAGACTTGGCAGTATTTTGTTCGAAGCAGAGTTGCGGCGATGCCTTCAGTCTCCCTTGGAGAACCCATGGACGCTCGCCCGTTCAACAACCTTTTGAACGAAACAACCTTAGCGTTACTAATTATATAAGAATTCGAGGTCTTTTAGTCCAAGCACTCCAAAAATCTGGGGTGAAAGCCACGATGTCCATGGGGTTTTCTCGCTTATGAGCGACTTACAAGCGCATCTGTGCCAAGTGGAACGGATGTTTTGTTTCCATAATCCAAGGCTTGTCCCAGTTCAGCCTCATGGCGCATCTCCGAAACATTAAACAAACAATGTCGGTAAGTGATTGAGCCTCATCTGATCTTTACGAACAATGGCTGTCCCACGAATCTAGGCATTGTTCATAATGGCCATTGACCAGTCAAAAGTTCTGGCGCATTATGATTTCCTAAGATCTGCTGACCTAACAGACGATCTCCCGACTTGGCAGGGTGATCTGGGGATACTCTTTGTAACTCTCACCATCCTTCGAGCATGGGTATGTCGAAGCTGTCGAGCAGTGCCAAAGCCCTGACTAGAAGCGGTCTGGAATGAGGTAAGAAGGGGTGTTTCTTAGTGATGAGTGGGGAAGTGGCCTACCTTAAGACCCTAATGATCCCTCAGAAAGCCGGAGGCTCTTAATATAATTTTCCAAGTCGAAATCGTTGGTACGACTTGCCTTACTTTGAAAGTCACGTTATAGAAAAATCCAACTGTCTTTTTGTACATACGCACAAGATACAGCCTAGCGGAGCTCGAGGCTGTTCTTTCACATGATATATATCTTTACCTTCCATACTTCTAATTACAACTTCTTTCTATTTCTTCTCATTAACTGTCATTAATATGCGTCCATTCACTTTCCTCACCTTGTTTCTTGCGAGCACAGTCATTGCGGCACCCGCAGCGACTACGAAGGCATCATCATCCGCCGTATCAAAGGCATCAGCAGCCGGGCCTTCGAAAGCTACATCTGGTGTCTCAAAGGCGTCAGCAGCTGTCCCCAAGGGCACAGGAAACCTCAGTTCATCGGCTATCAAAGGGACTGGAGTGTCGGCTAAATCCACAGCCAAAGCAACGGCATCAGCCAAGCCGACGACGTCAGCTAAGCCATCTGCAGCAAAGGCAGGGGAGAAGAGACTGGTATGGGTAAAGAGAGCTTCATCAGCGACATCTAAAGCTGCTACTTCCAAGGCGACCTCAGGAGCAGCAAAGGCTACTGGAAATGTGCCATCGTCTACATTGAAGGGAACGGGGGCAACCGCCAAGTCAACGGCCAAACCTTCAGCTTCAGCGGCCAAAGCCCCAGCAGCAGGAGCCTCGTCCAAAGCAACCGCCGTGAGCGCCAAATCAACATCAAAAGCAACAGCCGCAGGCGCAGGAGCAAAGACCACTGCTAAACCATCTTCATCCAAGCCTGCAGCAGCTGCAGCTTCGGCGCCTGTAAAGGCAATTTCGCAGCCGCGCAAACTCTCCCCAGCAACTCCTCCGACCGCATCGGATATCACAAATTCCATGACTAATTGGGCCACATCGGTCAACACAGTTAATGACTGGCTCAACGACCCCAACAACCAAACGAAGCTCGTTACAGCTGTGGCTTACGCAAAGGATGAGCCTGTCCAATTAGCCACCATGATGAAAGTAACAGGACTTTCAGCTAGTGGCCAAAACTCAGCTAAAATCCTCATGGGCAACTTTCCATCCATAGTCAGCAACCTTCAAAACGTACAAACAGGCGCTATGAATACCCAAGATGCAACAGCAGCAGTCAATTTCAACAGGTGCTGTACTGTATTGCCTGCAATTGGCGCCTTATGGACATCAGCTGCGACTGCAAGTAAGGCTCCTGCAATGCCACCTCCGAATTTGGAAGATCAGTGTGCGAAGATGAGTTGTGCGAGCGGTGCCAGTGCCAACACTACGGCCTTCAATAGTTCTGGGACGGAGTTGACTACGAGAGATAGTAAGATCGGGTTCAAGAGTGTTCGTCTATTCTGACGAAAGCAAAAAATGAAAGGAATAGGAGTAGATGGGGTGCATTGGTGGTTTCTGGTGGCGTATTTTTTATTGCGCATTTATGAGCGAGCTGTGTTGTTTTTTACGAATTGTCATGTCAAAAAAAGAAAAGAAAACCCCAAAGAAGAGGAAACAAAAGTATCATCATCTTTTACGCTTGCCTGGCTCGCTGTGTTGACCACAGTGTCTGTCACTACTACTCTTTGCAGGTTGAGTACCGCCTGCCACACTATCTTTCAGCTAAAAAAATGAATTTTGTAAATATAGTTGGAGGACAGCAACAAGTGAGGTCGTCTTGGTCGCTTAGGGTTGTGTGTGAGTAAGTGATCTATCTTTTGTTTCCAATTCGTCTGTTCAAAGATTCAAATTAACCTTCGCAGGCATCTCTTACATCCCAAAGCAGTCTTGGCAATTTTTTGAAAATGAGAAACAAACATGGATAATTGAAACTTTAGGCGGGGTTGACATCGATTGCGTTTTACACTCGTCACAATGGCTTGTCATCTCACAGATTGGCAGCAGAAAGTTTCACTCAATGAGGGTCAGGCAAAAATTGTCGAGGAAACAAGATGGAAACTGTCATTTGGGGCGGTTTCTCCACCATCATCTATTCGCCCTCCCCACATTACCTCTTACGACAATCCTTTCCCAAGGGTTGTACCACCTTTTGAAATCGGCAATCAAATTCCAAGTACGTGTTGCTTCATTCAATATGTACTTTCTGTAACCCATTCAGTCTTTTAGTCCCTCCTAATGTGCGAATCGAAAATCCAGTCTCTTATTACCGCTGTCAGTTGTGGTATTTCTGTAATGCTCCTTCTCCTATTGACACCATATCATCAGTACAAACTCCTTTTTTTCTCTTCTGTTTTAAAAAAGGAAAACTCAGGGATTAAGTGGAAGAAAAGGCAATTTTTTAACTAACCGCAGTAGTCAACGCATTCCATTTCTTATCTCTAAGTCGATTACGTGTGACATAGTACGCCTTTGTGAATAGGAACAGGAAAATAATCAGGACGTTTATGATGATTAGATGAGTGTTTCCGTTATGATATAATGGCTTATCAGATGTTACGTAGATGTTTGCAGCTATGATATTACCTAGTTGTACACACACTATGCGCAAGTCAGAGAGTATCGTGGAAAGTTTGGTGGCTCAGAGCACTGAAGACTTACTATTATAAACTGCAGCTGAAATAGATCGTGTACGCACTGAGTTCGAGTTGGTGGACGCCCATCCGCTGTATGAAGTATCAGAGTTAGTTTTTTTTTTTTTTTTTTTTTTGTAGGATGAAATTTGCGGAGAATGTTTGTGGTATTGTTTGATTGGGGAATTTAGTACTTACACTACTATGGCATGACAATATGGGTAACTAAGTAATACCGTCATCAATGCATAAGTTGGCCATGGTTGCACTAGCGCTCCCTTCCATACTCTCAGAGCGATAATACAGGGAAGAGTCCAGAATGGTTGTAACATAGCGACAAAAGTACGCTCATTGAATGCTTCGCTAAGACGGGTTATTCCAAGTAATGTGAAGATTCCGAAGACGCCGTTTGGGATGGTTAGGAGATTGGTTGTGAACTAAGTTGGGTAAGTTAGGTGGTTGAAATTCGGGAATAGTGGTAAGTGATGAATCTTACTTTACTAAATCCAAGCTCTCGGAGAGTGAGAGTTAAATATGTTCCTGGTGGTGATTGTGGTATATATCCGATTAATCCGATAGCATATAGCTTTCAAAATATCAGTCATGTCCATCGTTCTCGTTGAAATGGAGCTTACAGGCCAGAGATCATAGTCCGTAAGTGCTTCCCATAGTCTCGTTGGTGTAATGGCTTGTCGATTATGCATATCACCTATGCTCAATCAGTGTCTTATACCTAAAAGACGTCCAATTTGGAACCGAACCTTTAGAAGGATCATCCCGAAGAACTCGATTAACAACCATTCCAACTTCCCGATCCGTAAACCATCCATTTGGTCGGAACCATTTTTTGGTTTGCACTGCTGATGCCGGCATTAAGAAGAATGCTAGGATTCCGACTGCTAATGTTATGATGCCTTCGATTAGGAATAACCATCTGAATGATGACTTTTGTTAGCATTAAAGTCTTTTGAAGATAATAAGTTGTAGAAACTCTTTACCTCCATCCGGCAAGACCATGGATACCATCGAGATGAAGAAGAGCAAATGCGAGCAACGAAGTGAGAATTCCCGTCACATCTAAAGCTGCCCAGAAAAAGCTAAGCTACTTGTTAGTAAATGCTTCAAACCATAAATTAAACGATAACGAATGATATGCATTACCTTAGACGGATAGGCAATTCTCGACTAGTATAAAAATAAGACAACCAGAGCACAAGATCAGGAATAAAACCACCCTGCCATGATCATTTAGATAGTCTATCTCAAAGAGGGATGTTAGATACGGGGTTACTAACCTCAAGGATACCCAAAAGTGCTCGACAGGCATAGAAACTCGATTTACCGGACAGAGCTGCTTGAGACATTGCTACTATTGACCAAAGTGTCATCTGAGTTGGTATCCATCGATCGGGTCCTAGTTTTTTGGATACTAGTTGAGAGGGCACTTCGGCGCAAAGGAATGAGATGAGAAAGATTGTGTTTCCTTGAATGATTAGTCTTGGATTTCGTTATTTTTTGGATTGTGGGATAGGTATGTACCGTGGTTGAAATCTGGAAAATGTTAGCACTGTTACTTGGTTCTATTGAAGTAAAACTGTGATGGAAGAGTTTGACGTACCATTAGTTGTCAAGTTGAGCTGATCTAACATATTATCCGACACAGCTTGACTAAGATTTCCCCGATCAACCTGCAAAGCAAAGAACATAATACACTTCCAGCCAAAAAATCAGTCAGTCAACAAAACACCAACCAACTACCACATAGCACGAAGGAAACTTACAGCCCATAAACACACATGCCAGTCTAGTTTTCGTACAAGTTTCTTTTCCTCTTCCGGAGACCATTCAAGAGTAGGATCGAATACATGCCGACATTCGTACCTTGACTTTTCGTATAGAGTGGCATAATAAGCAGCAATATCTGGATCGGAAAATGGGTTGCTATATGGCTCGTGGTCTGCCGTTGCTACCACAACACCAACAGGTCTGTCTAGATTTTCAGCAATCACAACACCTGGATCTTTTGTATGTGGTGCATCTTTCTCTTGAACCCGGGTGGATTCCGAGTTACTCGATATCGAAGCTGGTGAATCAATCTTGTTACTCATATTGAGTCTGGAAATCTCTATCGTTACTGTATGTTGGGCTTAGTGCAAGTGAGTGGCTACGAGCTTCTTTTATGAGCTTCTTTTCTTAAGGGTAATGCATTATCTGCATAACCCGGGTCGATAACTTGTCAAATCCGTTCCTCTCGGTCATAAAAGCCTGGAATGTGATCTTGGGTGATGGCAATTGGACGATTTAATTACACTTGTATTAAAGAGGCAGTTGAGCCTTTCACCACACGTTTATTTGCTATCACGACATTTTGTGCACTTATCAAGTGCGATCGTCAACATGCATCCGGGATTTGATCTTCACCAATTCGGACCTGGGCATCCGTCACGTATTATTATTACTTCGAATTTCCAGTCTACGATTATATATTTATTTTGTTTGAAGAATAATTCCAGCAATGGTCTAGACTTTCAAGATATTTCATTTTAAACTATAAGTTCGTACTTGCGTTAAGCGACCAAGCCTAAGTCTTCAAAAATAACTTGAAGTATAACACCTTAATACGGGCTTCTCTGTTCGTGAGAAAAGATGCTATTGCCAAGTGTGTGTCTACAAACATGGGGTAGCTACTAGGTCTTCGAGTCTGATATACTGGTCCTGCAGGGTATCAAGTCGCACGCAATACAAAGCGTGTCTTGCGCCACACTACCGGTACCAACCATATAACCACATGAACACCACATGAATGCCACGTTACCCTATCACTTAATGGAAATTTCGTCTCAATAGGCTATTCAATTACTGTTTAAATTCTCACTCGATTGTGATGACATGGTATTAAGTAACTAAAAGTTAAATTAATGCTGCAATTGAAACTTTTCTTATAGGCTGGCTTAGATTATATTTTATATTAGAGCTGTGGTACAGATGTTAAATACGTTGAATAAACAGTTACCAGATAAAGATTACTGTATCGTACTCTCTGAGGTGCTATTGGAAGTATTGTTATCCAAATGTGTTTGAAATTATCTCGTATATCTTTCTTACTTTTACCTACCTAACTATTACATTATTTCTATCTATAATATATACTAGAATAATAACAATGAGCTCCCCCTCTATACATTACTGTTTTATAGCTAGGAATAATTACTGAGTTCGTCATGATAATCAAAATTTTTTCACTGTGACATAAAACAAACACTAGGAGGTTTATCTCTAAGCAAGTACCGTGTTGATTACTTCTCAAGAGATCGTTTTAAGTAGTTCACTTGACATGAGCAACCAACTTGGCTTGAGTATCCTATTTGACTTGAGTAACTCACTTAATATAAAGCTTTGTTCAAGAATGATCTTTTAGAAAGCAATTTTCACGACAGGAATATCGATGCATAAGTATGGAGATGGTATTTTGTGTACAGATAGTGTGAAGTCACATGACTATCAGGTATCTGCAATGCTCGCGAATTTTAGGCCTATTGGTTTTACCTAAGTATCATATATATTTTTTCATCATATAACAATAGCATGAAGTAAATAGAAAGGCTGTCCTGAAAATAAATAGACAAAGTCTGGGTGAAAAGTACCAAACTCATGACCTCGCTTAAGAAGTAACCCCCCTCCCCCCTTTTTGTAAGTCATTAAAGTCCATGTTCCCAAATATCAAGTGACATCTGAAATTGCAGTTATTGACTAATAATGAAGTATTGGATGTTCATCTTGGTCACGGTAGGTATTTTCGATATGCATTGAACTCGTCAAAACAGACCAAATGCTTGTTTACGTTTCAGAATTTGGTAGGATTCTGATGCCTCCCTTCCACACTGAATATATGTTGTATAAGTATCCTTTTCAGAATATCCCTTTTCATTTCAGTTTAAGTTTTTGAATATAACTTAAAGTCTTCTCGAACAATCCAACTTCTACGAAAAAAACTTCATTTTTGAGAACACATTGTACTCCTCTGGACGACACATTTATCAGTACTTCCTCTGGATTTCCACTATTCGAAGCCTATATTCTTTATTTCAATTCAAAATACGAATAGTCCATCGTATAAACAATCACTTCAATCATCGGGATGGCCACTGTAATCCAAAACAACAGTCTGTCAATTGTTTCCGAGCAACCAGTACATCCTTCTATTTCTTCCCTTCTCTATCCGTTCTCTCCGCTATAACACAGGCTAAGAAGAAATTTAGTCCTCAACAGCAAACCAGATGTCAGAGATCAAGAGTGAGCAAGATATTCAAGGGACAGAGGGAGATGCCGAATCAATGAGACTCCGTGGAGGATGTGCAATTGCAAATCCATGCGAGTAAGTCACCTTACCTCAAGCTCGATATAAGATTAAGTAGTAAATAAGAGAATCGCAAGGCTAATTTATATGGCTCCTTAGTTGTTGCTGTCCCTATACAGAATCTGGATCTTGCATGGACGATTATTTTGGCTGTTGTAATTAGAAAATCGTTAATGAAAGGCGTGTTTTCAAATTGAATTATTGGTGGTTATTATGGAAGCGGCAATACTTTACTGAGTATGGGTTTAATACGTTGGAAGTTTGATGATATAGAGATGCAGTGTTAAGAAAAACCAATTGCTCCATCGTCAAAAGATTTCCCAAGGCAGTAAGGTAGTATTCTAGCTTATTTAAGGTTTGCCGAGTCTGTAGATCGTGTTGGTCCGAAACTTAGGGCTGTAAACTCAATGAATCCTACCCAAGCGGTGTATCAAACTATGTATTAATGTCTAGGTTAAGCAGAGAACAGCATAGGCTTGAGTTGAGGTTCTGCTTTTCGAGAGCCTGACTCGGTAACTGCTTTCTCCGCCTCTCCTGGGGTGAACTATGTAGCATGGACCCTTGTAAATCTTGTCTCAACGACATATGATACTGTAAGAACTAGCTTAGGTCACTTTGCTTTGGTAGCCTTTACAGCGTGCGAGGATGTTAAGTACAATTTGTTAAGCTTTTTTAACAGATTAGGCATTCGTGTCAGTTGGAAAGCCGTAAAGCTATTGACACAGAGCGAGGTGTTATTATTCTTTCGTTTTATAAGATATGATGAATTTTATGTGACGGTGAGGTATGAAGTTTCAAGACCAATAAATAATCAATACTCCTATTTTCTTCGCCTCTCTCCTTGAATTTTACCTCCACAACTAAGCTTAAGCAAACCTAGGATGAATATCCTTAAACCCTTTCCAAAACAAGTTTACAACATTGATCCAAAGGCCGACTAGAAATAACCTGATCACTAACCTCCATACTCGCCATCATATCATCAGCAACCCTAGTCCGGTACCTACTATAAACCTCATTAAGCAAGACTTTCATCTCTGCAATAGCCAAACTGCATTATCCGTTAGCAAAACACATTCTCTTACAAAGAACAAAACAAAATACCAAGCCATCAACTCTAGGATATCTTGGCTGGAAAAAGCCGGCGGGAAGAAACACGACTTACTGTCTCCCAGTACAACCCCTCCCACCCAATCCAAAAGCAAAGAAAAGCCTATTCCTCTCCACCAACCCCTTCTCATCCAACCACCTCTCCGGCCTAAAAACATCCCCATCAGGAAAAACCTCCTCATTCAATCGATGAACACTCCAAGCTTGAGCACTAACAATAGTACCCTCGCCCACAAACCAACCATCGATAACCCTTCCTCCCTTCGGTACATACCGTGGCTGACTCATAGGAATAGGAGGAAAGCATCTTAGACCCTCTTTAACTATCGCTTCTAGGAAGGGTAACTCATCTAACGGTTTAGGGGTTGAGGAATTTTTGTTCTGGATGAGTTCGAAGTGGATGGATTCTTGGATTGTGGTGTTCTTCGGGAGGGAAAGAGTGTACATTAGGAAACAGAGACCATCTCCTGTGGTATCTATTCCTGCTGCCATGTGATCCATGCATTCAGCTGCCATTTCTAAAGGACTGAATATTGAAGGATTTGATTGGAGTTTGTGGAGGAGGGTGTGGGAGTTTAGATCTTTTTGATTGGTTGTTGAGAGGACGTATTTGTTTGATGAGGGGGATGCTTTAGGTTTGTTGAATTTATTGAATTTTTTGTAGAGGGTCCAGAGGGTGGGGATGTAGTATTGGGTCAGGTATTCTGTTTTGGGGAGATAGTGTTATTAGGGAATTTAGCTCGGGAAGTGTTGTAACAAATGGGGCGAGAAAGTACTTACTTTGGAGACTGTTATGGTAAGAGAGTTCTTTCATTAGATGGAGATCTTCTTCTTGATCGATGGAATGTGTACCATGAGGATGAAAGAGGTGATGCGTTGCACAGTCGAGAGCGTAGCAATGGAGAGTAACCTTATTTGTTAGAATCAGATGACAGAGAACAGGAATTTTGAAACATACATAGGCATCGGTACTTCTCCCCTCCGTCTCTGAGCACTTTCGAATGAAAGCGTCAGCTCGCTCTTGGATACCACCAATTACTTGGGGACGCATGATATTGGTATTGGCATACTGGCCGGCGATATATCGTTTCTTGATACTGTGCTATAACATGCTCCATCAACATCTAAGATATACATGGACTGTCTTAGATTTGAGAAAACCTACATCACCTTTGTTCAATGTTGAAAACATGGTCCTATTATCAAAATAATCAGCCATCATTTCCAATCCCTTCTCAATCTCGCTCTCAATAATGGAAAACTAAAACCAACCTAAATCCAAATTGTTTAAACAAAGTATAAAACTCAGTCTTATCATACCCACTCCCACCAGACGTATAAATCTCCTTACAAGCCTCTCCAGAAGTAAAGGAGGCCTCATTTGGTCCTAGTCTCACCACAGGTCCATATTTTCGATGTAAATCATGAATATAGACACGGCGATTGGATGTATATTCTTGTCGCTTGAGCCAGAGAGATGTGAATTTGGTGTATAGTGGTCCTGGGATACGTGCTATTGGCGAACAGAGTCGCTTTACGAGCGTTACGATAAGTGAGAGTAGGACGAAGGCTGGAAGGAGTTGAGAGAAGGCCATAATTCCTATATTTCTTCTTCACGCCTGTTTAGGAGTTTGAGTCTTACTCGAAAGTATTCGTTTCCATACGGTAGTGAGGAAGGTGGGGAGTAAAGGTTCTTCTATAAAGCCCTGGAACTGAGATGGGTTGACCTTACCATCCTCGCTTAAGTGACATCAATTACCTAGTGGAGGCTGAATAACTCAAAAGGGAAAGAGTTCGAGATAGAAGTGCTTATGAGGTTTAAGAAATACTATGAGAAGTCACAGTCGTTGATAAGAACTTGACCCGATTAGTACCGACGATAGACTTCATTTGCCGCCGCTATCACCAGAGAGGCAAGTTGAGCCCGAATTTAATCACGAGACTTTCCCGGGAGTGTACTGGCCAATCCACTCTTGTGTAAATAACAAGTCACTATTTCTCAGCGCATGATTATTTACGACTAGTATCTAGGTATGGTAATCTCTAGTGTTCATGTCTTGGTTGAGTAGCAAACGAGGCCTTCATATACAAGAGATGTAAGAAGTAAGTGAACCCATATTGAAGCTCGCCAGCCATATTTATATATCTTCCTTATATTGATATTACTAAGCCACGGCACAGTTGACTTGCTTGGAAATGAGAAATACTCTGAACTTCGAAGGAAGAACGTCTATCGCTCGCATACCGTTCAATGCTAGGTTTTAAGCTCCATCCCTCAGACGTACCATTAAGTAGTTTGCCCATAAGCCCGTATATATAGTACAGTCTCTACTATTTCTTATTCGATTTCTTCTGTCATTGGAACAATTCTATCCCATCACGTCTTTACCAACAATGAGGTGTTAATATGGGATAAAGTCGGAATGTTTCTGGCCTACAAACCCATCAGCCATACAAGGTCTCAAAGATAAGAAGTGAAGTGTTGACTTACGCAAGATATCGTCCCAGTCCCCTTCCTCGGCATCCCTGGCCCAATATGCCTCAAGAATCTCCAAGCTCAACTTAACATTTCTAATTTTGAGATTTTCATATAATTGCACCAGCAACTCCCTGACATCATCTCTCTCTTGGCCGTAAGCTTCACAGCCCGCGGTAAACAAGGGCGTCGCCATTACGATTAGAGGGGAAGATCCAGTTGCTGGCGTGATCTTCTTGGTGCATTCGATTATCTTCTTTACAGAGTCCTGAATTTCTGGGCTATTTCCTGGTAGGTCACGTAAGCGTCGATTAATGTGGATTAGAGCGGTATGCTGGTAGGTTTCATTACAGAGGGAGTATTCCATAATCGCCTGTGGAGAAAGCTTTTCTAGGACGCCAGGATAAAATTCTAGGGGGGATTGTTGATCGCGGTCCATCATTGCGTGAACCTCTTGTTCAAACCGCTCTGCTTGTGCTCTTATTGGTGCGGGATCGCATCCATTAAGTTTCTGGCTGCGCCATGCACGGCTAGCTACTCCAATCTTCCCGAGCAGTATCGAGAGATCGGTGTAGAAGCCGTTGTAATTATCAAGATATACATCGTCGTCCGGATCTTCGTTGCTAGTCGAATCGGTGCTGGGCTCAGCTGGTTGAATATAATTTCCGGCAGAAGTGAGAGCTGCCAAAGAATTCAACGATTCGAACCATCGGTACAAAAGCCTAGGCTGTGTTCTTCTGTCAAAAACTCCAATCCGCCCAACACTTCGAAGTTGTTTCATGGCAGCCATTAACGCTTTAGCTCCCTCAATATGAACACGCCAGACACTCTCGCCATCACTCCCTGAGTGAATCTCGCATTGCGTAAGCGTCCTAACTGTTGCAAGCAAAGCATATATATTCTCTGGCGTTGGATTCCTCAACTCAATTCTCAAATTCTCAATGCTTCTTGCTTTCAAACGAGCTATGCAAGTATTGGGATCAGACACATGATCAATGGCGCCACGGCGTTCTACACTATGCATTGCGGCCCATGCAAGTGTTGCGTACATCAGAGCCTGCGATTCGATGGCCATGGGGAGGATCAATTGGCAGAGCTCTATTTGAACGTGTGAATGGCAGGAGGTAACGCGTGAAGCTTCATCGCGGAAGTGGAAGAATAGACCACGTTCTGCGAGAGAGAGATATGAAAGGTATTGTATTTCAGGGGGCAGATCGGAGAGCATCGTTTGCTTCGTTCTTTGTGGTGCTGAGAAGGTATATACAAAGCCATTGGTCGCATGTTCTAACAGCAACACAAGTCAGTATACGTATCATTTGGCTTCCATTCAATCAGAGAAGGACAGAGCTCCCTTACCAAGTTTAGAGACATTGTTATTCCCCTTCATACACTGCCCAAATCTCGAACGACCGAAGTCTCGCCCTCCCCACCGTAGAGTCACAGCATACTCACAGGTAATATTGGCAGCGATACACCTACTACACTGAGGCTTGTTCTCATCGCAGCGTTGTCGCCGTCTTTTGCAGCGAACGCAGCCAGTATAGGAACGCTTCGGGTTCGGGTTGCTGTTGGCCTCTGCCAAGTCTTCGGTCATGTCTCTTGAGATAGATGTTCGTTGAGTTACTTCTTGTAAGGGTACTATGGGGGGAAAGTACTTAATAACAATTGCCCTTTTGACAAGAAATGCGACATCGTGAGGCTTATTAAGAATCTACTTTCGCCGTATTTTCAAGCTTTTGCTTATCGTGAAGTTTTCCCCCACGTTCGGTCAAAAGAGATTCGGCAACGGCCGGCAAGAGCCGTGAACAAGGATCAATGTGTCGGGAAACAACTTGTGTCGTAATTATGGGGTGTCGTCTTTACGACTTGACCCAGTGATGATAAACTCGAAATTAACAAGTGTTTAGCAGTTCTAGAACGAGAATTAATACAAATATATATATGAATCCTGCACTCGGCTTCTGCATCCCACTCCTTCCTTCCTCCGTCTTCGATGTTGCGGAGATCTGTAGCTCAAATGTACAGCACACAGGACTCTGCAAATTATTCATTCACCAGAAGATCATATCAAATGACTAAAGCCAAGTGCCATTGGTAAGCAATTAAGAAATCGATTCTCCATCCTAGCGGGGAGGATTGAAATGGAAAGCGGGGGATTTACGCAACTACAGTAGCCCTTACGTGAGCTGAGAATCTAAAGAATACAGAACTTGGGGTAACCCCAAAGCTTGTATTCTCGACATCTACCGAAGGGAAGCGGAAGAGAATTCACAAGAAACAATTCCATTTGATACTAAAAAATTACCGTTATTTTGTTCAAGCTTGATCATTGAGATCCTTGAGTCCTTAAACAACGAGAAGGTTCATTATGGCATCTATTATTCTAATCCTTGGCGCTATCACGATTGCTTTCCTCACACATAAGTTATTTCCCCTCATTCTCCTCTCCAAGCAACAACAACCGAGGGGTACAAAACAACCACCAGGACCACCAGGTATTTAAACCACAACCACAGCTAGAACAAGAACACTATTGCCCCCAAATACCATAAGGGAAAGAATCCGAACTTACAAATTATTCTAGGAATACCACTCCTCGGGAACCTCCTACAAATTCAACCCATTCACTCATGGCTCCAATTCAAAGAATGGGCCGACAAATACGGTCCAATCTACCGATTCAGTATTGCTGGCCGTGAGAACATCGTAGTTTCAACGGAGAAAATAGCAAATGACTTATTAAGGGAACGTGGGACTTTGTATTCTGGGAGAGAACATTTAGTTATGGCTGGAGATTTACTATCAGATAATTTGAGACCTTTGCTTTTATCTTATACCGGTAAGTTTGCTTTCTATCAATCGAAATATGACAGGTCATTGTAGGGTTTAAAATGATTTATTGAATATTAATGGGATTGAAATAGATCTATGGCGTCGAGGACGAAAACTAATGCACGCCGTCACAATGACAAGTATGGCGGATTCCTACCAACCCGTCCAATCCCACGAATCCAAGCGTCTACTCTACGACCTACTCCAAGACCCAAAACGCTACGAATTCTGGTTCGAACGTTACTCATCAGCAGTCATCTTCCGCATCGGCTACGGAATGAAAGTCGAAACAGGAGAAGAAGCCTTCATTAAGCGAGCCCTCGGTGTAGTACATACAGTTGAGCGAGTAGCTTCCCCTGGATCTTATCTCGTAGATACGTTTCCAGTACTGAGATATCTACCTGAGATACTAGCACCTTTCAAGACGGAAGGAAGACTTCTTCATGCTGAGGAATTAGATTTATTTAGGGGTCTTTTACAACAGGTACGAGAGCAACTTAAATTAGGATCTGCACCACCATCAATGATGAAGACGTTCTTGGAACAACAGGAGAAATTTAATTTGTCTGATTATGAAGGTGCGTATGTGATTGGAACTTTATTTGAAGCTGGAAGTGGAACTACAGCTGCGGCTATGATGTCGTATGTTTTTGCAATGACGCATTATCCCGAATGGCAGAAGGAGATGTGGAAGGAATTAGACGAGGTAGTTGGCAAGAGGATGCCTGAGTTTGATGACATTCCTCACCTTCCGGTTTGTCGGGCTGTTATTAAGGAGGTTTTGAGATGGAGACCTGTTACAGCTGGCGGTAAGTTATCACTATTATCTGAGATTCTTCGTCTAGATTAGGATGAGGGCTGACTAAAACTGCTATGCTAGGTGTTCCTCATCAGCTAGTCAAAGATGACGTTTACAATGGTTTCTTTTTCCCTGCTGGAACGAATGTACATGCAAACCAATGGTAAGTACTTTTACATCCACTCTCACCTAACATCTAAGAAACAAACAAATTACTAAACATCACATCTCAGGGCAATCCACCGCGAAGAGGCACTCTACCCTGACCCAGAAAACTTCAACCCAGCACGATGGCTAAGATCAGAATACCCAACATACAAAGAACCACTCACTAAATTCCCCACACTCCAAAACTATTCATCATTTGGATTCGGAAGACGCATCTGTCCAGGTATGAATATCGCAGAACGTTCTTTGTATATCTTAACTGCGAGACTTGCATGGGCTTGTGAGATTTCTAAACAAAGAGATAAAGAAGGGAAGGAGATTGAAGTTCCTTGGTATGATTATACGTCTGGTTTTAACGTCCAACCGAAACCGTTTGAGTTTGTTTTGAGGCCGAGATCTAGGGATATAGAGAGGGTTGTTGGGGAGGCTTGGGAGAGCGTTAGAGAACATGATTCTTTGGTATAGGTTAGTCGTGGCTTAAGCTTGATAAATCAGGTACTCAAACTAGATAAGTCAGCTCAAATGAAAAGAGCTATATAGACAAATGAAAATTGAGTTGAAGTTATTATATCAAACATTTCTCATAAAGCATTTTGATATCTGTAGATTCTCTCATATATTCGGCGCAAAAGACTTAAGACAACGTCATTACAAATCCTTATACTTAGCCCAAGCAAACTTCTCAGAAGCAACGCGATATTAGAATCAGATGCACATAGTGAGTACTAGTCAGTGTCGAAAGAAAAATACATTGCTTTTATTTACAACCAAGTAATCCCATTCGCCATATAAAATAACCATTGATCTCACTACAATATCAAACTCCAACGAAGTCAATCTCAAAACCCACAAGTAGGAGATCCAGACCGCCACCGAGAAAGTTCTCGGGTTTCCTGCTAAGGAAGAGCCTACTTATACAGATAAAAGAGATCAAAAAATGAATAGCTTTTGCACTGTCCAACCAGGAAGAATCTGGTCCACGAAAAGGCCTGACAGGCTAACACAAGCGAAGACCAGTCTGAGGAGCCTAGATATGATCCTAAGACCCCAAAGAACCTTGACGATGAAGCATCCTAGGTTAACTCAACCGTTGTACCCTGCTTTTCCAAAATGTTTTCATTGCCAACAGCAGCGATCATATCAACCCATCTAACGGATTGGCAACTCGAATGGGGCAGGCATCCCTACATTCTATGAATTAAATGAATTCGAATCAGTATCCATCCTGAAACACTGACGATTGGAAACAACGATCAGAAAGTTGGAAGATATTGCCCAACGCCCTATTGCCGCTACCAGCGGGATCTGTTACTTGAAAAGGGCGAAATGGTTTTCTTTCACTATGTATGAGGTAGAAATTCAAGGAAAATCAATCGCTTATAGGTTTTAGAAGACTTATTTGTAGGTGAACTACTCTGAACGAAGAGGTTAAGATCTTTGTCAAAAGATATCGAGTTGTCATTTAATAAGCGAAAGGTCCCTCACCATAAATACTATATCGGCACACTCAGCATTAAATGATATTTGAATGATATAACAAGCACGATTCTAAGGCGCGTGAACGACGAAATATATAAGAGCTTGAGATCATGTTTACTAGACCATTCGTGGCCTGTATGATTTGGAATGTTTCATCATTTCATCGATAGCGAAGCTCATGAAGTTCACTTCATCTATCAAGCCCTCAATCGAATTATGAGTCTTTGTAATCTAAAGGCGGGCTTCGGCTTCTGCCAATACAGAAGGTAAGAATGCATGTACTATATAGAGAGCTAGGAAAAGAGAAAAGAGAAAGATAATCAACAACACTCCCACAAAACCCACAAAATTCCCAAATAATACTCCTCCCACCCACAACTAAGGCACACCCCCCATCCACCTCCACTTCACATCCCTCTGCCCCCCAACCAACTCCCTAGTAGGAACATCACCTGCCCTCAAAACAACACCCCCACCCATCCTCACATCCCTCCTCCCATTATCCCACCTCATCCAAAGCCCTAACCCCACCGTAATAGCCGCACCCACAAACCCAAAGCAAGCACAAACAACACTAGCCAACTCATACCTAGGCGCGCTTTGTTCCGTAAATATATTAGCCGCAACAAGACCCATAGCATTAGCCGTAGCAACGAGTACAGGCGTCAAGATAGCCCGTTGATTCTCATCAGGCGTATTGTTATTATACCAAGTTGATAAGAGAGGGGAAGTGATGAAGCCGCCTGCGCATAGCATGAAACACACGAAATATCCTACGCCTATGTTTTTTGTTATGTCGATGCAGGCGAGGATTACGAAACCTATTGCTGTTATTGAGAGACAGGTTGCTAGGTGGAGGGATCGATCGCGGAAGTGGTCAGAGGAGAAGGCTGTTAGGACTACGAAGCATGATCCGACTATGTTTGGGGCTACGGTGTAGAGGTTTGTTTTTACGGTTGAGAAACCTAGGCGTGCTACTATTTGGGGGAGGAAATTGGAGATGCTGAAGAGGGGGACCTGGTGTAAAGGGAATTAGATGTTAATCTTGCCTTAAGCTTGGGCATTTCTTTAGAGAAAAATATATGTGTGGTGTGTGAATACGTGTGGGATGAGATGGGGAGATATAGGGCATGACTAGTTGAAGGACTTACTCCTACGCAGAATCCAATAATCATATAAACAGGCCAAAGCCGATCTTCCTTAAAAACTCTCATTGCTTGACGGAAAGAAAATGCGGAATCAACAACTGTTGACGAGTGTGTAGCGATACGATGGTAGGCAAGTGCTTTTTCTTCTGGAGAGAGGAAATAGGCTGTTGCTGCTGAGCGGGGTGGTAGTATGAAGAGGGCTATAAGTCCACCGAGGACAGTAAGAGATCCTTTAAAAGTGTAAGTTAATAGATTCTTGGAGGTACAATGGAGACAAGTATTTCTAATTAGGAGAGAAATAGACTCATTTGAAGTAAGAAAGGGGGAGAAGCACGTAGATGGAGCCAAGATAGGAAAGAAAGTAGCAAGATCTCAGATAACAGAGAAAGAATAACCAATCCATACCTTCAATCAAAAAAAGATACTGCCACCCCTTCAATCTCGCGTCAATCTGAAAAACACCAAAAGCAATCAACCCAGTAAAAGCACCAGCAACCTCACTAGCAGCATAAAAAATACTCAATCGACCAGCCAACTCATCCCTCTTATAGAACGTAGTCAAGTAAAAGATAACACCAGCCAAGAACCCGCTCTCAGCCATACCCAAGAACCATCTGGTGGTAACGATACCACCGAAATCTGTACAAGCTGCCGATATCATGGCCATGCTTCCGAAGATCAACATGGCGATCGGGAGGACGAACTTAGCTCCGAATCGCTTGGTTAGTAGGTTCATGGGTGGTCCTGTAAGTACAAGTGGGATGTAGAAGATTGAGAGTAAGATGTTGTATTGGTTTCCTTTGAAATGGAGATCCGTTGTTAGACCGCCTGTTTTGGCGTTTCCAAGATTGGACTTGTCGATTGAGCTATTGATGGTTTACATATTAGTGATGTGGATCTACAACATCCGGAGTCTAAGTTGGAGTTTCTTACTTGAAGAGATACATGATGCTGAGCATTGGAAGAATATGAAGGTCAAATTTCCAGAGCATTCTTTTCTCCATGGCGCGATCAACGATATAGTAATCAGCTACCTCACCGGTTGTTTCGCGAGATCCCTTGGCTTCCACATCTCCTTCTGGTGTGATCTCTTTCTTAAGGTCATCGCTGCCGCTATTTGGAATATCGTTGACTGGAGTAACACCCATTATGATAGGAAATTTGATGCTTGTCTGGAAATTGAAGTCCTCTGCTGACTTGGTACTTATATGTCGATCGCACTACGGCTTGGCCGTCGCCGTACATACCAAATATCCTATCTGTTCATTGTATTGGTTAAGCCGTCGGAACATATCCAAGCTGGTTCCCGTGTTATCAGTGTTATCTTGGACCTGCATAATGTTCTCCCACTCTTGGAATAGTGAATCTTGCCACCTCCTCTTTCTCTTTCACGATGTGCTCACACGCTCGCTAAAGCCTCTTAATCCTTGTATTCCTAAGCTCTAGCTGCGCACGCCTATTCTGACTATTAGTAAAAGGCTTCAGGAGTACGATAGGTATATAACTGGAGTGCTGGTGCCAGTGCTGCTCTCTCATTTCAAAGAATAGTACTTATTGACTGGGTAAATCTATTTTGATCATTCTGAATGCGGATGCTAGACCTAGTAGAATCGTTGTAGCATACTAGTTTTCGATGTTCCTATCTATATTAACAGATTACCCTCTCCCTACATAAGTTCAATTTTGATATTAGCCGAGTCAAACTAACCTCCCTATTAGTAATGTGTACTTGAAAACCCATCCATCACAAAATCCGATCCTAAGTCCACAAAAGGACCTCTAGTCCAATCAATAGAGTCCAACCAAGTCAAATCATCCACCTCACCCATCTCTATATGACTCAATTCAAACATTCCCATTTGCCCTGCGCCCTGCTCACTGATTTGCGCACTCTGTCTCTCTAGAGCTGGAGGTCCATCTAACACCTTGTCTAAAATACTTTTGATGATGTTTCGCATACGGCCGCAGAGTTCACGGTTAGCTGCCGAAGGTCTCACCCAGTCGAGGAATCCCACAAGCATGCTAAGGTTCTGAATGACTTCGGAGCGGGGAAGATGGAGGTGTGTTGTTGGTGGGAAAGTAGGTTTCATCTGCTTGAGTAGCTCGACGCAGATTACACTTGCCGAGGGAATACCGTAGCACATTATCTTTTGTGTTACCGTCAGTCTTTCTGAACGTCTATGAAAGATTGACGATTCAGCGTAGATTGTCAACTCACCATCCAGTCATAAGCAGAATGACGATCCCGAAAGCGATCACGTTCCGTCCACATGTAAACTGTAAGCTCCAACATCTCCCTCGATACGTCCAATAGATGCTGCTGATTAGCATGTCCCCTCCTTGTCGAAAGTTGTTCAAGTAACAGAGAGCAGTGCAAGTATCGAAACCGGAGGGCCAATCGGGTCCACTGAAGAGCGTGTGGCGTTACTGATTCTTTCGTTAGATGAAGCCAAGCCGGTAAAGAGGTGGGAATCTCTTCGTTCCTATGCTTCAAGTGCCTATGATCTTGTTAATCTGGGTTGAAGTTTAGCGAGGGACAAAACGCACATAAGACGCTCATCAGAGTATTGAGAATCGGATCCAAGTGAAATTTCAAGAATTTGATCGAGAAGTATGGAATATATCATGGTCGTTCGTAGGTTGGTAGCGGCACTGAATCCACCACCGTTCGTGTTCCATCCATTAGCATCCAACCGACTCACAGCCCTAGCTAGTTCGTCTTTTCCAGCTAACAGGACGTCGTCTTCTAGATCGAGTGGTAATGGGCATGAATTGTACCGATGACTTAGCGCAGGGGGCCTCCCCGTAAAGGTAGAGAGTGTCTTGTCGATGCAGAAGACTGCTGTCCAAGTTCGTTTACGCATCTCGGAGAAGATGGTCACTACTTCTGAAGAATCCTGAGCTCGGTGCAGCCCTAGTCCTGTGGTTGATGCAACTAGATCACCATGCTGTCGCCAAAGAAGAAGACCTGCAAAAACCAATCATTACATGCTTCTTGAATTGGGAATAAAACCTACTCGTATCCCCAGTGCAATGACTTTCTAAAATAGACCGCTTGTACAAAAGGCTAACCATGAGAAAATTGATATTATCCATCTGGTTACTCAATTGTATACATCCATCTGCACATTGCTTCATCTCCAACGCGAACGAAACCCGTTGCTTCCGCCCAGATTGCGCTGCCCAAAAAGGGTCATCATCTTTAGCTAGCAACATTGTGTTGCCAAATGTGCACAACATGATGCCAAGCATTTCCCATCTTAGCTTCCTGCCTGACAGGGACGCCAGCCACGAGGCTCCGTCTCCAGTATCTCGGAATACAGACCTGGTATTCCGACTCAAGAGTTGTGCCATTTCTTTCAGATTTCGTGCGTTTCTGGGCTGACGAAGAGTGGATCCGAATGTCATCCATAGTGATGCGGCGCAATGAAGAATCGTAGGTCTATGAAAGCCTTTGTCCATACCAAAGCGGGCTGCGTTTGCGTAAACATCGAAGATGTATTTCCAAGTTCCTTGATCCGGAATCTGATCGAGAACTTTGATAGCTAAGGCCATGCGAGCGGACTGCTCCTCGTGCTGAATATCGTCAAACGGATTGTGTGGTTGTGTCTCCTCCGTTGCTGGACTTGTTACATTGGAGTCAATTTCCTCTTCGTTGTCCAAGAAGACAGCCGAGAAGCTTGTTGGGCCATAGAATCCAGACGAAGGTTTGAATAGAGAGCCATCCTCCACGTCTAGCTCTGGACTAGATTCCCTTGATGCGGGCTCATCCGCAGGATCAGTCGCTGGTGTATCTTCAAACGAAAAGCTTGCTAATGATTGAGATGGCGACAAAAGTGAACCAGGTGCTGGACGTCTCGAATCAGGACGAGTCTGTGGCGCGGGAAGGTAGACGCACTTGTCAACAAGGCGACGTCGACGACAGTTCATACATATTGGTGTCGTATGATCGCATCGCATTTTCCCTTTGCGACAGGGCTCACAAGCTGGGTCTTTTCCATTACGTCGACGTGGCAATTTCCCTACGATCGGAGTTTGAGGGGGATCCATTGAGGGAGGAAGGTAAATTGAAGAAACCGAGGAAAACCGATTTCTCCTTTGACTCTTCAATGAATCCGGGGAAATTGGGGATTCACGATGGATGACTCATGAGAAAGTCCCCTCCAGCAGGTCGTTTCAGGCCGTTTGCTGCGTGAAATTGCAAGGCAAAGAAGCTCCATACTTGAAGCTTCGGTACATGAGGAAAAGAAAAGAGGATGAAGGTTGTACAGAAAGAAGATGACAAAAGTTGGAGGAATCGATGCTCACCGGTTACGCATTTAGAAGAGAGATGTTGAGGTGCCAGAGGTGCCTGGCTCGGAAAAAGGTTCCAAGCATTGGAGAGCGGTCTCGGCATCTCCATGGGGCTTTACTCGTTAAGAAAGGGAGGGAGAGGGCTCCAAGGCCCTGAGAGGCTGAGAGGCCTAGAAGAGGCCTAGAGGTCCAGGGGGGGGGGGGGGGGGGGGGGGGGTCAGTCAATCGGGGTAATTGTGCAAGTAAGCAATCACATGATCTCCAATAGCAATGAGCATGTTTCTCCACGCCCTTCGACTTTCCAGGTTCCATTTTTCCCACTTGGCACACCTCGGCCGATGCCTCTAGCCGAGTCATGTTCGCTTCGCTCCTAATACTCGGTGTCCTCCACCCCTCCCCCCCCCCCCTTTCCCCTTTAGTAAGACGAAGTTGGTCAGGCGTGTGCAAGTGTGCTGATATGTACTCTAGTATAAAATTATACATGACCTTAAGATAAGAATCCTAGGCTTAAAAGCCTGATTTCGTCGTCGCTAAGGAGCAAACCAGGCTCAGGTATCGAACACCAATTATGCAGTTACTTTCAAATCCGACGACGGTAGCTGAGGGCCAGGGGCCTCAAATATATGTCCCGTCTTACTCAACACTGTCCCCAGTCCTCTATGAACCTCCGCTTGGAAGGGCTCAAAGGGAACTTTCTCGCCGTCAATACTAATATATCCTGTCGGCTGATTCCTCGGTATAATCCGATAACCCTCAATCTTTTGGTACTTGACATGTGGGAGCCCAAAGAACTTTCCATTTTCGACAGCAGGGAAAAGTTGGAGGGTTGATACGCGACCGATGTCGCCGTCTATCGTAACAAGATCCATGCACCCGTCGTTGGGCAGAGCGGCCGCGAAGTAGTTCACATCGGTCGCCATCCACGACATCTACACAAGATCAGTGCGATACTCGGAGAAAGAATAGACAGGGGATTCTTACATTGCCACAGTAGAAACTACCAAGCTTGTCTCTAGATACCATTTCCCATCCTTCAGGCAATTTATCATTGACCGTTCCATATTTCAGGGCCGGCAAGCCCTCTCCAGTCCCAAAATCGGCCCTTACAGATTCTTCAGGCAGATCTTTGCTATGGACTGCTTCATAGTAATGTTCTCTAATTACCTCCTTGTCACTGGTGACCACCTTGACAGCCAGGTCACAAGGGTAGGTTTTCTTCTGTACAGCCCTCACAAAGAATCCATAAGTGAAGCGTGCCGTGCCACCCATCCACCGTAGATGCTCAGTGGCCAAGTCGAACTCAGCAACAATGCCCAGTGCTTGGGACAAGAAAGAAAGATATCTTCTGTTTCCTTGTGTAATTGAAACCAAATCCAGTGGTGTTCGAATCCCTTTTACGATGCCCACGCTTGCCAAACTTGGGCTGTTCAAATTACCATTCAAATTACAACTCATAGCATTACCGCTACCACAAGGGACATGAACGACCGCAATTTTAGCCAGTGCTTTCTTCGCGTCCGCCCTGTTGCCAAGCCCATTGAAGACTTCATGTGCTGTTCCGTCCCCAGATAAACACACTATGATGTCGTAAGACTCAATGTCAAGCTTCTCGGCGATTTCCGTGGCTTCGCCTTGACGTTTAGTGACTACCATATCGATGTCACATCTCGCTGCATCAAGAATTGGCAGGACATCTTTCGCGTAGATTTTCTCCGCATTCCCCTTTCCACTTTTGGGGTTGAGGAGAATCTTGGCTCGTTTCTTCTTCTGCGATTTCTCATAAGCACGGTCTAAAAGCTTGTCAATCCAGATTTCCACGTGATCTCTTTCTTCAACATCGAAGCTGAGAACAGCTGCCTGCACCTGGGTCTTGGATATCGTTTTCGCGTAAGAAATATGAAGCTCGCTATCGGTTAATTCTGCCCATAAGATATTGCTCAGTGATATGGCACGTGTGGTTGAACCACCAATGGGTTCTGCGTATGCTGCTGCATCGAGCGTTACTGAGCGGCGACTGGAAGTTCCTGTTGGTTTGGCGCTTTTCTTCTCGGGCTTCTTGACGCTATCGTTTGCTGTAATGATATTAGAGGGATTTCATGTGCACAATGGGGATTGAGAGGTACATCGAACGATCAAAGACTTTGGACTGATCGTGAAAGACACATGTTTGCTAACGAACAATGTTTGAGTAATGTCGAAAGTATCATGATCCTCTAATCCCAAGCCCTCGACTTCGCCAGGCGCAAAGGGATTGGACCCTGATGTTGAAGGAGGGTCGCTCATGATTTTATAGTCGTCGACCACTTGCCACTGTAAGCAAGAGATGAGATCTCGGAATCCGGCTCAGACTGCAGGAGCGTCTGTGTACGGCGTATATATTGTCGAGTTGAGGGGTGTCTTCGATTCTTGGTAAGCTCCACCACCCGTATCATCCGATGTCGTCGAGAAGTGCAAGTTATGATTGGCAGGTCGAGGTGCAACCAAAGAGCACAAACAGATTAGGCCTCTCAATTAGTAGCAGCTCTCCCAAGAACATGCTCTGACTTTATCATACGAGAAAAGTCGGCGCCGTCGTGTTCTTTCATCGAACTTGCGACGAAGGACCGCGAAGATATGCTGTAAAAAGACAAGTTGCACAGACACTGATATGGCAATCCATACCATAAATCCTTGTCAATACCAGCCCCAGCTTTAATTAAATCCCCAGGTGACACATGCCATAAGCCAAGACTGTGGACGCGTGGTATGGAAGTGGATATGCAGAAGGATCTCAAACATCTTCAGACGACGTGAAGTGACGACGAGATGGTTGGGGGAGAGAGAGGGATAGAAGGAGGACGGTGGACAAGTCGATGTCTGATTCCCATTCCCAAATGACAGGGAAGCGGTGGGGGGGGCTGCGAGAATGCGCGCCCAGGCGTTCAAAGAAAGACCCTGTGTGTCCCCGTGACTCCACTATCACGTCTTTTTCTATTGTGGACCTCAAATCGTCGCGTCCAAAAATACCGCTGCTCCTCCAATCAAACTCTGGATCTGCAGAGATTGAGATTTCGATTTCATACTGAAGGTCGAAGAGCATCATCACGCATCACCGGTGCATACGAGTAGGTACCGGTAGACCTCACACTTGTAATCATGGCTACTGCTCCCGCCACTAACAGTGGCGCATTAGTGACATGCAAGTATACAAACCCCGACATTGTAAGCGCTCCCCACATCAGTCTCCACTGCCCAAGTTATGTCTAGTTGACAGAGCTTTCCATGATAGGTAGCCGCATTGGAAGCACCAAAGTTTACCCTCGTCTGCTGGCCTGCGGACTCTGATGAAGAGGAAGAGGAAGAGGAAGAAGATGATGATGACGATGCTGATACAGAGGATGGTGCCGAGGGAGATGCGGACATGAAGCATATCGAGGAAGCTCAATCTGACGATGGCAATGACGAATGGGAAGATGCAGATATCATTGGCCCTGAAACTACGGATAAAGGGTTCTCAATTACGAAGGATGGCAAGGAAAGGTTTATGTGCATCATCAAAGAGGTGGATAAGCGCGATCAGGATAGCTACGGGATGCATACCATGAATGATTGGACAGGGTATGGAATAACTGAAGTGTTGGAGAACATGGTGAGCCCTCACGTCCTTTTTTGTCTTACTCATACAGGTGGTTTGATAGCGGGGCATGAGCAATTATTCTATTTGCTGGGACCCCCCAGAGTCACTGAAATGACATCTCCATTATTTTGATCTGAATTATCTGACTACGAGATCTTAGAGACAACGCTTGGATTCGTGGCTGATATTTATGGGATAGATCATAGGGTTCAACAAGATCCTACGCAAGAAAGATGTTTCTCCCATCAAAAAGTGGGCTTACGTTGAAGGAATTGCTACCTTCCTCACTATAGGAGATTTGTTTCCTCTGATGAGTACGTTGCCTTCTTTATTAAAAATCTCGACTGCTAACAAGTCTCAGTGAATGAAGACGGCCAGAGTGTCGAGGAGGTCTTCAACATGCTCGTTGTAATGGTTGTCACCTCATATGAGATTCTTGGAGAAGCCCAACTGCTCAGGCCCGAATCCCCAATATCAAATGTTGCCATTATCAGTATCCTTCTCCTCGATTTCTTTATTCACGGAGCGAGCGATTTTGACATCAAGTTTTGTCCCGAGATCGTTCGTGCTGCTGACAAGGCTGGCATCCTTCTAGAGCTTCCAGCTGAAGCCAAAATTAATATAACACCTGAGGAAATTGAGGATCTCCGTGATAAATACAAGGAAGAAGAATATGATGCAGAGATCGACTGGGATATTGAAGTAAGTCCACATCTACACCTATGAGAGAAATTCTGACAGGGAGAACAGTTTTTGAATTTTGTGCCCAACCACCCCGGTGGCTCTCGCTACAACATTGCGAAAATGGGCAAAAGACAAAAATCCAAATACCAGTACTAGTACGCACGACAGAGACTCCATGGAACTGTTAGCTATCTATGATATTCATGGCAACCCCTCACGAATTGCCACGACAAGTTTCCAAGACACGGCATGTGTTGTTGAATCAATCAATTTGACGATCCGCTGGGAATCTGCTTCTTTTACGCGGACCGGTCTGGAAACTATATTTTCCAAAATTTATTACAGTATGAGTGTTTGATGAACGAAAGATCTTCGGACTCACGTAACATGCATATAAGCCCAACATGTCTGGAAACTTTCGATCAAAAGACTGAAGTAGCGAACTAAATTGGAAGATAGTCGCAAGACTACTCTGAGGAGACTATTGTGATCATTATTTCATTGTGGAAGGTTTACTTCCAGTCTGCTGACCGGCAGAATTTGCAGTGATCCGATCAAAATAAAGATGAGGCTTCTACAGTAGCTTCGGAGCGCAAGGCTCTTCGTTGTTCAATCGGCATGTCCTGCATAAGGTACTCCATATCCTGCAAATCATACTAGGCGTTAAGGCCTGGGATTTCTTGACTAAGGGTCGCAAACCCCCGAGTCTGTCTAAGTGCCTTTGCTAGCAAGATCAGACGCTTTTACTAACGGGATATTTGAGTTACTGCCCTTACGCACCGAGTCCAGTCGTTTCGTTTCAAGTTGAAGTCAAATGCTAACGTACAAAATGTTCGCAATGTACGTACGAAGTATACTGCTATATCAAGAAATAGCCTTGAACGCAGAAAAGCCATCTATTATAATATGAAAAATCTTCAACGACCTTTCTCGTTGTGGTGGCTCTCATTGCATACTCAAGTAAATCCAGCTACCTGGATAACCAAAGCTGTGGCCAGTGGTTTCAACTGACAGGATTGATTCCTTGTGACTTGCGCACGACCTCTTCTCCACGTTTAGGCTTCCCGCAACACTGACCTTCATAACCCGCCCTATATAAGTGTTTTTGATAGGTTCATCCTGGAGATAGCATCGAAAATGGGAAACGTCCATGATTCTTCAAGCGCTTTAGAATTCTCGGGATTATTCACGAACTCAGGGCCCAGCCAAGCGGAGGGCGAGACGCGCATTGACAGACCTTTCACAGTGATGACAGTTCCATCTGTTTTTACTGCTAGTTGTCTGTGGTGTTCTAGTTTTCTCTCCACAAATGTTTGGTTTGTCATTGTTGCATTTGGTTTCTCTCCCTGATTTTATGACTGAGTATGGAAGTAGAATTATGGACAGAATACGGAATCGGGATGCTGGTATTCTTCTTGCGCTTCTTTGCGAGACTCAAAGTTGCTGGGCTGGCAGGACTTGCCTGGGATGACTTCTTTTCCTTTGTGGCAATGGTAATATCCGCCTCTTCCCTTCACCGATTTATATGCTAACCATATGTAAGATCCTATGGAGTTGCGATGCGGCCATGGTACAAATTATAGGTAATGAGTAGTACTTTTATTGTTGTCTCTACAAAGCTGACATCAATCTACTCCAAGCTGATTACGGGTCTTTCGTTGGGCTGAACACTCAATCCTCAGCAGCTCTGACAGATTCAGAAGCTTCAAGGCTGGAAATAGGCTCTAAAGCCCTATTCGTAGCATGGCTGTCATACACTACCCTCATTTGGTCTCTGAAGGCATCGCTTTTATGCCTTTATGATCGTCTAACGTAAGTCTTCATATGCTACATTACTAATCACTCCATAATCTGGGATCGAGGCTGATATCTTGACAAGTTTCGGGCTATGGCAACAGAAATTCATTTATATAATGAAATATCTGATACTAGCCGCCTATGTTGCCGCCATGATGACTCTGTTTCTTCACTGCACACCGATACAACGCAACTGGCAGATCAAGCCTTACGCTGGCGACGCTTGCACGGTTACCGTGATTAACTATATAGTTATTGCAACTTTGAACGTAGGGTACGCGCCTCAAGTCCCTTCGCCAGCTTTTGAAAACTGCCCTTATCTAACCACCACTCTAGAACCGATGTCTGCCTCCTTGTCGTTCCAATACCTCTCGTCTGGGCAGTCAAGCTTCCTCTAGTCCGAAAACTAATAATAGGCCTCCTCCTCTGCTCCGGGATTTTCATAACAACCGCCGCTCTCCTCCGATGTGTTTTGTCCTTGTCTGACGTCCGCCAAATCAATAATTCAGTTATCTGGGGTATGCGAGAGACCTTCGTCTCTGTCATAGTGATTTCCGCGCCAGCGATCAAACCGCTGTTCAACGCTGATGTCTGGCTATCCTCCTCAAACACAAGTAACTTTGGATGCAGTAAGACTTGGGATGGGAGAAATAGCGATGCGACTTTGGCGGTTGATGATTTTGGGTTCTTGAGCAGTGCTGAGATGCAGCTTCAGAGGGATAGCGAACCACATCCTGGAACGCCGTGGAGGAAGGGTGGGAGGAAGGTCGCAAGGGATAGTACAACTACCATGTGTACCGTCCATAGTGCGCATCCTAGTCCAACGGAGATGCACAACTTAGGAAGCCATGGCATCGAGGAATCCATTACCTCTCCTCTGCCACAACGAACACCCCACATCGATGAAGAGCAAGGCATCACTGAGATCGGGAACTGGAATAGAGGATTGGCAATTAATGTTACCAAGGTATACTCAACAGATCAGCAAAGGAACCAAATACGTATAGATGAAGAGACGGATGGAGCCGCTGATGTGAATTGTTTTGATCAGTTGAGTCCTGGTTCTCCTCCGGGGGTATTACCAGTCGTGGAGAGTTGGATCGCGACAAGAGCTGCTACGGGAACGTTTACCACTGTTAGTGCGGGCGTTGTCAAGAAGGGGAGTCCCAATGGGAGGTTGAGTAAGGCTGGGAGGATGTTGGGGATTAACTTGGGGGGATCGGAGAATTCTTGATGCTTTGACAGGAGGGTAGTGGGGAGGTAGAGAGGAGGAACAATACACAATGGATGGCGTTCGGAGGAATAAATTCTAGGAGGTTTCAAAACGCGGGTTACAGGACATGGCTGATTCTTTAGAGCCTTAAAAGGAGTCGGCATTATGTATACTTATGGTACGGACATAGATAGGGGGTTTAAGCGATGGTGTTCATAGGTTTAGTATCTGAATCAAATAACGAAATCAGAAGATTCCAACTAAACTTTGAGAATCTAAAATGCCATAACCATGCTCCGTCTCTTTATTACCTCCGCAACATCTCCAACTACTCCCAACTTGGACATTCATCGCTAAGACAAAGAAAACTGTTAGTCCCGACGTAGCATTTCCTTCTTCTTTGTGTATAATACCTCTCTTAATTCTAGGTCATAGAAAACAGAACAATAGCCTATTGTATTCTTTCAACAAAGAGAATCCTTATTGTTACTAAACGATTATTACGAAAACAAGACAAGACAAGACTCTCAAGAAGAACAATGAATTCTTCTAACAAAAGATATCATCCTCCTGTGTCTAAACAATCAGGATAATCAAATAAGACATTCGGAAACAATCCTATTGTACGAAATACTTAAATACAAGTCCCATCTATCTCTATCACCAACACACCTACACACCAATCCATTCAACCCACCAACCCATCCAAAACCAAAAACCAGAAAACACAACCAAAACCAGAAACATGTGCAAAACAATCCAAACCCAACATACACCATGCGGGTGTGGCCACTTCACAGAAACAGAACAACTCTGCTTCGCCGAAGTCGTCTCACGAGGCTACTCAATTGAACACTGTCCTCGGTACCAAGTCATTCAACAATGTTCTGGGAGAGAGTGTCCTGAGTGTCGGGGTGGAGGAGGAGCTTCTGGTGGTGGTGGGAGACGGAGACGGAGGCGGAGGGGTGTGGTGGGGTGTGGGATAATGTGAGGGGAGGCAAGGGGGAAGAGAAGAGATGGGTGAGGATTGGATGGGATGGAGAGGTAAGTGTAAATGTAAGAGATTAGATGAATTAGATTGGTTTTGGTTTTGGTTTTAGCTAAGGTATGTTGTTGTTTCTTTGTTGGGGGTTGTGATTTGTGATTATTATGTTATAGAAGTCTTTGAGAGATCTAGAGTTAGATGATATAACTGTAATGCTATGCGAATTAAATTATAGAAGCTAAGTTGCCCAAATTAAGTTAGTAATTTAAATCAATAAAGTTACCTAGATTAACCTAGTTACCTATCTAAATGAAGTGAGATACTTACATCTATCTACTAAGTCCAGATATTCAGAATGATCTCACATAAACTAATTCTTACAGTGGACTTAGTAAATAAGATTTTTTAAAAGATTAAAAAGAAATTAGGCTTAGAATAACTAACCACCTTATGAATCTATGATATCAAAGTCCTTGGCCATCCATATTGACAGTGAACTATCAGCATAAATAGTCATATTCCACAATTCCTTTCAAATCCCCCCATCCACAAAACCTAATTAATTCCCTCCCAATTCAATGCCTCTTCTCCTCTCGTCGCTCTCTATCTTTCGAAACAATCTTCTTCTTCGCCCGACCAGCCTTTCGAATAGGAGCAGGAACAGGAGCAGGATACACACTAAATCTCACAGCTGCTAAACTTCCTATACTAGAAAGTACCAGCATTAAGGTGTGACGAGCCATGCTGTTGGTTGGTTATGAGTTGATAAGAGGATGATCAGTAATGATATTGGGCCGTTGAAGAGGAATATGGCGTGTAGGAATATATCGAGGTTGGTGAATTTCCTTAGTGTTGGTTTCTCGGGTTGTGTGTGAGGAGATCGCATTTTTGTTTGAGAGGTTGATTTTTGAATGGCTGGATGTTTTTCAGAATAGCTGTAAAAGAGTACGGCATTTGCGAGGGGCTTCTTACGGTGATTTCTAGGTGTGGAGGTCTAATGTGATTGGTTTTATGGCTCTTGGCTCTTGGCTCTGGGCTCTGGGCTCTGGGCTCTGTTTTTTCGTCTGTATAAAGTATTTCGAGTCGAATAACCACGAGTTATTGCACGAGAGGTCGGGTTTATAAATCTTGTGATTTTAGTTGAGAGAGACGGTTTTGGTTCTGGTTTTAGTTTTGGTTAGTATATTAGCTAGATTGGGTTTAGTACTGGAATTTTGGAACCGTTCTTCTCGGGTCTGGGCCTAGATGTGTTAATTTTAGTCGGTTGGAGATCTATCTATCTAGGTTAGAGCTGAGACTAAGTTAGCTAAGTAACCTTTAGTAGAATAACCTAGAAGTTAAGGCCCCAAGTTAAGTTAAGTAAGTTACTCAATTTAGATATCCTTACACAGTGGTAAGAATATTCTACTAAGAAACAGCTAGAATTTATAGGCTTCACCGGTTATTATCTACGGTAGTGGTAGTTAGTATTGTACTAATTTCATGATTAGTTTCTGTTTACTGATATCGTAGGAAAGACGAGTGAAGGCAGAGTTCTTTGCCTCTAACAACAACATCATTGGAGCTTTCAATATTCACTGAAGAAGGGATAATATAGTGAGACTAAAGATTTAGTCTATTGTCTCTGTAGGCTCCAAGAAGGAGGTGAATACTCCCTAATCTCATCAATCAAAGGATTTTATTTACCTTACCAAGAGAGAGACTGCTCTTGCAAACCTGTACTAAGTTGCTCGCAATGGAGTAGCACCTGTCGGCAGAGAGGCGATGATGGAGCATTTGATCAACGGTACGTAGATATCTACCATTCTATTCTGAATCTAATTTGGAGAAGAAACTATGCCTGCGTCCGAGCGCACTGCCACTGCTAGTCCTCACTGCTCAGCGCACTGCCCTTCCCACTTCTACCGTTATCCAGTTTTTTCTACAATTCAATCTCTGGGAATATTCGGGCCTGGATTCTCTGAGGTTATTTGGTTTCGAAATTAACTAGAATTGTTGTTATATTGTGATATGTTGCTAATGTTTACTTTCGCGAAGTAACATTGCTATGACTTTTCCGAGCTATTCAAGACGCTGTTCATTTCTACTAGCATTTGAAAATTGCTTCAGGTCCGTCTCGTTGGTAGTTAGGCAGAGTACTAATTATTGGTCTACAAACTCTTAATTGACATTTGAATACCCTTTAAGTTGTTAAATAAACTTAGCTTTTAGATTATATTTTCTAGGCACAGCTTGATAAACGGATATCTTAGCGTAGGCCTTATTGTTACTATTCTATAGATTACTTTTCTTATACTATTATATATATCTTTTATTTTGTCGTCTTGATTTTAGCGGCATTATACATCTCACCGTGATTGAAACTCTTTTTTTTTATCCTTCACTATACTGATCAATTTCTATGTAGTTCTTATATATCTCTATTTTAAAGGTCTTACCAAAGTAGGAACGAAGATAGATACTTTCTAATAAAATATCTACTAGTGGGCCCAATATTATATTACATTCAATTTAGCCAGGTTATTATTAGACGAAACAAATAGTTCCTCGAGGACAAAGACGCTATCAAAGGATACAAAGAGAAGACGTAGTAGTTGTACGCGAAACTAATAGCATTGTAGCTAAAGTCTCTTATCACCTAAAGGGAATTTGCTCTTCTTTCTGGTCTTTCTCTTTGATGAGATCTTTTCTTTAATTAAGTCTTTTTAATGCTTGAATAATGACAACAAACTTTCAACTAGCAGCAGTATACCTCTTTATTTAATCTGAGTTCCATAAGCTGATTGTTCCACAATTGAGCTCGACGATACTCTAATGTTGCTAAGATTATGTTCCTAATATCAGGTGTCTACGGATGGCGCAAGAGCTCCAGCATGGTCGTATTGTGCGTGGTGAAGGTTCATCTGGTCGATACTCTGGAATTAGGAAACTTAGCCAGGATGCCAAAGATAATATGCCATAGGTAAGTAGGTTATTTGGATCAACTTAGTTACGCAAATAAGTAAGTCATTTAAACCAAACCAGTCACTCAAGAGTGCCCTATCTTTTATTTCTAGATCTGGAGGGTGGATAACATATATTCAATACTCTATATTTACAACAAGACAGGAATTTATTAGCAACTCTTCAAGTAAAATACTAGAGTCAAACTTTACTTAACCCAAAACCAGGTGTAGAATACAACAAATAAGAATTTTTACTGGCGATGCAGTGAGCGAGTTACTACCTAGTAAATATCAGTATACTACAAAGCTCGAACGTTAACTCTTGTTTCGATGAAATATACTAAAGAGATAGACAGGTTCTAAGCACGAATTCACAAGATGTTAATACACAGGAAATTGGGAGAACTGTATATTTGTAGTATAATGAGCAGAGAACAGAGCTCTCCACTGGGAAGCATTGAATCTGTCTTGTAGGTACACAATTACCCTGTACAATTTAAGATTCTGGGACTAATGCAGGCGTCCCGGTGCTACGACACTTTACCGAGGTGCTACGACACTTTGGCGAAGCACTACGACTTTGGCGAGACTTTGACGAGGTGCTACGACACTTTAACGAGGTGCTACAACACTTTAGTACGGCACTAAAATGGAACGTGACCTCGGCGTACCTCGATACTAGTTCTGTAATACTGTATCAGCCCAGATTTTCAAGAGGAGGAAGTATTAGTATCTGTGGTTAAGGGAGGTCGATAATAGAAAAGGTAGGAAAGGCCTATCTTTCAGGAAAAAATAGGGTGTCTGTTGACTTCTCGATACAGCTTTACACTCCTTCCTCAGCATTTGAGATACTTTTTATATAAATTTAAATATTATCAACTTTTTGTAAAGTACCACAACTACCTAAACTTTAGGAGCAGTATCTCTATAACAGGCGTTATGAGATCCTACACGCTGGCGAGCTTTGTCTACATATATTGTAAATCCACTCAAGCCATTCCCAGAAACACAAGAAAAACTTCATTTCCTTCCGAAGATCAGTCATCATCGATATCAGTATCCAGACTATCACCATTCAAATCGTTCAACATAGCTGCCAGTTTCTGTACTGGGTTACGCTTATCCGTAGACTGATACTTCATGCGGTTGCAGAGCGTAATATTCCCAAAATACATCCCGTGGGTTTCAATATCGCTCTGTGAAACCTTGAAACGAGCATTGCCTGACTTGTTGTAAAATGATGGATCTATGATCTTAATATCAGAGGCTTTTGGGTGGGATCCAAGGGTTGAAATCCAGTATTCTGGACTTATATGTTTCCACTTCTTTTCGCCACAGATTTCGAGACTTTCGAGGATTTTGGGACAGCTGTGGGCTGGAATTTGACAGACAGGGTCGTCGTATTGTCTATTGAAACTTGTTAGTGATGTTGATTTTGGAAGAATGAATTGGACACCTACGTGATACGATAGTTGTTGCCTTTTGCTGGAGCTTGGTTGGTGATGTACTTAGAGATATCTTCAGAGCCAATACGTGGTTGACCAAAGGTATACTAGGATCTCAAAGTCAGTACTGAACTATATCAGATCATAGGTGAGGTCTGATATTGAACTCACAAGATCAATTTTGTATCCCTGGTTTCTCAAATCTACTGCACCAACTGCAGCAAGAGCTGCTCCTTTACTATGTCCAGTAAATACAATAGTATATTCTGGTGTAGAATACCGAGCAAGAGCATTCTTCAATCCAGCAATAATCAACTCTTTGAAGTCTTTTCGCCAGATCTGAAGAAATCCCATGTGAATTGTACATCCATCATTTTTGTTTTCGGTCCCGCACCAATCCGTTTCTTCGAGTGCAACAAGGTAATTCGTCATCGCTTCCATACCGAGCATGTGTCTGGTGCCCTCAAAAGAAACAACGATTAATTTGTGAACCTTGTCGACGGCGATGAAGCCAGAAGTTTTAGTGCGTCCGATGCTGGAACGTTTGTTAGTCCTCTGCTAAGATCAATTTTGAGATTGGTACTTACTCCCTGAGCGGCTGCAAAATGATCGGCTTCGCCTGTTCTACGTCTGGGCAGTTATCCATACATTTTATGGTGAGATTTCCAGCTGTTTTATTTCCCCATTCATCAGGTCCCCAATTAGTTGGGCAATAGGCTGCTGCAGCATATTGTGACACAAGCTCGAACTGTTTCAATTGCTCCTCGCTGATACCTATATTCTGTTAATTATTATGTATGACGAAGAGGAACTTGGCATCTTACTCTGGACATCTCGCTCGTGCACTTGATGGGCATGACCGAACGGCGAACAAAATGCAAGCCCAGAAAGAAAGCAAAGGAATAGTGACTATGAACTTCAGCTTCATGTTGTCTAAGTGCTGTTCTAGAACAAGTATTTCGTTCTACGGTAGAATAAGAATGCGAAATCACGTCTTCCTGGGAGAGAAGGAAATTCGACGTGAGGATTAATAAATGTGTTAGGCTTGCCATTTTTGTGTAGTTCTGCTCATAAAAGTTAATTCAAGTAACGAGGCTCCACTACTAACACCAATTCGATGCTAACACGACCTGGTTGAATTTCCCCACAACAAATTCCCAACCGTATTTCAACTCAAAAGAAGTTGGTAGGTTAGAATATATTCTAGTACATGACAGTGTGGAAAGCTAAGCCTTGAAGTATGAACGGACATCTTACTACTCATGTACGCGACATAGTGCGATCACAAAAGCAAGAAACTTCGCATAGTCTAGGGCACGATAATTTAATTTAGAATATTCTTCTGATTAGCGGATTGGGACGATCTAAGGACACATTTTGAGATCCCTAAAATCGATCAAGGAGACCAAATCTCCGAAGGATCCAGGACAAGTATGCTTTCGAGTAGAACGAAATTATATTGCCGATCCAATAGCTACAATAAAGTGAAAATCTACTTGACAAACAAGAAAAAGCTATGACGGGCTGTTCTACACGAGGCTGCTTGTAGTAATTCGGTCTCTTGGTCATCTGATGCCTCTCTTGTGATATTGACCTGGGGGTTTTTGGCTTCTTTATACCCGAGATATCTCACGTGCAGCGTGCAATCTGCATTTCTTCATCAAGCTTATCACCTGCTCGTTGAATCACAGACACGTATGTATAAAAGTCTCTTCCTATGAAAACAAAACTATCTTTCCATATGGCACACAGGAGTTGCAAGTTACACGAAGTATTTACAAATGCTTTTGATTTGTTACTCATGCTATGTGTAATTAATCAAAATTGGTCTCCTAGTCAATGTAAGAAATACAGTCACTAACATGAATGCAAACATAGCATAATCTTAAAATGAAAAAGGAGTAATAAGACAAACAGGACGCTTTTAGCACAGGAAACGAGTAGAAGATTTGATTGTGGCCGTTAAGTCAATATTCTAGCATTTCCTTACTCAAATAGGGACGAGATCTTAAGTTTTTAGATGGTTATACATGTATGACTGAAAATGTAAAATCCTGAGTGTGTTATTGATTCAGAAGTATGGTACAATCACAATTTAATGTGGCAAATACTCTAAACCTTTAGCTATAAAAGCAGCTCTAGACCTTCACTATCCAGAACATCAGATATCATCAAAAATAAAAGCAAAATGAACAACTCTACCGACCGTATTAATTCTGTTCTCCCAAAAGCTGAACTCCACGAAGGAGAATCGAAGGATACGAAAACTATTAGCGTCAGGAGTGATACCGTTCCTCGTCTTCCAATTACAGATTTAAAATTTGGGACTACTGAATACAGAAAGCGCAAGAAACCTGGATCTTCTGTGTCTGAAAACAGTGGAGAGAATCATCAAAAGAAGGCCAGATATACCGGGGCTCAAGCCACAACTCAAGACAGAGATATCCATCAGGATCCCAAAGGCCTCCTTGATCAAAAGGGTTCTTCATCGTCGATGGTTAACCATGACTACAACCAATGTCCCGCACCAGCCCCCTGGATTTGTGTAAGCCACCAAACTTCACTAGTATGCAACCGCGCTAATATATTGCAGTGCAAATGCGGATTTGAAAACGAGAGTAAAGGCATCAGAGCTAGGTGCGGAGGAGATGAAGCTGGAAGGCCATGTATGCACTCTAGATGCACTCATGGATGCCGACCACCGCAACTGGATCTGATCCGTCTAGGTGTTGAATTTGACGGCAGTGAAAATGGTTCTCACAGTGATGGGTCTTAGTAATGGTAGTTTAAAGAGAAATAAATTGAAACTTAGTTCAGAAGACTACTTATTTAAACTGTAGACAGATTATTGTCTGGATGATTTAGTAGAATGTAAAGTGTTAAGGCGCTATTCCATTAGAACCAAGTCAAGAAAATTACTAAAGTCGGCGTAATGCGAAGTCAGTTGGCATTACTGTTAAGAAAAGCTATTGAAGTCAGGTAGATCACGTGGTAGTGTCTAATTCCATAGAAGAGTTTCTACCTTTTATAGGTAGATATAGACAGTGTGTGGTCTTATAGTATGCCATTATTTATCATGATATTCCATGTCTTAATTTTGAGTCTGTTATTTTTTGAGCTCATCATAGATTCCTATTAGAAAACCAACTTCAACAAACATCCCAAAGCGGCTTTAGCTCACTTGGGAGAGCGCCAGACTGAAGCAAACTTCAGACATTAAATGTTATCTGGAGGCACTGTGTTCGATCCACAGAAGCCGCACTTATCTGCGAGTTGAGGAATACCTCGACTAAGAACACTTCTTTTTTTTCTTTGTCGTTATTACTCTTTTTGCCCTATTTTTTGACCTTTCGGGGCTCGGCTCTCCCTATGTATTTTTTATTTAAATTTACGAGACGTAAAATGTGGGTGTGGGGAATATTCCCTTTAAGCGAGTGCCGAAGCCACGCCCCTATTTTGACATCTCGGTAGATGACCTCGGTTGTTTTGACATATATTTTTTATAAATCGCGTCAGCCACTTTGTTGACTAAAAAAGCCAAGATATGGATTTCTAATCTACAAATACGTCCGTGTATCCGCCATTTTGCTACACTCTTTTTATTCTTGACTCATTTATCTTTGCGAGAGCTCTCTGAACGTCAAGTATTAGTTACGATGGGCGTAAGCAAAGCAGGACTCTATACTTTCATCTACGGAAAACGCATTGATAATGCTGGACCGCCCCCATTTCTACGCTTCCGGTCCTCTAATCAGTTTATTATTGCTACAATTGCAATTGCCGTATTTACTGTCAGTTGATCCACTTTTATGCGGTTTTTAATGTACAAATATCCCAGATTTATGTTTCTTTTACCAGACTTTTTATTTCAGAACCAACCACTCACTCATTTACTCTATGATAGGATATCTTTCTCTACTCGCTGGTAGTTCCCGTATTGCCGTTTGCATTAACTGTACGAGCTGGTGTTCTCGAGAAAGATGTTCAGAAATGGACATCTATTTTCCTTAGTGTTTATGGTGCTGCTCTCGCTGTAGGATCTGTAGGATCTCGTGAGTTCCGTTTTCACTAAATGTCTACTACACGCAGTGCGTGAGATCTTCTCGGGTACTGTAGACAAACTCCTGCTCACAAGAAGAAATAGCTACACTGGGCTGGTTCGCAGATAAATCTCACTCTCGCCGTATTCCACTCCTGCTCGGTCTCCTCGCTCTCGCTGGTTCAACAGCTATGCTCTGCGCTAGCACTTCACTCGCAGTTCTTGTAACAGGTCGCTTCCTTCAAGGTATATCTGCAGCCGTGGTATGGACCGTCGGTCTTGCCTTGCTTTCGGATACTGTTGATAAGGAAGATATCGGCCAAGCGATGGGTTATATCGCCGCTGCTACAAGTGTTGGTTCCCTTGCAGGTCCACTATTGGGTGGTGTAGTCTATGCTCGTGCTGGCTACTATGCCGTCTTCATTATGGGCTTTGCACTCATCGGTTTAGACATTGTTTTACGCTTAGCCATGATTGAGAAATCAGTTGCTGAACAATGGTCCCTCTCTAATGAGGTCTCGGTAATTCACGGTCAGGGTGTCATGTCAACCACCCCTGAAAATGCAATTGCTTCAAGCCGTCGAAGTGACGAAATTCAACCAGTGCCAAACACAATCCCTAGAAATTCTACGAGATCTTCTCAGCGTTCTGACTCCGAAAAAGTGGTCATCACCAAAGATAGTCGCCAGCTCCCAGCAATGATAAGACTTCTTCGAATACCTCGTCTACTTGCCTCTTTATTCGGCTGTTTTGTTCAGTCATCCTCTCTTGCTGCTTTTGATAGTGTCCTCCCGCTCTACGTCAAGAACACGTTCTCTTGGACCTCCACTGGTGCAGGTCTGATCTTCATATGCCTCGTTGTTCCAGCACTCTGTGCACCAATAATTGGCATCTTATCTGATAAATACGGACCTCGACCCCTCGCAACACTTGGCCTTATTGGCGCTGTTCCATTTTGGGTCTGCCTCCGTTTCGTCACCCACAACACAATTTCACAAAAAGTCTTACTCTGTGCACTACTAGCACTAATAGGGTTTGCTCTAACTCTTGTTATGGCTCCTTTGATGGCGGAAATTGATCATGTTTTGGAAGAGGAGGAGAAGAGACGACCGGGTGGTTTTGGAAAGAGAGGTGCTGCTGCACAGGGATTTGGACTTTTTAATGCGGCTTTTGCTTTGGGCTCGCTTGTTGGACCTTTGTGGGCTGGTTTTGTAGTTGAGAAGGCTGGTTGGGGGACTATGGGTTGGACACTTGGTGTGTTGAGTGGTGTTGCTGCTGCTGCGACGTTCTTCTGGACTGGTGGAAGAATTCTGTTGAAGGAGGAGGGAGATGGCGGTGTGGTTTGATTTAGTTGTTGGCTGAATTGAAGAGTGTTCTTGAATATCGCTGCGAACGCTTCTACAGTTTTGTGATTCTACATTGTGCCGGAGTTCAGAATGCGATTCAAGCCGTTTAGTTAAATCAAGAAGGTGCTTCGGTGTTGACTAAACAGACAGTTTTTTAGGCTTCCGTCACTGCATCTAACTTGTAATTTGTGTACTGTACAAATTGGTTTATAAGATATTATTTTAATTGGGGTAATTGAGTAGGTCACTATGATTAACTAGATTATTAAGATTAAGTAGGTTACTAAGATTAAGTAGATTACTTAAATCTATTCCTTATATATATTAAATAACTGATTATTTAAAATATTATCTTATAAACCAATTTGTACAGTATTTGAATCTCATATTTGAGATTAAAGATATCACATAATGCTAGCGCCCAAGGACTCTTCTTAGGTGGAGATATAACCCTCACTTACTGTGGTAACAAGGGGCTGACTATGTAGGATAAAAAGGTTGACATATTCATTTAATGTGACTTTAACAAATACGTGTAATAATTGGAAAGAGTTAAGCAAAGTTCTTGGGTCGTGTTTCGGAATCTTTTCAGCTGGAAATATACAAATATGATGTAAATTTCGCCCTGGTTTTAATTGGTGGGAAGCACTGTAAGCACAGCCTCCCTCTCCACTGCGCCGCAGCACGGCGCTTGTGCATGTCGACAACCAACTCAACTCATCTTTCAACATATATTTACAACATCTTTAGCTTTACCTTCTTACACAAAATCTGTTTTGGCCAACGCAAAGTGATTTCATTGTCGTTCAGCCTCAGCCTCTTTGTTATCAAAGTTGTAATTAATCGGCAACAACACGGTGGTTGCAAGCATTGTTAGCATTAACCATCGAGTATGCGGCTTTTAAATGCGAAGACATTGAAACTCCACGAGTTCTTTGACAGTGAGATCCCACCATATGCTATCCTATCCCACCGATGGCAGAACGAAGAAGAAGTTACGTTCAAGGATCTGTGTGATGGTCGAGGAGTCGAGATGGCGGGGTGGGCAAAGATTGTTGGCTGCTGCAGGCAGGCAGTTGCAGATGGGATTTCATATACTGTGAGTACCGTCTATTCTGGCTTTAGTCAATACTTACAGCAATGGTTTATTACCGTTCTTTTTCACTTATTCGTCAATGGTTCCTAACATATAAAGTGGATCGATACCTGCTGCATTGACAAATCTAGCAGTGCAGAGCTCTCAGAGGCTATCAATTCCATGTACCGCTGGTACCAGAATTCAACTGCATGTTATGCATTTTTGTCGGATGTTCCGTCCGTATATGAAGATCCCCGAAAACCACACTCGAATTTCAGTCGCAGTAAATGGTTCACAAGGGGCTGGACTCTGCAGGAACTTCTTGCGCCGAAAAGTATTGTGTTTTACGATGAAGAATGGGCTGAAATCGGTACAAAGTCAAGCCTGAAAAGCATCTTACAAACTATTACAGGCATCAAAGTCGAGCATTTATTCAATCTTCAGAAGGCGTCTGTTGCTCAAAAGATGTCTTGGGCGGCTCCCAGGACAACAACGAGAATCGAGGATAGAGCATATTCGCTAATGGGTATTTTTCAAGTGAACATGCCGCCATTATATGGAGAAGGCATGAGAGCTTTTATCAGACTTCAAGAGGAAATCATTCGGACATGCGACGATGGATCGATATTTGCATGGGAAGACGAATCCTTTTTTGATTCTGGGCTTCTCGCAGATTCCCCTGCTGCATTTTGGGGCTCTGGGGACGTAGTATCTTCTTCATTCTCCATAGGCGTCGAATCGCCATTTTTCATGACTAACAGGGGCCTTCAGATTAAGGTAAATTGTCTAGCCTTAGACCAGCCCGGTTTGATTAGTGTACCTCTAGCTTGCCTTCTGAACAGACAACCACTCGCTATTAAACTACGCCGTGATATACACTTAGGAATTGCGGATTTCTGCAGATGTAGTAGACAAAGTCTTCACACCATGGTAGAACAGCATCGACTAATTGGCGATTTAATGCAAGCTGGTTTTGAAACGAGGACGATATACATAAAGCAAGCGAGCCGCTTCTACAGACCTGCTGGAACAGTTGGCATTGTACCATTAGACTTCGAGGTCAACATTCAATCATTGGTCGATCACGGGTTTAGCATGGCCCAGCGATTTTCCTATTTCGCTGAATATACTGAGGAACAAAATTTCCTCCAGTGGAAACTTGGCAGTGCTAGTGAGGCGGTAAACGTCGGTAACTTAGTTACATTAGAACGTTTCCAGTCAGGGTCACAAATCCTACTCCTATTTCAGAAAGGAATTGAAATAATCAGCTTGCAGATATGTCTCATGGGGCAAACTTTAGGAGTTAATGTTGTAGTTTCCGAGAAGCATTGGGATGATGATATGGAGAGATTAGCCTCGATACATTTCAAGCCTCAGCAACTCGATAAAGACAGGGTTTGTCAGCCGGTACGCTCGGGATACGTATCTGCCACTCTGAAAATCGCTCCATTAGATGCGCAAAAGTATCGCGAAAAACAAGGCCGAGAGCTCATCTATTCTAATAAGGTAGCTAAGGTGCAAGTAACTATCAGTGAAACTCCTCCAAACTGGTTTCATCCTGATGTATCATCAACTTTGCGGGATGAGGAGAATAATTCAAGGAATAACCAGAGACAATCAACAGAAGGCCTCGCCAGTAGCAGCAGTCAAAGGCCACGACGTGCGAGCAAGCGACGGCGTACGAATAATATTAGAGATGGTTACGATGATGAGGGGCGCAGAAAATTATGAGAGGTGCGGGAACAAAGTTTGATAGTCACTGTACCTTTTAACTACTTCTTCTGTATGTGCTTTCCATCAACACAATACCAAGATATCCACACTTTCCAAAACTTTACGTAGCACTATCGCCAACAAACATTTCTCTTAACACTCACGTTCATTTCATATGTCTTTCTCTTTTCGGGCCTGTGAGAAGTATCTTTGTATTTTTCTCTGAGGTGAAGATCACCTTCCTCAGCCTGCTTCTCAGCCAATGAATCAATCTGAAACTGCTTCATTGTTCTTTCGCCGTTTACTGGTGTTGCCAGTAGACCAGATATGATCCGGGTCCGGTAGGTCTTTAAAACTCAATGGTTCCTTTGTCCCTTGATTATTTAATGGTCTTTTAGGTACGCCAGATAACATTGCACCTGTCTTAGAACCAAGAGTATTTCCGTCCTTTAATTGGGTAATTGTTGATACCGTTGGGAAGCTAGGACGACTAGCTTCCCTAGAGCTTTGTATAAAACTTGAAGAATTGTCATCGAAAAGGTCAGGAGAGCTTGACGCAGATGGAGAATCATGACCAGTATTTCCCCATTCCTCGTCCAATGGATCAGCGGGAAGTTTTCCTTCAACTTTTTCTTTTTCTTCCTCCTTTGCCACTTCGTACATCCACCAGCCAGATAAAGGCTGTAGTGTATCCAGGCCCGATTCTTGTCTCGGTTCCAGCTCCTTACTGACAGGCATCAACTTACCATTAGGCCCAGAGCGAGATAATGCGCTTTTCTTCTTAGGAACTCTACAAATATCAAGCACATCTCCGCTGCTACTAACACAGATTCCAACAGAACCTGCTACCATCCGAGTATCATACAGTGTGCCATTGTCATTTACAGTAACAGGCACTGATGCAAATCCATAAGGAATATTATCCATATTAACGCGATGATACAGAGTTCCGTCGAGATCACAGCCAGGGCATTGTTTACTTCCGAATGCGTGGATGTCAACTGGACCTTCGGGAGAAGTGAAGAGTGACTTTCCATCGGCGTCCCAGAAGCAAAATGCTGTTATCCATCCTGAGAGATAGTTTGGACCACTTCCACCGCTTTCATGTGCGATTCGCTGCCAGAAAGATATAACTTCGGGGTCGAAAGGGTTGTCAAACGACTTGACAAAATAGCTTAGCACAGGAGTAAGTAGCTTGCTGAACTGAGCCGGTTCGTCGCCAAAATCAGAAAGCTTCTCTAGTCGGTGTAGGATGTTATTCCAATCTTCGCGGGTTCCAAGAAGCGTTATAGACGGGATACCACAGGTCAAAACGCATTCATACGAGAAATACTTCTGCATCGCTCCCATCATGAGTATGGAAGCTACAACCCTATCTGACTTCGTCGTTGTAGTGAAATCAGGCATAATCCATTCCTTAAGATCCGGATCCACCACATTCTCGCCTATCAATTCTGCAAAGCGAACGGCCAAGGGACCAAAATCTACAGTATCAATAGTACCCATCTCGAAGACCTGGAGCTTTTCCTGCCCTTGGTGTGAGACGAAGAATGAACGGAGCTCTTCAGCATGGTTATTGACAAAGAAGCCAAACTGGCTTATGATTGAAAACCATACATCTTCCGGTCTGATTATCAGGTGGTGATGCTCGTTATACGCTGTTACAGCAGCTTTGACAAATCCATTCGAGGAAGCATAGGTAGGATTTTCCGGGAAATCGTGAGATCTGAACGACGATTGAATGATTCTTTTGCTTTGTTTCTGCTCCTTTGGACAAGAAGATTTGAAAAGGGAGGCCGAAGAAGTTGTAAAATGATTATTCCTCCATGCCTTTGGGGCGTGTGTGACCGGTCTGATGGTGACGGGCATTTTTGAGTGATGTTGCACGCTAATTCTTTTGCGGCTAATATTAATGGAAGGGGAAGTTTGCTGTTAAATATTCATGTGTGGATCCCACCAATTGTGTACTTCTGGCTACACGAGAACGGTTGCCTAATAAAACATCCCATTGCAGTGGAGGCGGTGTATGATATATATATCACGTGGTGTTTGTGATACCTCGCTAACAAGCGAATATCACTTTTAAATATCAGTCTTTCTGTTGTAAGAATCATGCATCGGTTCCTCCTGCTCAGTATCTGAATCATTATCTTCTATTTCTTACTAGTCCTCCAAGCATAAATATTTAATTACCTTGAGCAAAAACTTCGACACGTCTTACTAGAGACTTTACACTCTTCGTTCAGAATATTTACTTCAAGAGGCGTAATTTATCTAGAAGTAACAGAATTGCCGAGGGGAAATAATTTACCAGGTTTAGATTCTGCTACGTTAACGAACCAAGTCAGAGCCTCCTTTATACCAGTTCACAATCTACATCTGGACCGCGAGGATTCGGAGGGAATCCTGGTCGAAATGTAATAATCTCTTGTTATTTGGCCACTAGAACCCTGAGGATCAAGATTCTGCTTCTTCAATTTCTTGTGAAGCCAATCTATGCAGCATCTCGATTAAAATAGAACTCGCGGCGTGGTTCTAAGATGTACAGTAGTTCCAAGAGTATTTTATGATACAATGGTTAAAAGAGTAGAATCTGAGTAACCTACTTAATCTAAGTAACTGTCTTAGTCCAGACAATTTAATTAATCCAAGTAATCTACTAAATCTAACCTACTAAATCTAAGTTACCTACTTAATATTAGTTACCTGGTTAATCTCAGTAATCTACTTACTCTAAGTAACTATCTTAATCTAAGTAACCTACTTAATTTAGATAACTTACTTAAGTTAAGTACTAAGGATAACATAGCTAACTTAATCTATACTTCAAAGCACAATTATAGTCTTTGTCAAAATCTTACAGGCTAGGTAAGTTTTCCAGTACTTATAATTGTAAGACCGAAAACGATTGATTAGTAATAAATTCTTAGTGTATCCGCAAACCACCCCAGTTCTCTCCATTTCAGTCCTCACACGCTACAAGAGTCTGAATAACTTCAGTCGTAGCATGCACAGTACAATCTCGCGTACCTAAACCTGGAAGACTCTCGGCATGGACGCATCTCGTCAAGTCTAGTCACATTCCGTCCACTCGACGTTACCGGGCCCATGCCTTTAAGGAACAGGGGGAGAGATCCGGTAATCTGTTTAAAGTATTGGCCCACCCCAAAGCAATGCACACTAATCTCTCATATTCCCTAAGTATCTAACGTTCGATTCCGAGAGATGTATTTCTCACGGCATGGAAATGCAAGGCGTGTTGATGTGAGTGGGGAAATGTTCCACGCATGTATTGCTTGCAAATTCCTAAGAAGTGGCTTGAAGGTTTTCTACCAACGGTTTCTTTATCAAAGAGATACAAAGATTCTGCAGGTACAACCGATTCCACGAGCTATGATCGATCGGATTCGGATGTGTACCCTGTAGAAGTATCGCCATGACCTTATTCAGGCACCGTCCACGCTCGCTTGAACCACCATCAATGACAAAAGCAAGCGCCGTCCACTCTTTAGCTCACGGAAACCCGGAGTCAACAGTCAAGAACACTCAACAACACTCAAAAGCAGTCTCCTTTCGTAACCGCACGGTCAAGTTAGTCAACTCACTCAGCTCATCTTTTGAACTTCCCGAAATGCATCTAAGTGGATATATTCGACCCTTTTCAAAAACAAAAATGGGTCCCTTCCATTTGATCTGGCAATTAAGGAGTTTGTTCCTTCCCTGCTTCTCCAATCTGTAGTCCAGAACCTGTAAGCTTACTCCAGGAATATGTATCCTACCGTGTGGATATCCATTCAGCACCGGGGCTAGACGGCTCTTTGGGGAAGAATTTCCCGGGTACATTATCCAACGAATCCCCATATCACGGATTTTGTTTCTTGGTCTGTTTTACCACTTATCGTCACTCGTTAGTTTTCATTTCTGGTTCTCTTTGCGCGTTTCTTTCACGCAAAGTTGTTTCCATTGTTTGATCCCGCCGATCATGGCGCCCACACTCGTTTCTGTGCGGTCTGCACTTACTTTTCTTTCTACTTTTGGTGTTGCAAATGCTGGGTTTATTGGGAATCTGGTCCAGGATTTTAATAGTTTGTCTACTATTCTACTGTTTGGATAAATAACTAATCTACTACCTTTTCAGGTCATTTACAAGCTTCGGTTTGTACTCCTGTGACTACTACTATCATTAGTACCCATACAGTATCAGCGAGCGCTATTACTGTTACTCGCACAGCGTCGGCGACTCCAGTTACTATCACAAACCTAGTTACTATCACAACATCCATTCAGTCCTCTCCATCTATTTCTTTAATTGCAACAAATAGCAGCTCAACATCGAACACTACAAGAACATCAACAAGCAGTTCAAGTGCTGCAGCCATAACATCAATCGGCCAAGGAAACACACGATCAACCAACAGCACTGGTAGCAACGCCAATACAACCGACATCAGCTCATCAACCTCAATCTCAACTCTAGCAACGGCGTCCGCAACCTCAGGAACAGTGACTCTCCCCTACGCAACCTACGCAGCAACCTTAAATGACAGCAACTCCCTCTACACATACACCAACATCCGATATGCAGAACCACCCACAGGCTCCCTCCGTTTCAGGAACCCCGTAGCTCCAAGTACCATCAACACCACAATCCAAGACGGAAGTTACGGACAAACCTGCTACCAACTCGAACAAGGAGCGAATTCAGCTGCTCCAAACCAAGGCGAAGATTGTCTATTCCTAGACCTAGTAGTCCCATCCAATATCCCAAACGGCACACTCCTCCCCGTCCTATTCTATCTCTACGGCGGAGGATATCACTCCGGACAAAAAGAAATCTACGATGGCTCACCCTTAGTAACAGCATCCAACAATTCAATAATCTACATCGTACCGAATTACCGCGTAGGAGCCTTTGGATTCTTCGGTGATCAATTTGGGACTGGGGATGTGATGCCTGGATTAATGGATCAGGTCATGGCTATGGAATGGGTACAGCAATATATTCATCTCTTTGGAGGAAATAAAGATGAAGTTACAGTTGCGGGACATAGTGCAGGAGGCGGTTCCTTAGTAACACATCTGATATCTCACGGGGGAGAAGGAACCTTACCCTTCCAAAAAGCAGCAGTCATGTCACCAGCCGTGCCGCCCAATTTCCCAGAATACATAACCACGCGAAACGAAGAGATTCTAGAGTATTTCGGATATGAGAATGCTACGCTCGATGAGATCTTGGCACTGCCTGCTAGTACGATCAATGATTTCACGGCTCATCATGGTGCGAGTGGATGGGGTCCTATCGTCGATGGAGATTACTTTCGTGAACTACCCGGTTACGCATTCTCAGCTGGTCGATATCATACATCTCTACCGATCATCAGTGGAAAACTGTCAGACGAAGGTCATAATTATATACCCACGACATCACCATTGATAATCGATGGATCATCGGATATCCGAGATATGACGTACGATACGAAAGAATACATGACTTCCTTCTTTACGACGATGGGATTTCATCTCCCAGATGACGTTGTAGATCAGGTTTGGGATCTGTATCCTACGATTAATGATACGGATTTGTATTATACTATGTTTGGAAAGTATGATCATATCTATACTGAGATGTTGTTTTCTTGCTATTCTTACTATTTGGAGACTTCGTATGATGATGTTCATTCTTGGTATTTTGATATCGCGCCGGGTTATCATGCGCAGGAGAATCCGTACTTGTTTTTGGGGGGGAAGGGGAGTGGGAGTACTAGTAGTTATGCTATTAATGCTACGGTTAGTGAGTATATGAAGAGTTATTTGGTTAATTTTGTTATGGATGGGGATGTTAATGCTGGTGGTATTGCGCCGACTTGGGATGCGTATAGTGTTGCGAAGCAGAATATTGAGTTGGGAAGTAGTAATGTTGGGATGATTGCTGATCCGATGACGAATTCGAGGTGTGTTTTCTGGGAGACGAATATCTCTTGAAATGGGGAAGGAAATTCTGTTTACGGATTGAGTGTTATGGTTTGGTACGACTCGAGTATTGAGGATGGTATTAAGTAATTTAATAGTAATAGAAGTATGTATGTACTATAAGAGAAGTAGATACGGAGTATCTGAACCTTTCGTTCCGCAATGCTTTTCTAATCTCTATAACGCCAAGATCCCGTCTTTGCATTCTGATACAATGATTAATCCTCGAGCATCCAATACCCACCAATTTCCTCGAATGTCTTTTCAAACTGTGGAACTAACTCATCAAGCGGCCTAGCTTCGACATCATAAATATCCGTACACATGGCCGTCTCAAGATCCTCAGGTCTATTCGGTAAATACGCCCCACCATCCCACTTAATAGAAACATTGACGTTCATATAATGCTGTTCGTCATAACCACCACTCCTCTTGTAGACCTGAAAGATACCACCTCGGGTCTCCCGTTGCCATTTCATCACTTCCTTCCTTCGCTATCGTTTTTACAAGCCCTCCGTGCAAGAAGGCAACATTCCCATCTGGATGATGCTGTGCGAAACTGTGCCCGCAGTAAAAGCCATCAGTGAGCGTGCCTACACTCGTTAACCATCTAGATGGAGATCCATATTTGGTCTTGAGCGCGTGCCATGTAAAGCGGAACATGTCCTTGTCGCCTAGCAAGAACTCATTGTAGTAATTTGCATGTTCATTGTTGAACCATGCAGCTAGTTGTAAGTGATAGAAGTACCTGCGCTTATCGACTATCATCTGTCCGCTTTCTTGCTCATACTCATCCATGAGACATTTGGTGTTGGTAATGGCCCACATGGGATTTTGGGGTCGTGTGCGTGCTATGTCTGGCCAGAATAAGGTCCCGTATTCTTTATACAACGTAGATTCATACAGTGTTTCTGGATCCACGATTGGGATATTGTCAGAATCCAGCAACAGTGGCTCTGCAAAGCGGGAGTTCATGACAGCCGCCGTCTTGAGTTGGTAATTGATTTGAAAGAATCCATCATGACTGGTCTTGAGAATATTCTCCGGTGCGGAGAGATCGTTGAAGTACATCCTTGGCCACATAGCGGTGATGTTCTTTTGGTCTTCTTCCGTCATCTCGTCATCCCAATAATGAAGCTCGATGGGTAGCTGAGACCCGAGCTTCGCCAATTGTCGTAGAATCACCCTCACTCGCTTCAGACTCTTTCCATTGCCTGCGACGATGACAATACCACGACCTTGAAATCTGTCCTTGTACGGTGCATAGGGTATCAGGTCTTCCTCGATAAATTTGTGCCATTGCTGGCGCCTGTCCTCAATTTCCTCATCACTTCGATCTTGTACTACCCAATCTGCATCTCCCCCATACTGAAAATTAATCTCATCCATGGCTGGCCAAATACATCCTGACTTGGCCTCTTCCATGCGCATGCCATGTATCTGTGTCACGGCTCTAAAATGCGGCAAGAAAGAATCGGCCGTGGGTAATGTATGGGCATCTTCTATGAACTGAGGGTTAGGTAAAGGTTCATGTATGAGGCCGACATGTGAGTCCTCATCAGAGGAACTCATTCCTGGGAACTTTGGCAACTTTGGCAAGTCTGGTAAGTCTGGAAAGTCTATCCGCGTTGTCCAGTGATCAGGGGTCCATCGCATATAAATCAGGTAAATGAGAACAACACTAAGGCAGCCCGCGGCTATCCTAGCGTGCCGATGCAAGAGGATCATGGCTATAGCTCAATGATTTGCGACGGGTACGAGCATAAGTGAGCATGAGTGAGCATGTGGGAGAAGGAGCTCAAGTGATTTGAAGATGGAGAAGGAGGCGCGTACACTCGAAATGGATGATGACTTGTTTGTTTGCGATGATACACAGGAGATAGGGGAAAGGGCCACTGCACGCTAGACCACAGCAGGATGAGCCGCGGCTGGTGAGGGGTAAGGAGTAACAGGAGAACCATGTTGCATGGCCTTGGCCCTACCTAACCACATGTGAAGAGCGATAGCGTACAGTAGCGGATATAGTGCTGTAGATAACAACTTTTACTCTCTGAACTGCTAATAATTAAGCGACGAGAGGAAGAAACACTTAGTATGTTTCCTAGCTTGTTCATCTCATCAATTGATTCTCTGAATTGAATCACTTGCCAAGCGGCATAAATTTGAGATGGAAGCAGACGATGCGGCAACTCTACTCAGTGGACTGCTTCGTATTCGTTTCAAAACCTGGAGGATCCTCGTAGCTATACAACACAGCCACAATGATGTGCAGCCACAGAGGCCAGCTGACGCAAAGCCACCGCTAAAACTTGATTGCAGCACTACAAGACTTTTGGGCGACGACGACATGGCAACTTTCAGGTTTCGTTCCTTGCACAACCTCAATTAACACCAATTGAAATGTTGAAAGGCTTTCATTTCCGACTCAACAATCGAGATGCATGCTCCTCTCAATTGCCGTGATGTGGTACTGGAGATTGAGCAACATTTCCACCATGCAGTCGCTACTTAGCAGCACTGCAGTAGATCACCAGGGCGATGAAAATGGTGGAGAATGTTAACGGTGTTGTTGACCGACTACCGGACAAAATTTCCCATTGGATATTTCGCATCAGGTGTTTTCTCTACGTTCCTTTGATTGCTTAAAACCACCCTCGTAATATCCAATGGATATCAAAAACGCCCCCAAGCTGGAGGTCTATAGGCTGTAGCCAAGCTAGAATTCCCTAATCCAGTCAATTCTGCTCTGAGCTGTCTTCTGTTCATGTTTCTGCCCTGCGTTTGTTCCATTACTAAGTAGGTTGCGACTCGCGACATGACGATGCCAACGAGCCTTGCCAGCAAGCACTTCTCTTATACGCCAGTGCTGTCAAGGGAGTCTGGTGAGTTGTGTTTCATCTTTACATGGTCAGCCACAGCGCCACAGAATCAAGGAAAGGGGAGATTTTCTGTCCTGCATATGGTATTTTGACTACCGTCGGTAGGTTATGACTTCATACGTAATCTCGAATGATGAATCCGGGGTAGCTTTTCCTTTAAGATCTTCGTGCATTGCCTTGATGCCCATTCCTTATGGACTGGCTAGACCTCAAATGGGCTTTGGCTAATGCTGGTGGTGTTGTTGTTGGCGAGATTTGGTGTTGCGTAACTGAAGTCCTGGGTCTGCATCATTTCATGCAGCTTTTCGTGTTGTGGTGTGATTGCTCGTTTGTATAAAGAGTCATCTCTAGCACATACACCGATTTCGTGATTGTTGTTTCTTTACTTACTCCAGAATAATATATTATTTCTCCTACCACTCACTCATCTTTTCCTGGGCCTCCTCAACCACACAACATCACAATAACAATAAACATTAATTAAACACTCTTACATCGAAGTCAAAGAACAACCATCAAAAAATGATTTTAGCAGACCTTGTTTCTCTCTGCCTTCGCGTCGGCGAGGTAAGCTGCGCTAACTCTTGTGCTTGATGGAAACAAAATATACTCACTCACTCACTTACCTTTCCAGTTGGCATTCTCAGCCACCGTCGCAGGACTAACAGGACAATACCTCCACTCCGTCCACGGCTCCTCTCTAACTGGTCTAAAAAGCGCTTCATCTACACTGAAGGTACTTTAACCTTTCCTAACTTTCTTCTATCTTCAGATCTGAAAACCCGTCCACCCTATTTTCTTCCATCCTATTTCAAAAAACAACGACAACAAATAAAAAACTAACCCCTACCCCAGTAATCGCAGGAATAGGAATCCTCTTCTCCTTACTCTTCCTCCTCCCCTTCGCAGGTTCCTTCATCCACTGGCCAATCGACCTCCTCCTCTTTCGCCGGCTTCATGATCGCCTTCGGTCTACTCACCGATTTCATCGGACCTATGCATTGTGGCAGTGTCTGGAATTGGGATGGTATAACCGGAAAGAGTCAATGTTCTAAATTCAAAGCCGATATTGCCTTTTGTTTCTTGGCTAGTATTTTCTTCTTGGGGAGTGCTATTTTGGTGAGTTCCCCCCCCCCCTCTAACCCTCCTGCTTTTGCTTGGAGGTTTTCTTTTTAGGTTTCGTTTAGGGAGAGAGAAAACGTTGCTGATTGCTATGGTATATGTAGGGTTGGTGGGTCGTTCGAAGAAAGAGAATCGCTCGTGTCGATGCTGCAGCTGCTGGTCGTCGTAGACGCTGGTACAGATCCCGCGTCTAATTAAACACACAAATACCAACCAAGCACGAAGAATCAACGTCAACAACTCCAAAAATTTCTATAATACGAAGTAAAGAGGCTGGGAATCTGGATTCCCCACATCCTTTCCCCTTCAGCCAAAAAAAAAACCCCCCTACTCTAATACCCAATACCGAACTCATCGATGTACCCATAGTAGGTACGACTTAATAACACCGTCCTTTTCGAATCGATCCATTTTCTACCTTACCTTACACCACCCACATACACACATACATACACACACAAGTTTTCTCTTTTTTTTTTTTTTTCCTTTTTTCGGTTCCAAATTTCTTTTGCTACGATGGTGGTGGGTGGGTGGATACCTGGGTTTAATTTATGTAAAGGTTGGATGGAGTTTGTAGTAGGGTACTGTAAGCTGTGGTTTGAAGTCGTGGGTTTTTATTTTCTTTCTTGGGGGTCCTTGTTCATTACTTGGGATGATGAATGACTTACTTGCGCACTTGTAATGCAGAAAGAAAAGCTGTGCCGTTTCCTTTGATGGATATTTTTTTTTGATGATGAGATGGACTTCGAGAATGATACCCCCTTTTTTCGCTTTGTCTTTTGTCTTTTTCTCTTTCTTTGTGATTAGCTAGGCTTCTTGGGATTCTGAAAATAGTATGATCTTTGGATTAAATGATGGGTTCAATACCTAACCTATCTTAGGTATTCAAGTGTCAGGGTGGTTGGTTTATGCTCGCTTAGCGTGACTCGGGGCCTACCTAGTACTCTGTAGGTGATCTACTAACTGGAAAAATTGCAGTTACGAAATAGGAGAGCTCAAATCGAGTTAGAAGTAATGATCAAATTCATGCTAACCAGGAATCCGTAGAAGAATAGACCAGTTCTGGTAATGGAAATAGGTATCGTCTAAATGGTATAGCGGTAACTCCGCTGATCCTCTACTGGTACAAAGCAATACACAACCTAAAGTTCATCCTTTACAGGCTTGACATCGCCTTCCGGTCTTCCACTGTCTTTCAATAGGTCAACTCCATTCTTCTTCCTCCTCCACTTCTCCCAAAGCGCCCAGAAATCTTTCTCCATCCCCTTCTCCATCTTATCTGGTAATATGACCGTGTATTCAACGATCATATCACCGAATTCTGTTTTGTGGTATACGCTATCCCCGTCTTCGTGCCATATGGGCATCCCTTCACCCTTTACTCGTTCAATGTGGCCTGGTTGTATGGTTTCTCCTCGCTTGCGACTCAGGGAGACGACATGTCCATCTAAATGTGTGACATTGCGCGTCCACCCACCCATCCAAGCTTCTCGCAAGGAAAGCGCCTCCTTCCAATATACGTTGTCGCCATTTCTACGGAAAAATGTGCCATCCACATGCATCTCGTTGTCTTCATCCAGGGATGGCTCCTTTTCGACAAGTGTAACGTGCAAGTCTCCTGCAACATGATCTGGGCTCTCGTCGGCATCGTTCTCGTACTTGATCTTATGTCCTTTAGGTGCTCCCCTCTCTACATTGAGTTGATATGTGTTGACCTTCCTCACTACCCTATGACCGTGGCAGATCGGGCACTTGTGCTTGATAGTCTTGCCTTTACCTCCACAATGCTCACACTGTACTTGTACTTGTTGGAACATACCAGGAGCGAGCATGTGCTTCTTAATGTGTATGCCGTGACCACCACATGCAGAGCACTGGTCTACCACACTCCATCTGCAGATCCACTACCCTCACAATCCTCACAAATTTGGTCCTTCTCAAGTTGAAATTCCGTCTGTTTGCCATTGTAAAAATCCCTTAAGGGAACACCGACGCGTACTTCCATATCTGGACCTCTCCTTTGCCCTGGCTGATGTCCAAAGTGACCGCCACCACCGAAAAATCGTGAGAAGAGATCAAATGGATCGTGGTGCTGACCACCGCCACCACCCTGTTGGCGTTGCTTCAATCCTTCATAGCCGTATTGGTCGTAGATCTTGCGACTCTCTGGAACGGAGAGAGCTTCATAGGCTTCGGAAACTTCAACAAACTTCTGTTTCGCCGTTTCATTACCTCTGTAGTTTCAATTAGTTGGGAAATTTATGCAATGAGGTTGGGATCCGTACGGGTTCTTATCTGGGTGGTATTTCTTGCTCAGTGTTCGGTATGCGCGCGCTTGATCTCCTTGTCAGATGCCTGCTTGTCAATTCCGAGAAGCTGAAGAGAATTAGCAGATGAAATTGGCTTCGTGAGTTTGACTGTTTTGAATGGGATCCCAGGTACCTTGTAAAAGTCTTCGGTGCATGCTGCGAGTTGCAGTAGACACAGCAGAAAGAAGGACGCTGAAGGGAGCTTCATTGCGCCTGAGATGCGCTCGCAATTAAGTAATCCAATTCAAGGCTCTAGAAATTGAAGGATTAAACTACAAGGATAAGAATTGAAAAAAGGAGGGACTAGGGATTCATCTCAGTTTCGACACGAAGTACAAAAGTGAAGAGAATAAAATACAAGGGGATGAGGGACAATCTTTGGAGAAATGTACAACCAAAAGATACCAGATTGCCAAATCCCAGATTAGCAAGGGCTGGCTCGGCATCGGAGAAACCTCAACCATCCCTCCCTCATTGCACAATTGCCAAATCGGGCATAGTTTCCATCGTCGTCGTGAGTATTATTTCGTCTTGCCTGCAGCGTTCTGTCATTCCCTTCTCCATCTGTCGGTATTCCTCTGTGACCAGCTTTCTTGTGGGCCTAGGCTAATATCTCTTCACAGACCTGACGACCGTCTTCGGCGGCAATGGCCTCCAAAAAGTATGCGCTTGTTCCTATGGACGAGGACGACCTAGGTCCAGCAAAGGTCGTTGAAAGAAAAGAGAAGAGGAGAGCGCAGACATGGCGTGAAAAGAGCGACAGTCTTCACGGCGTGAAAAGAGCACGCGAGACCGGGAGCGGAGCCGAGAACGGTCACCACGACGCGAATCTGAACATCATCGATCCAAGGCCATACGAAGAAGAGATGCGAACGAGGATATTGAAGACCGCTGGGGCGACGAAGAGTATGTGTCGGAGGAAGAACCAGAGTTCCAAGAATCTGCGTCAAAACGCATTAAGACGGAGCATGAACCTGAGGAGGAGCTGGATATGTCGGAGGAGGCCATAGCTGAACGAGAGAGGCAGAAGGACCAGGCTGAAAAAGATGCTTTCGCAAAGCGGTTAAATTCTAAGGATAAAGATAAGACTAAAAAGCTTGTGGAAGACAGATCTTCAACGAAGGATGGCAAGGATTTGGCGCAGAGGAGACTTCTGGCAGAGGATGCAGCGGCGCGAAAAGCCGCACTACCTGGTCTTAGGGATATCTCAAGACAGCAATACCTGTCGAAACGGGAGGCTGAAAAGCTAGCTTTGCTTCGAAAACAAGTCGCCGAGGAAACTGAGGAGTTGAGGAGTGGCGTTCGATTATCGGAGAGAGAGAAAGCGGAATTCGCAAAGAATAGAGAGCTCCTTCGATTAGCAGATGAACGATTGAGGATCGATGACCATCTTGACGGCTATGCTATGCCCGAAGATTATATCACCGAGAAAGGGAAAATAGACAGAAAGAAAAAGGAAGAGGCTTTGACGAAGCGCTATGTCGAACGAGATGAGTACGGTCACGAGAAATATGTCACAGAACATGACGAGTGGGAGAGGGAGCAACTCGCAAAGACTAAGGCACAAATCAAAAGTACTGAACGTGTTGACACTGGCGAGTATGATTATGTACTTGATGAGGAACAAGGCATCAAATGGGTCATGGACTCGAAGTTGCCAGGAGAGGGAAAGGGACTAAGCAAGGAGGAGCGTTTCTTAGCGGAACAGCTTAAAGCTGCCGAAAAGAAAGCATTATCAATGGAAGAGACGAGGAAAAGTCTACCCATATACCAATACAGAGACCAGTTCCTGGCCGCACTCGAACAGTATCAGATACTAGTCATCGTTGGAGAAAACTGGTAGTGGCAAGACAACGCAGCTTCCTCAATATCTCCATGAAGCTGGATATACGAAAGATGGGCTCAAAGTAGGATGCACGCAGCCTCGACGAGTAGCTGCGATGAGTGTAGCAGCTCGTGTCGCGGACGAAATGGGCGTTAAGGTGGGAAATGAAGTCGGATATTCCATTCGATTCGAAGATTCCACGAGCGACAAGACTATCCTCAAATACATGACCGACGGTATGTTGTTGCGAGAATTCATGACAGAACCTGACCTTGGAGGTTACTCTGCGTTGATGATTGACGAGGCACACGAACGGACTGTTCATACCGATATATTACTAGCACTTGTGAAGGATCTAGCAAGAGAAAGGCCTGAAATGAAGCTTCTCATCTCTTCTGCTACGATGAATGCCGCAAAGTTCGCTGAGTACTTCGACGACGCTCCTATTTTCAACATCCCCGGACGAAGATATCCTGTTGATATTCATTACACCCCCCTCAGCCAGAAGCAAATTATCTCGCGGCTGCTATTACCACTGTCTTTCAAATTCATACGACACAAGGAAAGGGCGATATCTTGGTCTTCTTGACTGGTCAGGATGAGATCGAAGCGGCTGAGCAAAACATCACTGAAATTTCTCGGAAATTAGGCAGCCGCGTGAAGGAGTTGGTTATATGTCCCATCTATGCAAACTTGCCTTCCGAGCTGCAAAGTAAGATTTTTGAACCAACTCCAGATGGCGCACGGAAGGTCGTGCTGGCTACCAACATTGCTGAAACCAGTTTGACTATCGATGGAATCGTATATGTTATTGATCCTGGTTTCGTGAAAGAGAATATTTTCAATCCTGCAACGGGCATGTCAAAGTTGGTGGCAGTGCCCTGTTCTAGAGCTTCGGCGAATCAGAGAAGTGGTCGTGCTGGGCGTGTAGGACCTGGGAAATGTTTCCGTTTATATACCAAATGGGCATTCATGAATGAGATGGAAGAAAGCACAACACCTGAAATTCAAAGAACGAATTTGAATGGCGTCGTCCTTCAACTTAAATCCCTTGGCATTAACGACCTCCTCGAATTCGAGTTTATGGATCCCCCGCCCACTGACACTCTGATTGGAGCTCTGAACCAGCTTTTTGCTTTGCAGGCGCTGAATCATAAAGGAGAACTCACCAAAATGGGACGGCAAATGGCCGAGTTCCCGACGGATCCCATGCTCGCCAAAGCAATCCTCGCTGCTGACAAACTCGGTTCCGTGGAGGAAGTTCTCTCCATCGTGTCCATGCTCTCAGAGGCATCCGCACTTTTCTATAGGCCGAAAGACAAGAAAATCCATGCTGATAGTGCACGGGCTCGATTCACAGTGAAAGAAGGCGGTGATCATCTGACAATGCTGAATATTTGGAATCAGTGGGTCGACAGCGATTTCAGTCCCATTTGGGCCAAGGAGAATTTCTTGCAACAGCGTTCACTTACTCGTGCTCGAGACGTTCGCGACCAGCTTGCAAAGCTTTGCGAACGTGTCGAAGTTACTCTTTCAAGTTGCGGCGCCGCCGCCGATCTTGTGCCCATTCAGAAGGCCATCACTGCTGGGTTTTTCCCCAACGCGGCTCGACTTCAGAGAGGAGGCGATAGTTATCGCACGGTCAAGACTAATACCACAGTGTATATCCATCCTTCATCGGTACTAATGGACTCAAATCCACCGATCAAAATGGTTATATATTATGAGCTGGTCCAGACAACAAAGGAATATATGAGAAGCGTGCTGCCTATCAAACCAGAATGGCTGCATGAAGCTGCACCACATTTCCATAAGAAAAGGGATCTGGAGGCATTGGAGGAAAGGAAGATGCCCAAGGGCGATCGCAGTCGTATGTAAAATATTAATACAAATGTGGCAGATCAGTTGAAGCTGATATAAAATGTAACGTGTTGCTCACGACGTTCATGGATGACCAGGTGGAACTTGGATTGCTCCAGGCGCATGGGACTAGGCAACTATTGGCATAGTTTGCCTGAACGCCCTGCTCCCAGACGAAATAAATTCTTATCATCCACACCTCTTTCCCCTCTCCATCTTATTTTCTTTTATTTCTCGTATATCCGCATCCTGCACCTTTGTTGTATCCTTATTTTCAAGATGCCTAACAAAATTCTCACGGTGGCAACACACCTCGGGTTCCCAATCATCTTCATGTCAATTTCTGGCTGGTATGGAATTCGCACATTCTTCCACTTGCTCTTCAATTTTCAGTTCCGCACTATTTTCAGCATATCCGCCTTCAAGAAGGTGTGGTTCGCCAACTTCTGGTCTGTGTATGGCGCCGGCTTGGGAGAAGATCGCGTCAGACCACTTGCTGAAAAGGCATATGGTGTTTGTTCTTGATATTGGTAGGTTCTGGTCATCTTGTGATCGATGGAAGCTGATCTCCATTAGGGCCTGGCGCTGGTCACTGGCTTGCGCTTTTTGACAAGAGCAAGGTCACGAAGATCTATGGAGTCGAGCCCAATTCCGATCACTATGAGCTCCTGCAGAAGAGGATCAAAGCTGCTGGTATGGTCGATATTTATGAGATTATCCCCAGTAGCGTGGAGGATATTCACAAGTATGGGATTGCGAAGGAGAGCTTTGATAGTATGAACTCCTATCCTCATCGGACTCTTCTCGTTCAGAGAACATGATGCTAATATCGCGTAGGTGTCGTCACGATCCAGTGTCTGTGCAGCATCCCCAAGCCTCAGGAAATGATCGCGAATGTTTACAAATATATCAAACCTGGGGGCCAATGGATTGTTTGCGAACATGTTATCACTCCTCAGACTGGCTGGATTTCCTGGTACCAAGGTAAGCTCATATCCACCATTTAAAGCTCACAACTTACAACGATACTTATATGTTTCTTAACAGCGGGCCTTGATATTTTTTGGCCGCATTTCTTTGGTGGTTGTAGAATCACGAGGGATACTGGAAGATGCTTGCGGGAGGCTGGAGAATGGTCCAGTGTCGACTTGAAGCTGCCGGATGATGACGAATCTTATTATCATGTCCTACCGCATGCTGTGGGTGTTTTGGTGAAGTAAGTAAATGACCTTTCGAGGAAGTCATACTTGGGGTAAGAAATTTAGTTGCTTGAGGGAGACGTATGGAGTATGACGCAAAGTGAAAGTTTGGTTTATTATTACTCAATTCAACATGAGAATATTCTGCTAGAACCAGACGTATATGAAGTATTCAAATTGTTTTCAATAATATCGCGTTCAAAGAAGACAATAAAAAATGAGTTTCAGTGGATGAGGTGAAGTTGAAGTTGCCTTAGCGTTTTGATTGGCTAGACGAGGTTCGAATTAGCTTAGTCATGCTTGAAGCTCTTGGTGCTTCTTCGTAATCGCGACAAGATATCCCAAACTATTTTTCTTCTATGCTCTGCCAGTCCACAACAGCAACATTCCAGATCTGCATTCACAATTTTGTACCTCGATGCAGTTATCTTCTTACTTAATACTAGGCTGGCATCCAAATCACAGCCCATGATGGTTCCTTGGAATCGGGCGCAATCGACAGAGATGCATCCGGATGCCCCACCATCAGCCAGATCACTTGCAAATAACCAAGACGACGACGACACAGATGAATGGGAATACGAATATTCTACAACCGAAACAGAGGCAAGGTGACTTTCTTGTAGTTTACAAAACTCAACCATACTAACTGACTGCAGTCGTACTATGTTACTCTCGACCTAACGACTTCCACAGCACCTGCGCAAAGGAGAGCACGACAGAAAAGAAGAGGAGTAGATACCAAGAACCCAGAGAATAATGGTCCTAAATGGAAGAGTGCCGGCATGGGATTATCGAAGAGGCATCTCGAGCCTGCGCCAAAGATTGGGATTTCTCTAGAAGATAATGGCGAGGTAGAAGCAGAGAACGAGAACGACAACGACGACGACGAACAAAATGAAGGGGACTTGGACGCCAACGATGAAAAGGATGCACTCATCACTGCGGATAGTGGGGAGATTAAAAATCCTAGTCAGGTCCAAATTATCGGCCTCGATACGGAAGATCCAATTGTTTCGTACGGTGGAAATGTCTTCTCTTGTCGCTGGGAGCAGAACATCGGCACAGAATTACTCTTCACGGAGTATGATCCCAAAAATCCATCGCCGGCTCTGCGGTCACTTCCTGGAGGTGTAGATCTTCTTGGAATAAGTTCCGCGCGCATCGTCTCGGAGGCAGCTCGACTCGATCCCATCGATCACGAAAAGACTGACGATTTCTATCGGGAGACTCGTGGTAGAGGAAGAAGAGGAAGAGGTAGTAGAGGCAAAATCAGAGGCAGAGGCACACGACGCGCGCTGCTAGGTTCTATATTCCTATCGGCAAGTATGCAAATAGGAAACGAAAAGAACAAGGGCAGTTTTTAGAAGCCATGACAGGAATCAAGGCCGCTAAGGGTGAGGATGATGCCGTGACTGTCATTGCAATAGCGAGAAAAGCCAACAAGGTGTGGAGGCATCACGTCGAAGGGGAGAGAGCCGTAGAACGGAAGAAGCTAGAAAGAGCTGTCGTTAAGACTGGAAGGAGAGCCGAGGAGGCAAGAGCCAGGTTGGCAGAGATGAATAGGCAGGATGAGGTAGCAACGGTAATACGAGGCAGCATGGCTATCAGACGGCCCAGCAAAAGAGCGGGCAGACAGAAGAAAGTTGGAAGGAGACGGAAGAAGTCCCCCGAGCCTGAGGATTCACCGTTTACACGTCAGCGTCAATTGAGCTACAATCTGGACGGCAGTCCTTTCGAGGGTAATGGGGAGTATATGTCCACATCCACTCCGCGGCGATGGTCTGATCTCGAAGATGATATGGACATGACTGGGATGGCTTCTATAGAGAATGATGGGGGCTTCTATGAATCGAACATTCTCGACCAGAATGATTACGAGCAGAATAACTATGGAGATAGTAGCATGGCGTATGGCGATTACGGTGATGATGGTTTGTATGATGAGGACGCACCCGGCGAGGATGATGATACCCAGATGCCTTACGAGTGGCAATATTAATATTGATTTAGAGGCAGGCGTCAAGGGACAGGTAGAAATTGGATTTGCTCTCGCGAGCTACGGATATCATAGAGAAATCATTTGGCATAGGCGTTGTCGAGATCAATCCAACATTATTCGCCGAAGGCCTTGGCGAGCACGGCTCTCAGCGTGTTGTTTGTCAAAGCTGTGAGCAAAAGTGTCTTTCTTCCAACCAGTCACTCACTTCCAGGAAAGCAGCAGCAAGATACAGTACTAGCAGGTCAGGTACACAGACTGAAATTTTAAGTCTAAATGAAGTCCCGAGGGTTCGGACGACGCCACAAGCCTTCTTCTGCAAACCTTAACAGATCAATTTACTACTTACTGTATCTTGCTGCTTCTTGACATCAACTTTCGCAGCGCCCAGCTGAATACACACTATACCACGTGTACTACAGAGATTATTCGTGCTTCTGATTCTGAGGGCTTGCAAGCGTTAGAGGACTAGGAAACTGTCGTGATTATGAGGATGTCTACATGGAGAACAAGCAAAGGGGTTAAGTGGTAATCCTGGGGTACGAGGTCTTGTGCAGTGCCAAGAGTAACCGGTCTTGCTGATAGCGTCCGTGGCAAGTCTAACCATACTATTTATGGTGGCCTTCAAGCATAACACCTTGACATGGCAGCATTATACCCAGCAGCAAGCAGCAAAAGAAATTATCGAACAACAAAAGCGCTTCTCCGCACGACAAATCCAATGCGATGATACTCGTAGAGTAAGTAGACTTGCTTTTACTTAAAGTCTAAGCTTCCCCTTCGTATCTGTTGTTTACCTCACATCGCACAGAAATGCGGTGGTGATAGTACCTGTAATACTCCTCCTCTTTGTACGACGCGTTCATGCGCTGCCGTCCGTCCAGTCTTTTTATTTCTTATACTTTGCACTTATATTTTCACTTGCACTTTCTGTCTCAGCGTCTTCAATATGAGGGTCGTCCGGTCCCCTCTTCAAGTTTTACTGCTCTTGCTACATGGGACTCTTTCGCTAGCAGCTTGTTCAAGTAACCTTTTGATTGATGACTATTCGAAATTTGCAAGCAATACTAATTCCCTTGGACAATATACCGCGGGCAAGTAGAATACTAGGAACAAAAGAGGTCTAGCTAATAGTCGTAGATGATGGCACCACTAAAAATCTCAAGGCAGATACTGTGAACAAGAAGATTACTTTCACGGCTACAGCTGGTAGTTCTTACTTCTATACAGAATTCAATTGTGAGAAGGCTACTACGGATCAATACAATGCAATCACCTTCCCCATCAAAGGTCCAGCTGGGGCACAATTTACAATTGAGCTGCAAACTTTTACTAGTTGCACGACTACATCGAAATACACAAGCTACTACACGGATATTACTGGCATGACGGGATCAACACAAGTAATTACTGTTCCCTTGAGTAAATTTGGGACTGCAAATCTCAATGCCATTGGCAGCATTGTATTTGAGCAATTCAGCGTTTCCGGTGCCTGGGAAATTGGTATTACGCAGCTGGTTTGTGCTAATATACCGTCGAGCAGTGCTGCTCTCAGCTCAACCAAAGCTGCTACTTCGGTCAGTAGCTTAAAGCTTTCATCGACGCTTTCAACTAGTACTCGGCCATCCACCACAGTTGCTACCATCCCCATCACTTCAGCAAGCAAGTCGACGACCACTACCGGCGGTAACAAGATTGTTTCTAGCAGTGTCACAGCGTCTGCTCCTGCTGGACAATGTACCTCACTTCTCCTAGACGATTTCGCTTCTCAGTCCCGCTTAACATTTTTGTTCTATAATGCGATGCTGCAGCCCTCCTCGGATGATGGTACTATGGCTCCGGTGACCGGGCGAGTCGACACCTCAACATCAGTGATTGTGTCTAATAACCACTTGACTTTGACTTCTCTTGCAGATGGATCGTCTTACTGGTATACACAAACTGGATGTGTGAAGGCAACCAACATTTATGGCGGGATTGGGATGACTATCAAAGCGCCCAAGGGTACGACAATGGGTATTGAACTTCAGACCGCCAAAGACTGTACGACCGCAAATCCAGTACTCAACGATCTTTCATCTACAGACCTCGGATGGACGTTTGATGGGACTGAGAAGTACTACACAATCCCTTTCAGCAAATTCCAAGGTCTCGATACGGACCATATTGTGACCGTTCTCTTCTCGAGTATAACCAATCCTGTTACTTTAGGACCGATTGCCTTCTACTGTGGTAACACCGGGACTGCTTATCCAGTACCGAGTACAGTAGCTGTAGTTGAACCCTCTTCAACTGTCCCTGCAACAACTGGGCCCTCGGCTTTCGTGGTTGATACATTTGGCAATACAGACTCCAATAACCTTGGTTTCTATCATGGCGGTGATGACCCAACGACGTACAAGCAATCCGGCAACAAGTTGACCATCAACACCAATGGAAATTCCGACCTGTCCTGGTACACACAGTTGACCGACGGCTGCACCGACTTTACTACCAACGATAATGGTTACGTCCATATTGCCTACACAGGTAGCAATGCCTTCACAGTCGCACTTCTCCAACACAACCCGACTTGCAACGATAGTCTAAACCCCTACCCCCAAACCTGGGACTCCGTAGAAGCAAGTCGATACTCCAACAGCGCCAAAACCGACATCTACATCCCGCTCTCCCACTTCTCAATTGATCGCACAAAAAAAACTATCGGTTTTTCTTTGAAAGGCTTTTACACCACCCTCAGCACCACAATCTCCAAAATAGAAATCCTAAAAACGGTCCCAACAAACACATTAATTCCATCCAAGCTTCCCACAGCACCACTAATCTTCTCTTGTACACGCCCCAACTCCTTCGCCTTCGCAATCGACGATGGAGAACCAAGATTCGCCCAACAGGTAGTAAAAGCTGTAGCGGACGCCGGAATCCATGTTACATTCTTCACAGTAGGCGCAGCACTTCTCGATGAATCAACAAACCTCACAGCAGTATACAACGGCATGTTAAAAGCAGGACATCAAGTAGCCTACCATTCATTCACGCACCCACCAATGGAAGGTCTCCCCTCCCTCGCATCCATAGACTGGGAACTTTCAAACGACATATCAGCCGTCAAATCAACCCTAAGCCTAACATCAACTTACTTCCGACCACCATTCGGTACGGAAGGAGCACGAATCCGTCAACGTCTCGCGTCCTTGATCCCCAATTCGAAATTCGTGGAGTGGAGTGTTGATGTTCAGGATTATTTATGGGCTGAATCTTCGACGCCTGAGAATCAAGTGATTAATTTTCAGAGTGATGTGGATAAGGGGGGTAATTTGGTTGTTATGCATTACTTGTATCAGACTACAGTGGATTATATCCCAAGGTTCATTGAGATTGCTAAGGCGAGTGGGAAGACTTTGATGAGGGTTGATCAGTGTTTGGAGGATCCGGATGCGCCGCCTTTGTAGAGTAGGTAGGTTACCTAGGTTAGGTGGGGGAGCGACTTGGTGGGTTTGGGTTTTAGGATTTGGGTTTTGGGTTTGGGCGGAAGAACAACGAATGGATTGACGTAACGAAGCTTAAAATGCAGTAAGTAAATCTTAATCAAATTAAAGTTGGAAAAAGCTGCAGGTGTTCATATGACTAGGTAGACTTTCTTGTACTTGTAGTGCAGCGCAGCCGCACTGTCATTAGTTCAAGGATGGAAGAAGGTAAGTAGCAGTAGCGTATGCTTGTACAATACAGTAGTGTCGAAGCCGAAGTCGAAGTCGAAGCCGAAGACGTCATATTTAGCATTTTTGCGTTGTCCTTTTTTAAGGTAATGCAACAAGAAAGAGAATACCTAAGGTACCAATACCGCTTAAGAGCCAAATATCTGGATACATTCATTTCATTTCATTTCATTTCCTAAACAGCCTGTGTTGGTGATTATAGACATGGATGTCACGCAGACAGAACACGAGGTAAGATGGATAGATGAATACGTGACTGGTTTCCAAGCGTCTTTGAATTGTTTCACGTTATTATTCTCTATATATATTACAAAAGAGTACAGAAATTTCCGTTTGGCTTCTCCTCTGTTCTTCATACTTGTCAGTTTTGGTTTTTTGTTTAAAAGGGGAACTAAATGCATTAATGTATTGGTCGCTTAATTTGTTGTAGCTTGGAGAAAGAAGGAGGTTGAATTCTCTTACCTTACAACACTTGGTTCACAGTTATTCCCCTAACCAACTCCCAGTAATCTAACCTTCGTTGTCCATGCCCGCTTCGCTGATCCTGATTCTGATCCTGTTCCTAATCCTAACGCCTGTTGAATTTCCCAACTCTACCTAGTCCCTTAATACCCATCCAACTGTCCAGAATAAACCAACCAACCAACCCTACCTACCTACCTGCCAAATTATTTTCGGCCTAGCAGTAGCAGCAGCAGCAGCAGGAAGTACAGTATAATATGCATACATCAGAAAGTATAATTAACTTCATCCTGTAACATCGGTGGTAACTCTACATCCTGACTAGCATGATATCGACTATGGGGGGTATGCATACTGCTGCTACTAGTAGCTTGTTCAGTACTTCTCAAGGTATTAATCCTAACAAGATCCTTGCGATGCTGATTTCTCGACGCAGCTTCCTTTTGAGCTGCTATACAGACCCTATCCCATTCATCGAAGTCTTCCTGTCGAGTATTTCGGGTCTTCTGCGGCTTTGAAAGTCTTTCCAGTTCGATTTCATTGCTCTTTCTACTTTTGTGACAGTTGAGGTTTGAGGTTTGATCTAAATCGTGTAGTTAGTTAAGTAAATCGGTCGGTTGTTTTGTTTGCATTTGCTAATACTGCACGCAGGATCACGAACCTTTTGAGCTTCTGAAATCGGAGATTGAAAATCTCGAGGAGTGGCTTCAGAGTTGCTAGGGATGCTGTGATGATAGCCATTGCGATTTCGAGGATTATTGTAATGGCGATGGGAAATAGATTGTCTATGATGATTAGAAGACATCTTATCGAACCAAAAAAAAATACAGTCTTCTACTTACAAGTGACGTCTTCTGTTGAATGCAAAGCCCACAGAAAGTTGAATCGTGAATCGTGCAATATTAATACCGATAATGCTGTGGAATATGAGTATTGTAATTTCCTGCGGATAAATTTAAACTAACCTGATAGCCAATCCAAGAATAATACCCACTAATACCTTAGCCTTACGCTCCATCTGTTTCTTCCAAGTCAGGATAATTGGAAGGACTGTAAAGATCCCATCAGTCACTAAACTTGTGGCAGCACTTGTGTACGCTAGGCCCGTAAATGTAGGTCTACTAATGCAAGTCCCCTGAATAGAGGAATCCCAATAGAAGCCTGGAGGCCAACACTGAAAAGCCGCTATGAGAATGAAGCACACGCTACAAACGGTGTAGAGGGTAGCAGTCCACACGAGAATCCGTTGCTGTAGCGTCGACTGTGCAAATCGAAAGAGTAGGATCGCAACTGATATCTTTATCACTACAGTAGCGACAAAGTAAAGAAGTTCGGAAATGTAAAAAAACCTATTTATTTATTTATTATATGTTAGCTTTTCGAATTACTACTGTATGTATCCAAAACACAACGAAACGAAACAAAACGAACGAACGAAGGAAGTTTACATTACATATGTTACATACCTTTAGTATCTGGGTAATATGTTCCTGCGACAAATTCTGGGAATGCTCGCCGAACCCAAGCTTTACAGCTAAAAGCGAGAGGGCTATAAGAACCGTAAAGCAGAAGAGAGAGCAGATAGAATAAGATGATCGTCGACGCCAAGTCTGCCAACGATGAATCTCCGTACGTACAATCGAGCCGTAACAGTAATCCAAGATAAAGCGAGAAGTACTCCGAATAAAGCTGCTGATCTTCCAACAATAATTGCTTCGGTCATGTCTAACTAAGCTTAGCTTTAGCGATGAAAGAAAGAAAGCTTGAAAAAGGAGCACTGCTTATTTAAGCCATTGAAGAGTGAGTATGTCCTGATATCAATACGTTGATCAACTTTTTCAAATAATAAATTCCAAGAAATCTCCACTGCTGCAGGTTAGTAGATAGATCACAACATACTTAGTATCTGAACCCAAGCCTATATAGCCAGCCTACCTATGACGAATGAAAATTTTCCATTGATAAGCTGCTGTAGGGGCTGTGCGTGAATAGAGTTGCTCGCTTGAGACTTTTCGTCTAATGACGCTGCGAACTCTCCGCTGCTCTCCGCTTCTCTCTGTGTTTTTTGGTGTGTTGTAGCAAAAGGTGCTAGGATTCTTGCCTCAATTGCGACATTTTATTAGCCCGTGCATGCCGTGCACCTTGCGCATATTGACCCAGGGTCCTACTTTAGGTTTTGCGGATGACGCTGGTATGGAAGTATGTATAGTAGTTACTGTAGTATGTGCACACGATACAGCGGTAGGTAGTGCTGTGTAACTAGACATTCGCCACCGCGCCAAGTGAAGTTAAATATTCCCTGACTGCCTGCCTGCATCGCTGTAAGTAAGGTAAAAGAGCTTAATTTAAGTGGTCAGAGCACCTTGTCTAGGTAGGTACTCTGTTTTTGCGCTGCCAGCTCAAGTATGGAGTATATTCTCTTACAAAGGCTAAGAAGGCATGCGGGCTACGTATATTATTACTTGTACACCTGTAGAGTCTTCTAGAGCCTTGATAGGGCTGGGGCAACTAGATTTCATTTGTTCAGTAGTACGGAGAGTTACCTCAACTGCCTTTGTGATTATAAGATTTAGGTTTCATTTACAGTCGTAAGGTAGTCAGGGTTATGGTACTGTACTGTACTGTACTTTACTGTACAGGTAGGTATTGTAAGTACGGTACTTTACAGCACACTAATGACGTAAATCTAGCGGAGGTCACGCCTATCAATACTAGAAGAGGCAAAAAGTTCATTCACTTATTAAGATGATGTTTAACATATACCCTCGCTTCATACTGTAGGCAACTTTACCTTCACAATCCCAGCACGCCCAGTTGTTGAAATTCAACTAGAAGCTTTCCCGTTTCAGAGTACCGAAAGTTAAGTATGGCACGAGTCGTAAAGACGACCTGACCTGACTTGTTGTAGCCTCAACAGCAAGAAAAAGAGTCCTGGTATCTTCTGTACAGTATACGACCCACAATCTAGACCTTGCAACTCCTGAATCGTTCCAACCTCCACCATACAGTACAGTGGTACCATCCATGCATGCATGCCACGGCGACGCACGGAACACGGCAATAAGTGCCGTTCCTTGCTTACTTTTCCAGCTCTACCTACTACACTACACTGTAGATCAGAAGCTCCTCCCACCGATCTTCAAGCAAACTTTGCTTTCCGCACTAATGCGCGTAGCACGCAAAACTCGTTTCTAGAAGCTCTTGGTAGCATTAGCCTTGACGTTACTGTATTAAATAAGTCTTCAACTAAGGCTTCTAGGGGAAAAGGGTACTTGTAGTATTGCTGATCCGGTACTACGGAGGCAGGTACCCATGGAATCCCACGTGGAAGTCAACTTCGTTCTTTTCCAGCTCGATCAATACACCCCTGACTGAAATGCTCGATGTTGAGTTTTTTCTTTTCTCCGCTCGGCTCTAACCACCTACGCCTAGATCGGTATGCCCTTTGCCAGTACTGTATTAACAAAGTGGGACCATTCTGATATAAGGTTATATTCAATCTTTTTCGTATATTTCAGAGTTAATTAACTGACTATTGGACAATGGGAATGGCATCTTGAAGTGCTTATCGAAATTAACATGTCATTTTGGATTGATGAGGAAAAGTTGATGTTGTGTTTGTAATTATTGTCGACATGCTACAGTAGAAACCCAATCCAGTAAATTGTAAGAACTGTCTTGATTGCACTTGCTTGCAAGGCCCCCGGGCTTATCCCCCAAGAACCACGTGGTCTGATCCCGACACAAATGGAATCACTCACAAAGAAGACATACTCTAGATAAAAGCAACAGGACTGACACAACCAGGGTTTCTAGATAATAGGGCATAGAAACTAGAAGTGGCAAGAATCTCGAAATCAAGGGTACCTAGCCTGTCAATAACCACCCGTGCTTTGCTTGCAGTACAATGATTCTCTTAATTTAAGGGACTTACTTATTCTGTCTAATTTCAACGCTGATCCTCCACATTGTCCCGATTCCTGTTACGGTAAAGCATAACATGTCAGTTGTGCTAAGATATGTACGCACTGAACAACCCGCACGTTTCTTCAACTACTTTACAAGTACTGTAGGTACCTATGATAGGAATTGAGAATTTCGTAATCCTTACCCAGGTAATGATTATCATCCATCTACTTAGTCTATAGTACCACATAAGATTTGACTTTTAGTTCTCTGTATGAAAGGTCCAAGTTCAATCATGGCATTTTTAGTAAGGGGATTCTTTGCATCATCATTCATGAGGTTGATCAATCTTATAGAAGTGGCCTCGGAATAATCCCTCAACACAGGAAAACAAATAGCCATTCAAGGCAAGCTGACTTCATCATGCGTAAGTACGTATGCATTATTGACCTAATTAACCGCAATGGAAGAGATCAGCTCCTGCCATGAATCTCTCTCTACCAAAATCAACGAGAAAATTCATGAACCCAAATTATTGCAATCCGCCCTGACGAAAAAGGAGAAAGCTATTGGAGCGATTTCAATTCTGAATCTGCTTAGTATAAGTGAACTTCTACATCGTTCCAATAAGAAGCAAGAAGCAAGAAGCTAGGTGAGATAGATCTACTAGGTTGCTCTAACTGCTTTGGTTTGAGCCAAGTTACAACTGACTAACTATATGACCAACCAGACTAATTTAAGGCGAGCGTTCGTTTTCGTTCGGCAACGCCGCAACTTATATCTCTTCCGCAGACTAGAACAAAGAAGATCGAAAAAGAACTACTTAATTAGATATGATCGAAGATTCATGCTTTTTATTCTGCAGCTACTCTACAAGGTAGAAGACTTTTCGTTCGTTCATTCATGCCTAAAAGATTTGGTGAACAGGGAGTGAGGTATGAAACCAATCAAATAAATCGAGCTCATTCACTCATTTAGGAATTCGGGAATTCGGGAATTTTGAGATATCAAAGCAAGGATCGGCGGGACATCAAGGGAGAGGAGAGATTTACTGTATCAAAGCGTTATGTGATGAAAACGCTTGGAGGAAATAGACTTTAGGAGAATTTTCTAGTGCCGGTACCGAGTACCGATCCTATTAACTAGTAGGTACTGTAGTGTATATCTTTTAAGGAACTTCAATATAGTGAGTGGTACAAGTACAGTACTACTGAGGATTTGTTAGCGAGCTACTACTCTACTCGTACACGCTAAGCGATAATATTATTCGAAAGCCAGCCAGCAAGCAGAGATGCATGATTGATATTGTTTCCGGACTACTAAGAAGCTACTTGTTGTCAAGAGAACCCACGTTATTCTTTCTATTCTACATCATAACCTTCCCATATACATTTCGCTTACGTTCAACTACGACTCATCTGTAAAATCTAAGAGTACATCCCGGAAATATGTCCATTTTACAATTATTCGGGCTTGACAACGTACCTAGTCCCAGATAATCACGTCATCTTTACTTATGTCGTATCTATATTTTTCTCTAGACCTTAATTTTCGAATAGAACTTCCTTTTTTTTATCATAATGATAAGGTCATATTCCACATTGTGGCTCACTCAGTGGTATGAAGAACAACTCCTTAGGTTAGGTGGGCGATATAAAATCATATGCTCGGGTTTTTGAAGATGTTATACATATTAATGAGCTACATATTTCATAAGTATGTACAAACTCTATGATAATAATAATAGAGAAATAAGAAACCCACGCTATGCGGCCTCTAAAACACCCATTCAAATGACCCAAAAGAAACTTAAAGAGAAATTTTTATAATCAACTAGAGCTCCACATCCAAAATAATACCTGTGAAATCTTCCTCCTAGAGTTTCAGCTGACTCCTAGGACTTGTCCGTATCCTCTCCCCATAAATTCTGAAAAATATGGGCACAGGAGCCAAAGCCAACGCGCAAAACCCTAAAAGACTATTTCCCCATCCCAATCCAATAGCATTATAAAGCTGCAGTCCAAACAATGGAAATAATGCTCCGAAGAGACTGCGTAACACAGCATTAGCAGCAATAGCACTCGCTGCGTAAGTTGTAAAAGCGTCGACGAGATAAGCCTGAACGGACATCATAAGAGCAATCATTCCGAAACCCGTAATAGCGGTACCGATTTCAGGTACGATCCAATGGACTTTATATTGAGCAGCCCAACCGTACATGAAGAGTCCAGCTGGTAGGCACAGGGATGCTGGGACCGTGATGATGAATGGTAAACGATCTTCAGCTCTGATAGGTACACCAGATGCTAGGACACGTTTAATGTTACGATCGCTTAAAATTCCAACATAGAGGAGACCGGCAAGCGTTCCGACTCCTGAACCTAGGAACGAGAGTCCAGCTGCTTCGGCATTGAATCCGTATTGGTCTCTGAAGACGAATGTGAATGTTGTGAAAAGGATGTAGAGGAGTCCGTAGGCGACGGCTGTGTAGATACACATGAGGGTGACGATGGGGGAAAAGAGGAGCATTTTAGCTGGGCGTATGATGCTGATTTTGAGGATTTCCTTTTGTGTCATGCCAGGGTCTAGTTTAGAGCGGAGATTCATATTACCCGTTTCTTTTTGAAGACGGGCCGTTTTGCGCTGGAGAAGAACTGGGGCATAAGTTTCTTTCAAGAAAATGAAGGAAGCTACTATTATGACTCCTGACTATTTTTGGTGTTAGATAATGGAATGAACATGGCGGGATGCGTCGAGGAAGGAATCTTGGGAACTTACGACCATGGACAGAATCCAGAACACCCATCTCCAGCCCTTTGCTTCAACGATATACCCACCAACAACAGGTCCAATGATAGGTCCTAGAATTGGTCCGACTGACCAAAGGCTCAGTGCGCCTCCTCGCTTTTGAGGTGGCATCATATCTGAAATGGAACCACCTCCACAAGTGATAACAGCGACACCAAAAACACCTGCCAGAAAACGGACGACGATCAAGAAAGGGATCGAATTGGCAACGGCGGAGATGATCGTAAAAATTAGAAAGAAAACATTGCAGACATTGTAGACCCTGACACGACCATAAATTTCACTGAGAGGCGCTAGGAGTAATGGGCCGAAAGCAAATCCAAGAACGAAGATGGAGACCACCATTGTTGCAATTACTGAAGAGTCGGTGTTGAATTCTGCCATAACTAGTGGTATACCGGGTGCGAACATAGATGAGGCGAGAGGTCTAGAACAGACGATTAATAATTTTCTTTAGTTCTTCTTCAAGATACTAAAGACTTACGTGAGAAAAGTAATAAAGGATAATAAGGCGACCTGTGCCCATTGCTGTTTACTTGACCAATTTTTGGGATTCGCTGGATCTTCATTCTCTGGCTGTACCCAGTCGACAATATTTGGATCTAATGTGCCTGTCGAGTTCCGTGATTGATTCGCTTCGATATCTCTTTCCGGTGTGTTTGCTTCTAGGTCGGAATCGGTTTTACCACTCTCCTTCTCTCCCTTTTCCTTCTCAGGGGGGAAGCCATTCGCCAAGGCATCTGTTGACATGCTGATATGCTGTGGTTGACTTGAAACTACTCCTTCGTCTGATATATGCTTTAAGGTAAAGATAAGATGAAGGAAATGAAGAGCAATGAGAGTATATAAGAAATACAGACGAATAAAACATCATAACTGCGGGTTACAGATGACCTTTAACGAAATGTCAAATTGTTATTTGCTGGGCGTTCGGGGCGCTCGTATACAATACGACAAAGTACGAATTTCTGCGAACGAGTCCGAGTTGAGCTCGGGTTTTCGGGTTGGGACGCCACCACCCTTCACCATTAAAAGAAGCGGTGACTGGCCATGGAAAGAGAATGGATACGGATCAGATGCTGGGGAAATGCACAAGAAGCCTCTAGCGAGCAAATAAAGAGCTCCCTCCTCGCCTTGCATAAACTTATGCACAGTAATGCTGAACAGAAATGCGATTAGCGACGAGCGACAAACGAGAGAAGCGTACCCCATCAGGCATTGCTGACCACCAAAAGATAGAAAACTGGAGATACTGTGCTGCAGTGACATGTACAGTGGCTACTGAACACGGCAACAGCCGCCATTCAAGACGATTGACGAAGACACGAGCAATTTGATTGAAACAGCTGTGTATCCTCCTCCTCTACTTGTGAGTTAAAATCTTCTGCGAAACACCTACGCATATCAACAACTGGCAAAGAGCATTGAGAAATATAGTTAGTTTTATCCCATATATCACTAGATATCCATGTTAGTACAGGCTAGAACATCAGCAGACCTTTGTTACTCATACCTACGATGAGGTACAGAAATGGAGGATGAAGTCAACAATAGACTGGGCGCGAATGCAGGATAATCTTCCGAAAAGATATGAGACGCAAAACACGATCTCAGAGGCACAAGCTCTGCTCTGCTTTGCTCTAGTCTTCGTTAGGAATTCGAGTCCAGGTCGCCATATCGCAAATCGCATATCGCATGCAGTTGCTACCCGGCATATTGCAGTACGAGTATATCAAGCCTCTTCTTCTCGGCATTGGCATCTTTTGATACCAGAAGACACTTTGGACGGAGTTAGCAACTCCTCCAATTGCTAAATTCCGTAATAACTGACGTTGCCAATTCCACTATTGCAGTGAAAGGCCATGGGCAAATCTACCCAGTAGTACTGGCTGTACCAAGTAATGGACATATGAGAATAAGAGATAACATAGACAGGTATTCAACAAGCTTTTATAGTCGCCTGTTATTGCATCATAGCTTGGCGCTGTGTTCCCATTTCGCAGCTTTTGATACGTCCAGTTGTCTCCAACTTTCAAGTTCTTCCCCGCAACAGTAGACGCGCGATGGCAGAGCTTAATGGAAACCTCATCATTGGGGCGTGGAATGACTAACCTACCCTCAGAGCTGCAATTTATCCTTGAAGTAGGTGGTGTACCACCAATTGCGATTTGATATTACGTTCAAGAGGTGCTTTTGTTGCGTGGTGCGGTCTCGGAGGTTGATTAATGGAGCGGTTGCCATGTCAGCTGGGCAACGCAATACAGGACCTTCTTCCCCTTCGTTCTAGAATCCGAGTTACGAAACGTACGAATTATTACCTCTCTGTACGCACGTCTGCTAATTGCAAAGCATGGGGTTAGCGGCGGGAGTGACCTAGCCATTTCGTTAATGCCGGAGAGCACCCTTGGCTTTACTTCGTCCTCGGATTCGTTTTCTTGTTCGGGTCGCTCCTAAAATTTCATTCCGCACAGATATTAGTACATCTACAACTTTCTGTCGACAGTCCTTCAGAGCCGTTTCTCAAGCACAGTACTCGACCGTGAACCCTGGCTCGGCATTGGATAGATAATAGCCATCACCACAGAACAACCCCAAGACTGGAGCATAGAAAACAAAGAGCGAGAAGTCAACCATATCGAATTTGACTCAAATCCCATTAGAAGCTCAGTACCGCATAATTTTCAGTCAAGAACACCATCACTCCAATAGCACATCCCCTCCCTTACTGGAAGCTCTTCGCCTCAACGATCTTTACTTCCTTGACTGGGCGATCGAGCTCCCCAGTTTTTACAGCGCCAATTTTCTCCACGACATCAATTCCATCAACAACCTGTCCAAAGATCGTGTGCTTTCCATCTAGATGTGTGCACTCGCCGAGTGTGATAAAGAACTGGCTGCCATTCGTCTTCGGGCCTGAGTTTGCCATGCTGAGAACGCCCTTCTTATTATGACTCAAGCTCGGAGAAATCTCGTCTTCGAATTTCTTGCCCCAAATACTTTTTCCTCCTGTGCCATCGCCGCGTGTGTAGTCGCCTCCTTGAATCATGAAACCTGGGATGATACGATGAAATGCGCAATTGTTGTATTTATTAGCATCGGCCAATGCAGCAAAGTTCTTGCAGGTCTAAAGAAAGTATGGAGGTTTCAGTAATCTGCATTTTTCATAAATATTTGATAAAAACTTAGGAATGCTAACCTTCGGAGCTTGATCAGGGTAGAGTTTGATGGTGATGTCGCCCATGTTGGTGCTAAGGCGCACACCGTTGGCTGGTGGAGCGTTGTCATCAATTTCTGGAGCGGGCTCCTCGGCCTTAGACTTGAAGATCTTCTTGAAGAAACTCATTGTGATTTGATGTTCGTAGAACTTTGTTTGTTTGTTTGTTTAAGAACAATTCAAAATGAGGAGAAAGGGATGATGTGTCGTTGCTCAGCCTTTCTCAGCCTTATACTAGCGCCGTATCTGGTTAGCGTGGATTCGAAGGTAATATCAGTTTACGAAGCAATCCAGACTTCTTTCCACAGCCTTTTTATCTGCAACTTGTCTTCTTATTCATGAAAACATAACTTTAATTTATGTGTACTCTGAGTCGATGGATCAAAGGTTGTGAGAAACAGATAAGAAGGATGTTAGCCTTTAAGGCACAATATCACCTCACTTATTATTAGCTCAAACTCGAACTTTCTTGCAGTACCACTAAATTAGCTATTCATTAGCAGAAATAATAATAAATTCTTCCATCATTAATGGAAGACTTAACTCTAGCAATCCGAACTAGTAGTTGTCATAGTCTGTATAGTTTCAAAAAAAAAACAGTTGCTAACAGTTTGAGAAACGTATTCGCTAACAGCTATCAACTTTGTTAAGCACATCAAGGTGGTATACAGAACGAACTGGTAACTTGATTGTCGTTGAACTCGAGTTACTAAGAGACAAATTTGAGGTATCCTGCTCCTCATTTGGTACCGTTGTTATTTACGCCAAGGATTATGCAAAATGATTCCTTCCAATAAATAACAACCCAGCACATGACAACTCCTACTTAGTCTTGTTCCAAAATTAAGCGAGGTAATGTTATGGGAATACAGTTCAACTTCAACTAATAATTCGCCAAAATACGATGGGAAATATCCCATTCCTGTATTAAACGTACCTAATATATTTCAGTGCATGTATATGAAACACTTTATTCTTTATTACATATTGCTGAAGAATTTTCATATAATTGCCCTCCTCCAACTAGGTCTATTCTATTCCCGCACACCACTTCCTTATAGAATACAACACCACGCTTCTCCTATATAGCTTCCAAATAATCTTACCACTCAAATGAAACGAGAGCTGTAGAAACGAATTCATGGATCGCTTAATTTCATAGATTCCTTGGACGAACCACGAAATACTTGGACTCATGACTGAGTGATTTGCGGAAAAGTGCGTCTAGAGAAAGTTACAATAGAAGGCACTTTCCAGGAAAAATTGGTACCAATATAATAAGACTAAAGAATTCTTTCTACCTCTATGGTACTTCTTCGAGTACTTCCCATGCGGTACAACACGAAAATGATTGTAGTAAACAATAGTAGAAAAAAAACACTAAATCGTATCTGACAGTGGGGAGAAAATGGTGCTATGGCGGCTCGGAACAGTTGATGGTCCTAGTCACAGATAACCACAGATACAAAAGAGTAGAAAGGCAGTGTTGAATATGGCCTGGAACTAAAGGAAAGAAATAAAGAAAAGTAGACGATGAACAATAATCAATGAAGGATATATACAAAACAAAAAGACAATTTCTGTGTAAGGAAAAAATAATAATAATAATAATCAAACTTTGTTAGCGAAATGCATCGCCACTGCCCCAACATCAAATACAGAAACAACATTAGACATGAATCTATCAAAAAAGAAGAACAAGTCAGCATTTTTCTCCATAAACTTCCAGGTTCGAAGATCCGCAAACATGTGGGAGAAAACTTACACATCACCCAAGACAAAAGTTCCATGATCAGTAGCATTACCACCATCCTGCCACCCCGAGAAACAACCATCATCAAACCTCACAATCTGAGGTGCCTTCATAGCAAAAGCCTTACCAGCAATCATAACCTCGACATTAGGAGCCGTCGCAGCACAACAATCGACTTTGAAATCACCACTCTCTTTGTCTAGTTTTCCTGGAGGGTTCCACAAAGCGTTGATCTCGTTGACAACTTGTGTTGGAACTACATTTTGAGCAGTTCCCGAGTCAACCTACATGATGAAATATCAGTAAACCATCACTCTATATTAAGAGAGAATCTTTCGTAAAAACTTACTACCATGGTAAATTGTTGAACACCTCCAGTAGTCCCGTTCTGACCCTTGTAATTGAAGCCACCAACATCTATAACATAATCTGTAAAAGTAGGATTCGGGAGTTTCTCTCCAAATATCTTATCTTGGAGAACTATCGGGGCCGTGGTAAATTCTGCCTCGTGAGCAACTGGTGGTAAGGTACCAACTGAAAGAAACCCAGCCGCCCCTGAGGTCTTGTCGTTCTCGATCACCATACTAAAGAATGGACTCGTGATATTTTGGGCAAACATGTTGATAAGTGGAGGATTGTAGGTGGTAAATTTCTTGGTTTGGGTGTCTTGAGAACTGGTACTGTCAAGTAGTTAGTATCAGTCTGTCAAGGCATGAGGTTGAAATAGAAATCGGAAATCTAGGGCTTGGGTGGAATAAGACTTACAAGACTGCTTGACCAAGTCCAATGATACCAGAATTTACACCATCACCATTCCAGAAAGCTTTATCAACAATACCGACTTGAGATTTATCGATCCCGATACCTCCCATACTGACTTGTTCATTTATCATAGGTCCTCCCATGAACTCCCCACTAGCATATGAGGTATTCAACCTGCTGTTGCTGACAGGCTCACTAGTATTTGTAGCTTGGTAAAACTTTCCAAAAGCACATTTTGCTTGATCGACTTTTTTATTGTCCCGGTCAATGCACGAGACATCTTTCGATGGAACCCACAAGTCGGCACTTCCGCTATCAGCGATCAGTTGGAAGGGCTGACCTCCAATAGTAACCTCAGCAAGAAAGTTGGTACCATTTAGAGTTGCTGTAAGTGTACCGTTCTCGTTGCTCAAAGCCCGACGACGTATGCTTCGACGAATATCGCTAGGGGTAGGTCCATTTCTGCGTGTCAGAGGCAAGACAATACCATTGTCGCGTGGCACTTTCCCGCCTGCTTTGACTCTGGCATAATATTCAAGAAATCCACCGGAGACTTTGGAGGCTTCAGCGGTGGCAAGACTAAAAAGCAAAAGAGTAAGAACAGTGATATGATGCATAATGAAGAAGTGAGAACGAAGTGAGCAAGTAAGTGGCGACAATAACACTCTGCCAGAGAGTGCTGTACAAACTGGTTGTGAAATTAAAAAACGATTATATGAAAGTGCGAAAGTTGTTGGACTCTTAATGAATGATAACCATTAACTGGGCTTTAGAGGAATTATATAGATAATGTAAACCTCCTCAGTGAAGTCATTTGATAGTGTGTCCACGTATATCTCACTCGGTATAGAGCTGAGCCTAGCACCGTTGTAGTCTGAAATCGGAAGGTGTTTACTTAGTACGTGATAATAAGTTTTCGTCTATTCTTTTGTACAAGTGGTTCAATCAATACAGTGTTCCAGTTATGGCAAACCCTGCGGGGAGGATTCTGTTAGGATGGATTTTGATGCTCGCTAAAAGCTTACACTCGATTCAACTTGGGAATTAGCCCTATTCCGAATGTGCCCAACTGACAAGTTTCAGTGCATCTGTTGTCTGCAAGAACTTTTGAGATGGCAATTTCTTTCAGATTCTATATTCTATAATCGTCTCAATGTAGGACGTGATTCCTATGCTTCACTGGTCCTTTACAAATCATAAGACGCGTGAGTAGCTAACTCTTAGAATTAGGTACTCTGACTTTCTACATAATAAAATAACGAAGAAATGAAATTTGTATTAGGCCTTTTGGTCATAGTAACAGCTCCATTCACAGTTACAAGCTGTACGGAGTAAGATGGAAACTGTGTATGACAAGGTGAAGCCTGCTGCCACAGTTTCTAGTAACTCGATTTGTAGGTAAATAAAATCCTCCGGGAACTTTACATTCCGAACACCTCTTAGGAACATTCTAGTTGGACTCTAGCGCACCAATTAAAAACGCGAGATGAAATATACAACAATGTTGGGCGCAAGTTTGAAAGGAAGCCTGAAACATGCTTGGCTGATTAAGCGACGGAAGGTCAGCTATCCCGTCACACAACGCTACAAAGAGAGAAAATTCCAAGACGTTGACAGCTGTCAGAATATAACATTTTAAGCTTTACAAATTACCAGTAGATCCCCCTCTGCCAAGAGATGAGATCTTCCACGCTAATAGTGAGGGTTTCTTAATAACTGACGCACTGCACAGCCTGTTGTCGTCGAATGTTCAGAAGCGATCAATGCAATTCCTGCAGGGATGGGCTTAGGCAATCGGGATCGCCGCCAAACCATTGAAACAAATTCGAGATTACTTGACGATATACTCTACAATCGTCATTGCTTTCGGCGCTCTCCCCATTTCCTTTCTACTTCCAGCTTGTTGTGAGCGGTAGCCCGAACACCCGGTTATAAACCCCTGTTTTTCTGCAACTGTTAGTTTACAGGCATTTTAAGCCGAGAGGAGGAGATTCAAAGAGAGATAGAACTAGAAGTCAAGCTAAGCCATGAGCTGAAAGTTTCGTCAGGTTGTCTAATTATCTTATCTGAGCGCCCTTCTGTAGCCTGATCAGGTGGACATCTGGTGTGATGAAACGCCTTCCTGAAGAATGGTGTTGTAGTACACTTGAGAACAGCAATAGTTTACATCTGCAACCAAAAAGACAGGGTCTATTCCTCTTCCTTCCTTCCGCCAGAAAAGCGATTTCTCACGCTGAATAGAGCTAAGGAAGCTGATGAAAGGAACTTTTCAAATCCCGGTTTCAGTCAATACCTGGCATTTGTACAGTTCATTTTATCAGTGGTGGGAATAATTTCACGCCCTGGATTTGTTGAGTAGCACCAGTGTGACTTTACAAACCATGGCCCTGTCAATAAAGCAAAAGGAAACTGGATATATCACCACCTCTCCTCTTTCCACAAATTCAGAGTATGGCTTGTCAACGCCATGACTATTGTGTCTCTTCATATTTGGACGAGACTTTCTAAAGCAAGCTCCCTATTACAAACACAACCTCAATTTTTCTTCTCCTGATCATTAACCACACTTCCATCTCCTTTCACACTACTACTCGAAATCTCCTTTCCCGCCGACCCCCCAAAACTCCGGTCCTCATGCCTATGACTCTTCTCCCGAGTATCAACTCCCAACCACAGCATATCCGGCCGACCGACTATAATGACCACAAGAATCCACAAAAGACCTCGCCACCAAAATATGATCCATATCCAAATCAGCAAAGACAAGTCCCTCTTTCGTATCCGACAACCCCTTCGTAAGACATCTACCATCAGGACCAAAAACAGCAGAGCATCCACCACCCGGAACATTAAAGATAGGTCCATTCGCAGTTCCCATCTTTTCGATACCCTTCTCAGAGATAACAGCACTGGTATGTAGGACAAAAGTACTTCCTTCTACAGCATATTGTTGAGATTGTCCAATACAACCTTCCCTCGACATACCCCAAAGACCTTGTCCTCCCTCCACGAACTTATCAAGAGGTGGCCAAGCCGCAACATGGATTTCTTCTCGTTGAAGATAAGTGTGGTATTTAAGTAACGGCTGAAGATGTTCCCAACACTGCAACGCTCCAACTTTACCAATAGGCAACTCCGTAACGTTCAACAGACTTCTTCCAGAGGCATCACCAAACACGGTTCGTTCCAGATGAGTAGGTTTCAATTTCCTCCTCTTCATAACGATTTCTCCATTACTACCAGCAATAGTACATTGAGCCATATACAACGAATTCCCATCATTTTCCGAAAATCCAAGCACGACGTTAATATTGTTCTTCTGGGCTGTAGAGCAAATGGTTTCCATTTCTGGAGATGAGATTGAGAGGGAATTGCGGATATAGGTTGTTATCATCGCTGGATCGATGGCTCGTGTCCAGATCCAGGCTGGGTAACCAGGGATAAAACATTCTGGGAAGGAGATCAATGAGGCACCTCCTGTTGCTGCTTCTTCGATGAGCTTGCAGGCTTTTCTAACGCTTCCTTGAAGGTCGAGCCATTCGGGTTCGGCTTGAACTGCTGCTGCTACGCGGACGATTTTTGAGGACGACATTTTGATGTGAGTAGTTTGATGGGAAAGGAAGCAATAGATGATAAATATTTAGTTTATAGAGAAGCGTATAATATATAATAAAAGCTTACTGTACCTCCACACCAACACTAGCTATACATTTGAGGAGGTCCACGATAACGGACAAACCCCGCACTGCGGGACCCAATGAACGGAAACAGTTCCTCGTCAGTGTATCTTCTGCGGGTTCAGCCTTCCGCACCAATGTAGACTGCCCTGGCAAACGGGTATCTATCTACATGAACTTTGTATCCTCTTCATCGTGACTAATTGAGATGACTATTGTAATTAGGTTGCTCGAGATCAAGAGCGAAGAGCTAATTCCTTGCGGATCTGAGTATCCGCAATGATAGGATTAAGCGAGCGTACAAGATTCCGACTTGGTCGGCCGAGGTCTTCGATAGACTTTTTTTCCATGGTAAGAAGCGAAGCCAATGTACGTAGGTATATATTTCCGTACTAGCTTTCATATCATTAAGTACCCAATCAAAAGAACTAAACTATGTACTGTCATTTCCCGAAGATTCCCATTTTTCATCTATGTCTTTTCCATACCCCCTTCCAAGCACCAGCCATCTATCTAACCCAAATACCTTTTGAAGTGCCAAAGGGGAAGAAAAGGAGAGACGACAAAGAAAAAAGAACAAGACAAATACTCAAAAGCGCAGAAAAACATAAACACCAGTCCATGTGCCAACCCAAACCCCATCTACAACTCACGTCCTCAAAACCAACCCAATTCTACCTTCCTTCGAAAAAAAAAAAAAAAAAAAACCCCAACACTAAAGTTCAACCTGAAACCTAGGATTCCTCCTAACCCTCTCCCCATACCTAATAAACCCCCAAATAAACGGCATACTCCCAAAACTAACGAGAGCAAGAAGCGTATTTCCCCACCCCAGGCCCAGAGCATCATACATTCTCCTACCACAAAGCGGCAGAAGCGCGGCCCCAAGCGATCTGAACACCGTACCGTATTGGCAGCCGTAGCACTAGCAGCATAAGTCGTAAAAGCATCAACCAGATAAGCAGTAACAGGCATGAAAGAAGTAATAACACCAATACCAATAATACCCATCCCTAAGATCGGAACTATCCAATGAACACCCGCTTGAGCTGTCCACCCATACCAGAGTAATCCACTTCCGATCAATCCACTTCCTACTTCCTACTAGTAGAGGAGGTAATCGATATTCGGGTTTTAACTCCCCGCCGTTTTGGGATGCCATTTTTTTGAGGATCTTGTCGGATACGATCCCGAAGATTGTTACGCCTATTATTTGTCCTGTTCCTAGGCCGAGGTACGTGAGTCCTACGTTACTGGCGCTTATGTGATATTGGTCTTCGAATACTTCGGTCATGGTCGTGAAGAGGAGGTATAGGTAGCCGTAGACCAGTGCTGTACAGATTGAGAGGAAGAGGATTACGGGGGAGAAAATTAACATTTTTGTTGGTCGGGCTATGGAGGTCCAGAAGACTTCGAGTGGTGGTCTTGTTGATTGTAAAGCTGATCTGAGATTTGGGTTTCCTGTTGATTTGCGGAGTCGTTTTGTTCTTTGCTCGAGGAGTTTTGGTGGGTATGTCTCTCTTTGGACAAAGAGACTTAGCACAAACATAGCTCCTGTCTGTTGGCCAAACGATAATCAGTTTTCTGAACTCAGAGCTTTCGTATACAGATGAAATGTGATTAACTTACAACTATTATGAGAAACCAAAAGTCCCAACGCCAACCAAGAGATTCAGATAAATAACCTCCAGCAATCGGTCCAATAGTCGGTCCAAATGTAACAGGCAAAGTCCAAATTGCCATAATCTTGCCACGTTCTTCCTGTCTGAAACAATCTGCTATGCTTCCAGGCCCGAGTGTCAAAGGACAGGACCCAGCAAGTCCAGTTAAGAAACGGAAGACGATGAGCATCGAAAAGCTAGTCGATTTCGCACAGGCAACATTGAAGAGAATGAACAGAACTGTGCTACATCGGTATAACGGCAGTCTCCCATAAAGTTCGCTCATGGGTGCTATGACGAGTGGACCAAATGCGTAACCCAAGAGATATATAGAGACAACGAAGGATGCTAGATCGATATTCGTTTCGTGGAATTCGTCCATCACCATATCTACACTTGGTGCAAACATGGAAGAAGCGAAGGGACTGATTAATTCTCAAGTTAGTTATGAAGCATTATTTTGGGAAAGCGTAAACTAGAATGGGTTTGTGGCATACGTGAGTAATGTAAGCGTCGCAAGCAGCATAATATTAATCCATTTCTTTCTTGCTGGCCAGTTGAGGGCCATTTCAGGATCGTTTGGACCATCCCAGTCAACTATATTACCATCCTCGGCTTGGTCCTTGGCTGGCACGCTCGTAACGGTCCCTGCTGCTGTCTTTTCAACATCGATATCTCCGGATTTCTTAGTAAAATCGTCATGATTGTGATTCGAATATATTTGTACGTCTTGTAGCGAGGAGGCTTGTGAAGTCTCTTGTACTCGTATTGCTGTTTCCTTCTCCATGATGAACTAATACCATGAGATATCCGAAATAACTTAGAAAAAAGAAGCTAGATAAGGAAGAGAACAAGCTTCTTAAGTACAAGACTTGTGCGGGAAGCTTCCCCATATTTCAAGAATTCAAGAATAAATAAAAATTGCCTGTCATGACCCACTTAGCACCTCATCGAAAGGAATTGAACTTCCCCGAGGAAGGGGGAGAGAATTGCCGACTGAAACTGCCAATTGAAGTCGTTGAGAGCACCGGAGATCAAACTAACCAATCATCAAGAAGTTTTGCCTACCGAGTAGTGCTCGGCAATGGCAATGCAGTCTGCTTATGCACAAGCGAACCCCCCTGGACGACCTTTTTCTCAGAGTACATAATACGAATGCTTCCCGACTTACGAATGATGTTACAAGTTATATTCACTTCTACGCCAAAAGCCGCAGCAAACCTCCGATCGGAGGGGTCTATTGTGAGCATTTTTTGAAGAGGTTAAATCACCTGTGCCAAGCCGCAACCACGGCTTTGCTGTTGTGAGGCCCATATAAATACGGTGCTCGCTAGCACACCGAGTTTTCCTTTCCCATCATCATCCCATTTTTCGTCAACCTACTTCGTATTCTGAGTCACTTGTATGTAGTATGTAGTTTGAGCCAGCCCTATGTAACTCTTTTCTGTGAACTCAAAAAATGTTCTCGTCAAAAGGTGTACAGATTGCTTCTATGAATCTGTTCCTGAATTCATGAAATCAAGCATAGCAAATCACTTACCTCACATAAATTACCTTTGGGCATCTTACTTAATTTGAGTGACTGATGTGCTTCATATGGCTTTCTTTTTGGTAACTAAGTTGATTTAGGTATTGACTTGGTTTGTGCTGCTCGCTTTCGGGGACACTTAACTTGTCTTGGATAGTTTAGCACGATGTAGCAAGAGATTCACGAAAGAGTAATTCTAGTTAAAAAAGTCTGACTGAATGAAACCCCGTTACCTGATAAAAAAAATTTAATCCCAATTGCATACCATCCTACTTTGCCTGTTCCTACATCCCTTATTTCCCCAACTTATTGCAGTCCGTGAAACGATGGTGGTAACTTGGTGGCTCAAAAAGTTACATCCGTCTCAATTACGCACGGCACCCATAACACCCTTGAAGATCTCATGACCCTCCTTAAGCTTTGAAATACGGCTCTCAAGATGCTCACGTTGACGTTTAGCAGAAGGCGCCTCGGATGCAATTCTGAGGACTTGCTCATCTGAAAGGGCGCTAACGACAACGGGGGAGAAAAGTCTTTCGAGGCCACGAACAATATGGCGTTCAATAACCTGGGTCGTTACGTTGGCAACGAAGGTCTTTTGATGAACCTAGCACCAAATTACAAAATATTAGCCTATTTTTGATATGCTCCATCTAACCAAGGATCGGATCCCCATCGAATCACTCAAGACAAATGGGTTACCCAGATTGAGTGAGGAACCTAAGAATTAAGTAACAGCTTAAAGAGAAGACCTTACCTTATAGATTGCAAATAATCGATCAAGAGCTTCTTCGCAACTGAAACTCTCCATATCTGGGTCCGCCCGCTTTGTAAAATTCGAGATAACTTTCTTATAGTCTACCTGTGATGAAAAGCTATTATGGATTGATGTGGTAGCTTCTTCGATGCACTTTGATAGCATAGACTCAACACGATCTTGCCTGCGCTTATGTATAGTATCCGTGTAATAGTGATTGTAATTGATAGGATAATTTTTAAAATCTTCGATGATCAAGGTGAGTTCCTATAACGGCAATAGTCAGTAATGTGCCACTGGCTATATACTGCTTAAGTTATTTGAGCTACTAAAATCATAGATAACTCAAATCAAGTGGGTAACCCAAAAAGTGAGTTACTTGGTTTAAGCAAGTCACCCAAGCCAAGCGCCGTAAGCGCACGAGAGATGGAGTGATTAGAGTGGAAGAGTTTGAGTTGCTCAAACTAAAGAGGATTTAAGTAATGGAAAGGAAAATTGCGCACCTTTGAAGCAGCATTGCCCCGGCTGTTTAGAGGATCCATGATTTGTGCTGACCACATCCGAGTCCTGACATCATCAGGGCATTTGTCACGCAAGAGACCCTCCAAGAAAGCTTCACAAATATTTTGGACTCGCTCGACATGGTCTTCAGCCAACTTTTTCCATTTCGAAGATTGCTCCCAAAAAAGCTCCCCCACAAGAAGCGGGTTAAAATCACCGGAAAGTTCCTGGCCCCTAGTGCTAACAAGAATATTTTTCACCCATTTCAAGGCTTCTGGTCTGGACAATTTTGCTGGGCGATTTAAATCGCGAGATGAGATATCTGCTTTTTGAGAAGGATTAATTGTTGTGTCAAACCAACCTTCTGAATTGGCAACAACTGGTTTCTTCGGGGTTGATAGTTCTTCATCGCCATGACCACCTTCCATATCGACATCGTATTTATGGCCATGAGTTCGAACGAAGTCTGAAAATTCGGTGTTCATGTGCTGTATCACGGCCCGAAGTCTCACTATCGCTGTAGGTGAATCGACAGAGAATTTGTCTCCAGTATCATGATGAAAATATTCTCCTTCGTAGTATCCATGAACTGCAGACTTGCAGACTTCGTACATATCCAGATTCAGCTCCGAAAGGTAAGATTTGCAGTCTCCGATAGTCGAGCGTTTAGTTCCCATAACAGCTAGCCTACCAGTCGTTTCAGCTAGAGCCTCTTCGAGCTCCTGACGCAGATTTGGCAACTCTCGCTTCACATGTTCAAAAAGGAGAATCGCCAGCCGACTCCTCAGAGTCTCGATACCAACAGACTCCTTGGGGAGACAACTGAAATTCGATTTTCGAAAGAAGGATGCTTCGATCTCATTGCGCGCTCCATGAATGAAGTGTCCCCTTCCTTGAAGCTGCGATTCTTCAAAACATGCCATCCCAGCTTGAAGAATATATCTTCATTCTTTGCAAGCTCTATGAATGCCTTTTCAGAGCCGGAGCCTGCTTCGAGTCGATCGGGCTTGGTAATAATGCCGAGAGTGCGGTTGCCTTCGGGGTCGACCTCCCTGACTTTTGTCAAGATCTTCTGATTCGCGTAATCGTTCAAGGCGGAAATCACAGCCAAGCAGATCGTTCGAGGTTGGCTGATATAATGGTCTGTGATCTCTGTTACAAGAGCAACGTCAGCCTTGGTGACGCCTTTAGTATCAGTTGCAATCAAGCCCGGAATGTCAACAAGGGTGAGTTGAGGCCGCGAGGGACCTTCGATCTCAATGCTAAGGACATCCTTTGCAAATGCTCTGGCCGTTGAGCCCGCATTTAGAGTATCTCCAAGCCCCATGACACCCATCGCCATGTCCATAATTTGTGGAAGCTCTCCGAAATCGGTGATCGATTGTTTGAATTGTTCAATGGAAGTCTTTTCTGTGATAGGACGAGCCGGATCGGGGATGACCTTAATAGTAAGGGAGTTCCTATCGGCACGCTTCAGGATAATTTCCGTGGCATATCTGGTACAGAGGTTGTCATTTCGTGGAAACGGAATTTCTGTAAGTGCTTCCTACAGGCAGTATCCGAGTCAGTCCACTTTTGCCAGAAAATAGACGAGGAAGAAAACAGTTGCAGATACAATGGAAGTTGAGCCGGTCTAACCCACTGTTGGTCCATTGAGTGAATTACCCAGATCAAGTGAGTTACCCAAATCACTTAAAGTTCTGAACCAAAAGATCAAGGAAATGCCACGTACCAGAACTGAACTCTTGCCAGCAGATTGATCTCCACATACAACGATCTGAGGCAGTGAGAGAATACCTTCGAGACCACATTTGCGTGTTTGGGCAATTATATCCAATACTTGGCGTTGCTCCTCAGTTTGTAGATCTTCGAGGGAAGCAGTAATGCTGAGGTGGGGGTTTTCCATTTCTGCGGATATGTTTGATAATTCAGAGGGCGTAGTGGGCGTTGGTGAGTTTCCGGTATTATTTTGGAACTCAGTCGTTGAATTGGTACGACTGAGAAACTGGTCGAAAAGCCCTGTGGTTTCTTGAAAAGGGCTGGAAGGCATGGTATTTGAAGTAAGCTGTTTGTAGTTTATGTACGAGATTTTCTGAGTCGTTCGAAGCTTTGCTGTATGTTGCCTCTGAACAGCACAGAAAGCCAGGCGTCTCGCTCGTTTTAACCTCCAGAACCCCATGCAAAAAGGCTTCCGACAAGGCCAGTGGCAGAGCAAGACCAGTGGGTCGAATAACTTATAACATGAAAAGCAGCCTTGCCATTGCACCTGAAATGATGCAAGGCTAAAACCAACAAGTTGAGCAAAGGGAATTTCGAAATATACTCACCACCCCACTCCACAAGGGATAGGTTGGTATCAAAACTTCACATGGCATTTTCGGTAATGTTCTACCATTGATCAAACTAGAAGTCCTGCAGCTCTCCATGAGGCAATGAGCAAAATGTGGCAACCTTGCTGCCCAGATCCATATTCATAAAAAAGAATTGGAACAGAACAAACAAAAAAAACGAGAAAACAGTTTCTGCCTCTCATTGCACTGAAGCCCTGCATCTATGCATTACTAGGCGTACACTTGTACATCCAGAGGCAGCAGATGTTTAAACCAAACACCAACAAAGAGTGAACCTGGACTTGCAAGGAAAACAGATGCCCCTCTTCAGCTGAAGAAAGATCCAACAGAGCATGCAGAAGAACACCTTACCAATGTCACAAACGTATTTCCTAGGCATACTTACCCACTCCTCGGGATCTAGGATTGATGGACCAGAAGTCATCAACAACTCCACTACAACATTCTCCCCAGGCATACTTACCATCTCCTCGGGACCTCGCATGGGCGTCAAGCCATCTACAGTACTCACATACAGAAACACGAAACACCACGCTGGATTTGAAGACGTTCTTCACCCATACCCGCCCACTGCCCTAAAACCATACCCAACACTCAGGTCAGGAAAAAGGCCTGTGAAGCAGGTCTGTGGCTCAGCAGCGGCTGATTCATGCAACTTTTCAAGCATTCTTCAAACCAAATCCAAAATCCAACATTCTCAACTCTTATGACTCTGCGCTTTTCACATGTTATCGGCAAGATACTCCGTAGTCTGTAGATACATAGCGGGCTGACAAACGGGTGAGGCGCCAACGTTAGATTTTGGTACGATAAATGGTTTCGGTCAGACGCATTAGGTTATGGGCCGGTGGATTGGTCAGTGTGGTTAGCCGCCAGCAGGTCATGAAGCTTTGAGGAGGATTGCGTAATGTTTCGAAAACATGAGCGCTGTAAACAGAATGATTGGAATAGATATGTAGATGAGATAGAGGAGAATTGTTGTCTGAAGGTTAGTGAAAAGGAGCAAAGGAAAGGAAGGGAAGATAGGAGGTTGAAGTGAGAGATGAACAGGGCGCACAAGGCTGCACTATCGTGTAATTGGTTAGAGATGGTGATCGACAGCATCTTGGCCAACGAAGTGGCGCCAGGCTGGATGGTCTTAGCCGCTCAGCCTCGCCGCAGATCGGTGATCAATGCTGAGCTGCCCAGCCGTGCCAGCCGCTTTTCGCGAGTTCCTGGAGAGAGATCTACAGTACGAAGTAGTAAACATCAAGATCAAGTAACAGGTACATACAGACAACAATACAGTGAATTTCCTAGAGACCACCAATATAATCCAGGACTTGACCCTGCGATCTCATCCTATTCTCTCCCCAAAGCCATGTTTCCCCCAAAAATGTTTCCCCCAAAAATACAAACAGTCGCCTCACAAACCAAACAAGAAAGTGAGTGAGGTCTCGACTAATAAACCAGCTTCGCCTGCCCCGCCAAGACGAAAACCAGGAACGTTCAGACCCCAATCCAGAACATCTAGAATCTAGAACCTCCAAAGAATGTTCAAAACAAGGAAATTCCAAGTCTAGACGACATGCAACAAAACAACAAAAACCACCACCTTATTTCCTTCTATTTCCTGATTGCTCTTTTTGAATACGTAAATACAAAAACCCAGTACCTTCTAAAGAAAGGGACCGAGCATGTACCTACCTAGGTAGTCAACAAAGGACAAATTAGGCACTGATCAGACCTGTAATCCCTTGATTTCAGAAAAATCAAGGAATTCAACTGAGAAATACGATATGCAACAAAAACCAAAAAAACAAAAAAAAAAAAACATCCGTTCCCTCCCCTCCTTCCCCCCTTTTCCTACCGTAGTAAATCATAACCGCAATAAGAAGACAACAAGCCTTGGCAACACCCAAATATATCTGCGGAGTTACTGTCCTCCTGTATGTATGTACCTGACTAGCTACTGTAGATCTATCCATCTTTTGCAAGACAAAAAGAAAAAATCAAGGAATTCAAGGGGAAATGCGATGTGCAACAAATTGAAATGTGTTGACTCCCTTTGATTACTGCCTATCTAGATACTCGAATGACTTCATGTGATTAAGTGACTAGTCCAAAGCACAGCACCTACCTACCGTATAAAGAAGATGTGCAGACCAACTTCTAGTGAGTAGGAATTCATGAGAAAATCAAGAAATTCAACAGAAAGATGCGATATGCAACAAAAGTAAATGGATTCCCTTTTACGAAGTACTGTCTGACGACGAGATGTGCAACACAACGCCGCATTTAGTATACAACTTCATACCTACCTAAAACGAGGAAAACCAGGGAATTCAACAGAAAAGTACGACACGCAACGAAGCATTCTTCTTCATCCTTTGTTGCTCTACTAATTTCATCTATAGTATAGCACCTCTACAATGAGGAAATGTAGACGTGCAACATAACATCGCATATAGTATAGTATACAACTTCATACCTAAAACTCACTCACTACCAACCAACCTACCTATGTCTACCTTCTTTTCAAGGAAAACCAAGGATCTCAACAGAAAAATACGACGCGCAACAAAACATTCTTAAAACATTCTTCATCCTCCTTTCTTACTCTACTTACTCACTTCACGTAACAACACAATGTAACATCGAGGAGAACGTGCCTAGCGGTGCAACGTAATGCCGGTTAAGGTATAGTATGTAAACAACCTCATACGCAAAACTTACCAACTACCTCTCTCTCTACCTTTTCTTCAAGGAAACCCCAAGGATCTCAACTCAACAGAAAAAATACGATACGCAACAAAAACATCTTCTCTTACCAATTCTCCCGTCTCCAATCTATTCTCTTCATGTGACCGACCAGTCGACAGTAAGGTATCTAATCCAGCCTACACTCGGTATTAAGAAGACGTGCAACATAACGCCGCATATAGTAAGTCAACTCATAATTACCATCTTACCATATTTTCCTTTCCTTTCGAGAAACTCTCAATGAACCTCCAATTCAACAGAAAAATACGATACGCAACAAAAAACCAAAAAAAAAATCACTTCGCACACTTCTCCATAAGTAGGTAGGTAACAACACCTCAAAAAACCAAAGAAAACAACCCCCAAACAAACATAAACAAACCACAAATATAAACAAACCTACCTCCCAGCCCTCCTCCACAAACCTAAAATAAAACCCACTACTCACTACTCACCAACGATCCATCTCTTCGAGAAAAACCAAGGGAACACCCAATACGATACGCAACAAAACATTCCCCCCCTCCCCTCCCCTCCCCCTATCCCCACTCTGCCCTTTCCCGCCCCTTATTAACTTATCGATTACTTACTTATCTATCAAATGAATAGATGTACTTACTGTACGAAGTAGTGTACAAAGTAATCATCAATAAGAAACAAATGCGACAAATAAGAAACGAATTCATAAGAATGATATGATAGATAAGCATGTGAAGATAGATAAATTCCAGTACACTAATCTCCATCTTCATCTTCATCTTCATCTACATGTAGGTAGGTAGAAGTAAAATTAAATGACAGACAGCATGCATGCATGTATGTATGTATGTATGTATGTACCTAGGTAGGTATGATATGCATGATATGCATGATAACGCAGATGATTAGCTAGTACTAGTAGTGCATACTATACTATAATCTACTATAATCTACCATACTATACTGTAAGAACGATAAGTACCTAGACATACAAGGCATGCAAACGAAAACGAAATCTAAAAGTAACCAACTAACTAACTAGCTCTCCGAAGCCGGCTTCGCACTACCTATGTACTATCTGACATAAGTACATTAGGTTGGGCCCATCTGTAGGTAAATATATTCGACTTTCATGTGAAAATCTTTCACATGATAGCTAACTACTATCCTAGGCAATCTACTACACAAACAGAAGAGATAACGTATTGAGTATTTAATTCTTATTTCATTATTCATTATCCTACCCCGCCTTCCCAACTGTGATGAAACAATGAGGTTATGTGGCTATGAGGCTATGAGGCCTGAAAGATATCTCTATCGATATCTAGAACACGCTTCGCTGTGCTATCGTATCCAAGGAGAATGGTATATCCACCCGTCTCATCTAGGTATCCAACCAAATCTACCCAAGCGCCTATTCCATATCCCAAATCCCAACTCCCAAGTTCGCCTCAAAATGAATACCATCTTACCACATCTTATCTTTGACTTTGACCTTGACCTTCATGTTGATACTCCAGTTGCCCCGATTCGTATCTCATGATATCGTACTCTACCTTCTCTAGGTGATCATGAACTCCCAGTATTCCAACTCTTCCTTCCTGCTAAGGTTTCCAGTATTGTACACGCGCCTCCGGATTGACAGACTTTGCTGCGGCCGAGATTTTTGTATCGTGGTCCGAGAGGGCCGTTAACATAGTGATATTGTCTGTAAGCAGAGTTAGTATACTGCAATATTGGATAGACGCGGAATGAAAACATACCCCACAAATCGCCACTGCCGCCAATCTGCTAATGTGTAAAACTTGTCTCCCCAATGTCCCCGATAATGAAACCAGCTTGTTGCCGCATCTGGATTATCCTTTGCAGGAACCAGATGATTGAGTGGGATCTCCTTGGAATTCTTGTCTACCTGTCCTAGCGTGCGAGCATCTTTGGTCCAGGGTCCAAGGTTGATTGTATCGGGTATGTCTCCGGTCGAGTTGGTAGACGGGAATGTGGGAATGGATTTGGCGTCTGCATTGTGAGTGATGGTTGTGTTGTACCAGAAAGCTTTGTAGTTGAGGCTTGGATCCCACAGTGGTCCTCTATCCGTTCGATCGGCTAGGATCCCAAAGGGGAGGATATACGGATGTCGGCCTGGTGTAGCATACATGGCATGGCTCCCCATTGCCGAATACAACACTGGTCGCTTTGAATCCTTCCCTCCCTTCTCAACAGAGTTATAGGAATAAGCTAGACCTCCGGAATGCGCGGAACAAAAGATTGCTTTGGGGGCACCATTCTGGAAGCGGATCAACGAATGTTCCCAGTCGCCAACATGGTTTCCAAAGCGTATGTTCAGAGGTGAGGGCCCAAGATTGTAGGAGTAGAAGTAGAACCAGAAGGCATCTGTTATGTTATTGGGCTTTTCGAGAAGTACGAGGTGGACGGGGGCTGATGAGTAGCCTGGCATTTGTGTTTTATCTGGCTTCGACAAAGCACCCCGTTTAGCTTTTCGGAGGCCCGAATGCTTGGGTCCCAGTTTTGAGGGAGATGTTACAGATGGGATGAGACGTGGATCAGCAATTCTTTGTTGAGGGGAGGGATTCGGATCAGCCCAGGTATTTTGCATGTCTGAATCTTCAGCATAGGGGTCCGTCCATGTTTCTACCTCTTCGTCGTCCTCCGGATATGGCACTGGCTTATTCCAACTGCTGCCCAACCACTCCGGGCGGTCCTCCACATCATCCCGAGCCCTGAGAAACAATAGTCTTCCCTTGCTCACCTCATTCAGTTCATGTAGATTATGGATCGTCCGCTTGGTTTTGTTCAGGTGTATGGAAGTTTCATTCTCGGCAGGAATGGTATGCTTCAAGTGCTCCCCCAAGTCGGATGGCCAGAACTCCTCGCCAGAGAAGAGGTGTACAAGCGGCGCATAGTCGAGGACAAATTGTGGTACCTCCTGCAATATCCTCTCGTCACCCTCCAAATCCTCTGGCCGCGTTACATCTTCCGCCTCGGTATCATCGTATGCAGATTGCGACAGTGTCTCTTCGCGCTTCACCTCCTTCCTGTGTACTCTTCGTCTCTTTCCAGCGGGGTCCGGATGATAATGCGCCAGGCCACAGATGCCGATGTAGTAGCGACAGGCCTGCCTGTCTAACCAGTACTTGGAGGTCGATATCCAAAGCGCATTTTCCTGATCCTCGGCCGACTTGTACTTGCTATTGGTATTGGGGTCGAGATGACGGCGGACAGCGCTGATGGTCACATAGCTGAGGAGGATGATAGTGACGGTTATGAGGAAACGCTTGAGGCCGTACATTTATGATGGTAGGCTATTTTCTACGAGTCTAGTTTATGTATACCGCAAAACGAGGGTGCTCTGTCATGAATCTGCGAGGTCAGGAAGCATTTAGCGGAGCTCTTCAACGGCCTGCGGAGCTTTCGATTATTCGAGGTGGTTGAGCAAAGCAAGCAGGATTGAGTGCGCAAGCAACGAAGAGGTTGTGAATCAAGCCAAGTTGAGGGCCTCGTGGGTGTCGTCGTACGCCGAAACAAAGAAACGTGGGAAGTTCAGACTGGGAGATATATAATCCATTGGCTAAGCAATGCAGTTGACAGAGTGGATGATAAATACAGGCCAAATAATCGTGTTCGTGCGGACGCCCTCCTCTCTCACCATGGCATGGCCTTACAGTACGACGTCTATCCCCGGAGGATCCGTGCTACAACTCCGTACCTAGTAGTCAGCGACTCAGCGACTCAGCGGTCTACCTAGTCAGTCACCTAGTCAGACCCTGGATGAGGTGAAGCATTTTTGATGCCGGTCGGTACGTAAGGCAGAGGAGAAGAAATAATGCAGGGTTAATACAGTATTACAGTATTACCGGATTCAGGACTGGAAAGGATAAACGGCCAATGACGGTTGGCGGCAGGAACAGGTGTGCTTTGTCAGGGCACCCTTTCTGCTCAGCAAAATCCAAAAAAATCCGAGTTGTCCGTCGGCGTGGTGGGCTGTGGTTGGATGGTTGGATGGTTGGATGGTTGACTCTAGAAACATTGCTTGATGCAGGGTGAGGCGTGTGAGGCAGGTCTAGACTAGCCCCAAGCGTGACGCTGGCACCAGCTACACCAAGCATCTAGCGAGTCAACTTTCAGGGCTCCCTAAACGTGTACAGTACAGTTATGTACTGTGTGTACCCACGCTCCCCCCCAGCTGACATGCAGTAGCAGCAGAAACAAGCATATGATGGACAATATATCTTCATTATTCTCCAGTAAGAGACACGAGTGATAGCTAGCAACGATTTCATTGTTCAAGTTTTGCCACCAAGAACATGCAGTGTGTCCTGCGAGAGGTCACAAAGCAATGATGGTTGAGGTGCACGCACCGGGTACATCGGCGCCTGGCAGTAGCAGACCGCTAAATGACGGCTAACTCGATAGGCTTCTTATCACTGTACTCGCAGGATCTAATCGCTGCAGATGAGGCGCATCAGGCGTTACTAAGCTTAAAAGGAATCCCTGACGACCGGAGAAAGGCACTCACCAACCTCCTTCTTTTCTTTCCGTTGTCGCTCAAGCAAGCATGGCAAGCATAGCAAGCATAGCAAGCATAGCACGCATAGCACGCATAGCAGGCATCATCTGAACGTGCTGGTCAAAATCCTCAAATTCTCAACATCCCCTCATTCTTCTTCTTTCTTCTTCCAGTAATCAATCACTTGGCTCACACCGCAATATCCATTTCTCTCGGCTTTACGGAGTCAACGGTATCCGGCAGTCTCCTAAATCCCAACAGTATACTTTTTTGGTTCGATGCAAGCATCAAATCACATCTCACACCACCGGCAAATCCGGAAACACAGCACGCGAGCACCGAAAAGGGCCTCCGATTTCGATTTCCAATTCTTTCTTTCCCCCTCTCGTACGGTGAACATTGCATCATCATATGAGCTGAGTCAGATGTCACGGTCGCCATCACGAAAGCCACCAGATGCTCCAAAGAAGTTAGCACATCCTTTTGCATTTTTGGTTCTTCGCTGGGACCTGGAGCGCAGAGAGTTTTGTTGCAGATCGCAGATTTCTGTGTTACCAAGATTGCACGGTATAGACGGGTACTTATGTCATGTGGTGAACTCTATTTTCCGTCTTGATATGGACTTACTTCTTTTCTCCGGAACTACTTTTCTCTGCTCAGAAGTACGCGGAGATACGCAGCATGGGCAAGTTGGCCACACTGTAGGTCGTATAGTTACAGCCAAAATCAAGCCATGAGTACTTCAAGTTTATTGCAGGCTGTCCATTGGAAAGGCTCATTGCAAAGTAATCGCTGCAAAGAATTATCTTGGGAGTACATTAAGAAACAACAAGCTTGGCTGTGCTGGCTGGTAGTACTGTAGTAGCAACCCCGCAAACAAGAAATCTCCTCCAGACATCGGACATCCCATGGAGCAATAGTTCCTGTCTAGTAAGAGCAGGCTAAAAGCAAAACAAAGCACACTAGTAATCCGAGAAACCGAGCTACGATACGTAAAGCTTGTCGTCCCATATTTTTCAACTTCAAAATCTTGAGCGCTCGTCTAGTCTTTAGCCGATATCCGCGGCGGTCCAAGTTCTCATACCGAGTTTTCCCTTTAGTTACAGTGTGCGGTCGTCAATGCTACAAGTAAAATGCCGTTGACGTGGTCTTGAGGGGATAAATTCGGTGTGTTCGGACGGTTGAAATAGTAGGAGCCTATCAAATCCATTGAATCACTTGCAACGCTTATGACAATAGGTTACATTACCGAGTTGCATATGGTAACTCACCATATGATGCTGCTAGAAGAGAGACATTGATGTAGTTGACGATATTTTGACATACACGTATGTATATGCAGAACCTTTTGTACAGTAGCATGTACACTTTAACTGTATTCCTTGCACGGATGGCTGTTTCTGACTGAATTTGACGAGGACTTGTTTTCTTCATTTCTGAACAATCTACTATAAATTGTGCAAATTAGACTTCCTGCAAGTATCGTATTCCAATACTACTCGAGAATTGTGTTCGGATCAAGTGCTAGCTCCAAACAAGGACTGTTGCCTTACAGATTAAAGTGCTCGTCCACCAAGTCACGTACTAGACAAAGAAGACAAATGCTTGGAACTTATGACCTTTCGATAACATATATATTAAATAAGATAGTGTCGTACTTATCTTTTGATTCTATATACCATATTGTTACCCTTTAATGTCACACAAGCCTATTACCATCTCGCTTAACCCTCATCAACCCCTACTCCGTATAACACAGTCTGGCAATGGTTTCTAGCACGATGTCTTCGACACTGAAAATATCAAATTCCGTCAACATTGAGAGAGAGAAAGCAGCCAAGGTACAATGCAAAAATTCCCTTCATAACCATGAATTCGCTTACTCCAGACACGTCACATGTGATGTTTCACATCCCACTCTTGGTCAAAGACAAGGACTTTGATTTTCTTCGAGAGCATTATTTCATTGTTGACGAGCTCCTAACTACCCAATCACCGTGCTATTATTACCTCTAGATTATGTTACAAGGACCGTCACATACCACGTGATTGAAGCGATGGAAATGGAATGCAAGGCGGACCAGAAGACGCTTAGCCTCCGCTCAACGTCTACACGAAAAACGTCTGCCTCAGCCAGTGGAGTTCTTAAGACACTTATATTGGGAGTTGGAGTGGCGATCCTTCTTTTTCTAAATCGTATAGGCTATCTATTTTCCGCGCCCTCATCATCATGCCTTTCTTCAAAGGTCATCACCCCACAAGCTTCCTGCCCTGCCCAATCCATCAGCCACTCAATATCCTGGTCAGATGAAATAACAAAAAAATATTGAGGAACTCTTCAACTCTGTTAAATATCGCTACTTGGTGGCAGAAAGACTTTCTGGGGCTGTGAAGATCCCATGTATTACTTATGATGAAATGGATCCTCTTGGTGTGGATCCAAGATGGGAAGTCTTTTACGAAATGAATAAATACCTTGAGGATACTTTCTTAACCGTGTGAGTCCTTTTCTTGGATATCGACATACCAAGAGATATCTACTGATCGTATTGTAGCTATAAGAAGTTGAGAGTCGAAACCGTTAATGAGCATGCACTGTTGTACACCTGGAATGGCTCCGACTCAAGCCTAAAGCCACTACTATTCATGGCACACACAGATGTTGTACCAGTGCCGAATGACACAATCTCTCGCTGGACATACCCTCCCTTCTCAGGTCACTACGATGGAGCCTATATCTGGGGCAGGGGTTCAGAAGACGACAAGTCCAATCTCATCGCCATGTTATCGGCTTTCACGACCCTTCTTGAGATGGACTTCAGACCTCAAAGAACGGTCATCTTAGCGGTTGGATTGGATTCGATGAGGAGGGAGGTGCCAAAGAACAAGGTTACGGTGCGAGAGGGTTGTCGGAGATTTTGCTTGGGAGATATGGACCTGATAGTATTGAGTTAATTGTGTGTATCCCTCTCCTATAACCCAAATGCAATGCGGTAAGGAATATTCATGGTTCCTTTCGCTAATTGAGTGGACAGTTTGATGAAGGAATACCTGGCATCGAAAAGCATTTTGGAACAAATTTCGCCTTACCCGCCACGGCTGAAAAGGGTTATATTGATGTCACGGTCTCTGTTGATACAGAAGGTGGTCATTCTTCAACACCACCTGATCACACAGCTAGTACGTCTCTTTACTACAATTCCCTCCTAGCTCCTCACTAATCCAGAACTTTAGTTGGATACTTAGCAGATATTATCCACGCAATCGAATCGAATCCCTTCCCCTCCAGCCTCAGTGGTGATAACCCCATTGCAAATTACCTATCTTGTCTCGCCGAATATGGAATTAACGTTCCGAAGGAGCTAAGGGATAGCATTTTGGATCCTAAGAGAGGAGATAAAGTTTTAAGATATATGGATGATGATCGAGAGAGGAGAGCCTTGGTTAGAACTAGTTCAGCTGTAGATGTTGTATATGGTGGATCTAAAGGTATATCTCCTCATAATCACACTGCACCAATGTATTATACTAATACAGCAATGACTCATAGCAAATAATCTCCCAGAATCAGCTCATATCCTAATCAACCACCGCATAGCAATAGACTCCTCAGTCCAAGCCGTAAAACAATACTACATCAACCTCCTCACCCCCCTCGCCAAATCCTGGAACTTCACACTCAACCCCTTCATCACCAACACGACCACAATCCCAACCCAAGAACAACCACTCCTCTCCTCACCAAAAACCACACAAAACTCAATAACCCTACTCTCCACAACCGATCTCGAACCCTCTCCAATCTCCTTAACAACAACCCCACAATTCAAGATCCTCACATCCACAATCCGATCCGTCTTCGGTCCCGAAACCATAGTCGCCCCAACCCTCTTGAGCGGAAACACGGATACTAAATATTATTGGGATCTTAGTAGGGATATCTATAGATGGAGTCCTTGGGTTGCGGAGAGGGATCTCAGGGGTAGTAGGATGCATACTGTTGATGAGAGGATGCCTGTTGTGGGGTTACTTGAGATGTGGAGGTTTTATGTTGAGTTTGTGGGGGCGGTTGATGGGATGAGGTAGGGGAGGTATGGGAGGCGTGGGAGGCGTGGGATAGTTGGGGTGGAGTTGGGGGAGGTGGAGGTGGAGGTGGAGGTGTAGAGAAAGGATTGGTTGTTTATAGCTGGTGGGATGTGTTGTAGAGTAGAATTCTATTTGCGAGTACATTTATTAATCTAGGCTGCCTAATTAGCAAAACAGACAATATGAAAATCATCGCCAAAGGAGATTTCAAAAATTTGAAAGACGGGAGTTGCTAATAAGCGACCCCATTTGTTTGTTCTTTGGTACTTTTATGAAATGTATGATAGGCCAGAAAGATATGTAGTCTTTTTTTCGACGAACTAAGTTTGTATTGTTAGTCTGAATATTGTTGTCATAGGGCGCAGTTTTGTTATTCCCTTATTTGTAAGACCTTATATTCCATAGGTTTAGAGGTGGATTGAATTTTTTTGGTACAGAGTACACAGGAGAAGATTTGCTTCATTCGAGGATATTTGGAGTTATTTCTTTAGAGCGGTATAGATTTCCATATACTAGTAAACGTCCTTCTCTCAATTGCTCTGTGATTTTCTCGATAAATTTACCAAAGTCAACCAAACAGTCGAAGCCAAAACCCACTTCAGAAGGCACCGCATGAAACACCTTGATTCAACACAAGTATATGTCGGATGGTTTCTGCTTTGATTGATTTTTCAACTTGTGTTGTAATTTCTTTGTTGACTTAGTCTCTTTGTCTAGAAGTCTGCTTCCGTCTTTCACAAATCAGAGAAAAGCTGTCGGGAGTAAAACATCACAACAAAGACAAGTTTCCAACTGCGAAGATGTAAATCCAGTAAGTATCCAAATTCTTCTGTTTGTTATTGTAGGATGTGTCAAAATAATAACTTGTAGTCCTCTTACTCGGCAACCATCGTCAGGCGATATCAACGTCAAAATCCCAAACAGTCCCGTCACTTCACATTGACAATCCACATAAAGGTGTGTACTCTTTCAACCTCACTTCTTCCCACTCTTTCATCACACAAATTCCGCATTCAGACAACGTTACAATGGATGTGCAGGCTGAAGCCACCATCACTTCACGTATCATAGCCCTTGAGGTCAGAACAATCTCTCAACAATGCCGGCTCCGCAAAGCTCAACAGAAGTTGCTTGCGCTCATTGGCACAAGTGATATGCTGAGGCGCATTGTTCTAAATCATCGCGATGCTCTTGGCGAAGAGGGTACTCAAGGTATCATAAAGCTAATTGAAGGAGAGCAGGATCGTCAACGAGAGCTTTGCCAGGGATTGAACGAGCTAGACAGTGAGCTATTCCACAGAGACGGGGCTTTAAATTCTGGATTAGTCTCGCCTTGGTTCTTGGACAGATCTTTTGAGGATCCAGACAATCTGTCGTCGTCGCCGTCGTCAGTTTTTCAAGTTGAACCGGGAGACCAGGGCAAGATAGCTTCTCCACTTTCTGGGCGGTCAATTCCATCGACGAAGTCTGAACCACTCGCCCCAGCACTAACGGTGACCTTTGCAATTCTCAATTCAATACTCCAGCAGAATCATTCACTCATACCAATCTCGCCACCTGAAGAGATTCCATCGAGATCCAGCTCGCTAAACCCAGAATCTTCCACATTCCCAGATACAAGAGCTGCCGAGCTACCAGTGATATTTCATAACCCGATGTCACCTGCATCATTATCACCAGCATCCTCAACCACATCAACAGACACACAATCAGAAAGTGGTTGGCCCAGAGGCAGTTCACCAGAAGTACAGACCGTCACCCAAGAACTCAAGCTCTGGATCCTAAACGGGAACTGGGTCTGCGGAAGTCCTGATCTCTCACAAGCAGAACAGCATTTCCGAAATCGACAACATCAAAGCGGATTCATCGCAATAGATCTGGTCCTACAACACACGCTCTTCATGTCTCGCTCACTAAATGCAACAACCCACAAATCCCTCCGAATAGAGATCAACGCTCATCTCCTAAAAGCATGTGCGTTACTAGCATGTTCAGACGCATCACGAGGTCTCGAATCAACTAATACAGCTTTGGAAATTGCTTCGAGATTTGGTGTTTTTCATCTCGAGAGTAAGTGTCAGCTGTATAGGGGATTGTGTTTGAAGGATTTGGAGAGGTGGCAGGAAGCAAGTGAGGCTTTTACTAGAGCTGCTAGTGTGAAAGATTGGAGTGGGAGACTTGCTGTTTTGGGGATGGAGTGTCAAAGGATGTTACAGCGGGAGGAACTTGAGAGGGCGAAACCTGACCGAGGAAGTTCTGGGCATGAACGGAGACGAAGTAAGAGATAAGAAGCGCGAGGGAGACTTGATTTTGCTATGGTCGATTGCGAAACTGGTTTTCACTTTGTTGCGGTTTTAGGGAAATTGGGGGGGGATGTTTTTGTTTGTTGCAGTGTTCCTTAGCAAATTCAACAAGCTATGATGACCGTGGGTTGAGACTCGTTCAAGAATGGCCGGTGTTTGAATATTCTTTTGAATTCGGGTATGCAAGACTCTGTGAAAGAAAGGCAAAGTCAAAAAAAAACTCCAAAACGAATATTGAACCTGACGTATTTGACTAGAACGAAACATATAGTACAATTCAGCCTAGACGAAATTCTACCAATAACTCGGGGGCATTGTATGAGTTTTTGGAGAGGGATGCTGTTGTAGCTCGCTTAAACAGCAAGCACTAATAGCTTTCCCTATCTATCCTGACAGAATCACAGCCTCAATCCGCACTTACAAACCTTCTAGAATAACACATAAACTTTCTATTAGAAATCAAACCCCAAATTTCATATTAGAGGCTAGAGTATGTACAGTACACTACAATGTTGCCTCAGATATGAGTATTTCAATTATGTCTGAAGAACATCAATTATTTTTTCATCTTCCTGAACAAGTGGCATGCATTTAATGAATGAGGACCAATAATAATAATCTATAAAAGCACTTTATCATATATTAAATCCTCCTTCACTACTTCTGCAATTACACCACCAATTACATTGTGTTGGTCTTAAGCGAGGTACACCCTTCAATAAATGACTACATAGTATATAAGCGATTCAGATGCCTTTACAATTACAATATATTCATCTTTTTTTATTAAGTTCCAGCACCATAATCAAATTCCACAAGCAGTCGTAAAGTCCTTTATCCACAAAGATAGTAACCACCGGATGCAGACACAACAATCCAAACAAAGAACAGTTCTTTGAATAACCACCCCAAAAATTTCCATCAGCGATTCTTTTTTCACAATACTCCCCGTTACAGCACCCCATTTTCTCATACCCACTAAATACACCAAATCAACCCAGATCCAAGAAACAAAAGTGTTATCTTTTTGGAATTATAAAAGTAGAGAAAAAAAAAAGGAACGAAAACATGCCACCAAAAAAGAAGAAAAATAATAAGAAAAAGAATCGGAAGGCAGGAGCAGCTTCTCGGAGTCAAAGTCCACAAGATTCTATTGTCCCACCTACTATAGGGAATATCAATAGCGGCGAGTCGACAGCTCAAACCCATGGAGCATCAGAGTCTAGCCAGTCAGAACAATCACCCAGCGATTCCGAATCAGAGTTCCCAACTCCAGTAAATGAACTTGAAACGCAAGAAATTGACGAGAAAAAAGATGCAGAATCTTCAGATTCGGCTCAAAAAATAGATAAATCATTCAATGTAATCGAATTAGATTCCTCAATCACCCAGAACCAGAATCGAAATCAAGAAACTCAGGACAAGCAAGTTGAAAATACATCAGAGACTGCACAGCCATTAGAACCCCCTCAAGAAACAGAACAGCCATCTAAGGCACCAGAATCAGATTCTCCAACTTCAACAAACGAAGCTCAAAGTCGGACCCTAGCCCAAGATGTCCCAATCACAATAGAAGAGCTAGATGCCTTCGCCCCAGAATTAAATACAGAAGAAACAAAAGAACCCGCAAACCCTACAGAAAACTCAGCCCAACAACCATCCCGAACCTCCACACCTCCTCCCTCAACGCCAATTGCAAACCCGGGACCACCACTAGGATTAGACGGCAACGAATCTCCACCTCCTCTCTTCACCTCTCCAACTCCCAACGTCGCAGGACCAAGTGCCGTGCACAATGAAGGACTATCACCACGGAGCAACGAAGAAGGAGAAGATTCCGACTCAGTAAACAGCGCAATAGTTTCCGCAATGGAAAGAGTTGAAGATCCAGATGAAGAAGGCATCGAAATCAAAAATGAAGAAAAGGAAGTCTCTCCTACAAAAAGTCCAGTTGAATTTGATCCGAATAATCCACTTGGAATCATGGTTAACCAAATTTCGTATAAGGGATTCGATGAACTTTCCATGGATCCTACGACTGGTAGTAATAGTACTTCTCCTAATTTAAGCGAGCAGTCGGTTGAGGGTGACGAGAAGAAGTCTAGAGATGTGGTGGCTATTACAGGTCAGAGTGGTATTGAGACTTCTCAACCGCCTAGTGATTCAGTACCAGGAGATTCTGGGTCTCATGTTCAGAAAGACTCGACGTCTCCAATTCCCAAAATCATAATCAACGAATCACCTGATCCACCCTCAAATTCCAAAGACCTCCCAGCACTACACAACCACAATTACCTCAACTCAAAAGAAGAAGATCTCAAAAAGCCATTGTCAGAACTATTTCCAGAGAATGAATTAAAAACAAAATCCGAACTAAATGAGACTCCTAATATAAATGATACAATAACAGCTTATAGACTAGAAGTAGGACTCGATCCACAGCCGCAAGGTAAAGAAACAAAGCCAGCAAATTCACCTCGAGATTCCTTGAGCACAAACTCTTCTATGGCAGTTCAAACAAGTGATCTTGATGACGATAATAATGATGGTGAAGGACAACATGGGGGACGAGATATATACATCGCTTCTAGTAACGAGGGACAGATGGATAATGCACCGTTTGAAGATCTAACACCAGGTCAAACTAGACCACCAATTCAGGAGACGTCTTCATCAAGGGGAAGACAAGACGAAGCAGCAGGACCAAGCACCGCAACACTGACGTTCACACCCCAATCAACAACAGCTGAAAATTCAGAGACACAATCAGAATCCCCACTCCACTGGGTACCAGAAGAACAACCTGACCACCCAATATACAAAAAGCTTCCCCTCCCAGATCCTCAAACCGACCGCCTCCCCGAAGAACATCAAGAAGCGTTTGGAAATCTAGTCGCAACCCTAGAGCACAAAGCACGAACAGGAAGAATCCAATCCGAAGACGGAGAAGTCACATATGATGGTTTTAACTTCTACATAGAATGGGGAACCAGATATCAATATTGGGATATAAATGTGAGCCACAGACCAGCTGGCAAACAAAGGTCCGACGGGGAATTCTGGCCTGCGATGAGACTTGTCCGAAGATTATTCGGAGACGAAAGACTGGAATATCATTTGAGACGGTGGTTGGAGAGTGAGTATAATGTTTCTGCCGATATTCAATTACCTAGGTTTGAGAATGAGGTTGATAGACAGGAGTTTGAGCCGCTTTTAAGAAGCCGTTATCAATTTATGCCTATGTATAGGAGGGAGGAAACTACTCAGCCTAGGAATGAGCAGCAATTAGGAGTTGATCCTTTAGCCCCTAAATCGCCTAAGTCACCTAAATCTGAGAACTCGGATAATACCACCAGTACAGATTCTTCCCTTGGCTCTCCAAGAACTAAGTACAATCAAGCTGTCTCAATGGTTGAATTGTGGGCAGAACAGAGGTCGCTTCTTAGACCACATGGAAAATGGACCGAAGAAAACGAGGACCAATATATGGATGCTTGTAATAAAATGGAGAGAGCCAGGGATAGATTGAAGAGAGAAGATGCTGCAGCAGAGGCGGTAAGAGTAATGCAACACAGCCAACTGCTCTCACTAGCAATGAACCAGGATTACCCGAATCTCAAGAGGCAGCCCAGTCTGATATTGATGATGCTCAATCTGGAACCAATGCGCCCTTATCACAAGCAGAACAACTAGTTTCCCCCATTCGCAGTCAACCAGGATCGCCAGATTCTCAAGCGACAGTCCTGCCTATCATCGATGCACCCTCAACATATGTAGAAGCACAAAAACCAGCAGCTTTTAGTCCCGAGCAAATAGACCAGCTCCAAGAGATCCAAAGTGAGCTAGATATGCTACAAGCCTCAGAAAACTCTCTTGAACCAAACGATGCTCCATATGAACTACTTAGATCAAGGGCCGAGCGTAAAGTGGAACTCGAAGGAGAAAAAGATGCTATCTATTCTAGCATCTCAAAAGCAGGCACGAAGAGTGGGAGGGAAAATCTCTTTCGTCAGAAATGGGATGCTTTGGAGAAGGAACAGGATGAGCTGGAGGACGAAAAGCGTAGATGTGAAGGAATCTTGAGTAAAGAGAAATGGACGAAGGAAGCTCGCTTGCAAGAAGTTCATGCTCAGCTTGACGAGTTAGCAAACGAACAGTCTAGTAGCTCTGATGCAAATTCGCCGAGACCTGTTTACCCCCCTCCCCTCGAGCTCAACCACACTTAGCGCTAGCGTTTCAAGGACAAGAGAGACCAACTTCCACTGAATCCCAGCCCAGCATACCGTATGAGCGTCAACAAAGCTTAGTTCCATCTCCATTGATCCCAGAGCATCCAAGATCTCCCCGTACAGAAGCTCCCATATTTTCACAAGGACAAGCCCCAGCATCTCCCGTGAGGCGAGATCCAATCCCATCCACGCCGAAAGTTCCACTATCACCCCCAAGGCAACCTCCATTTGCATCCCCTTCGATATCAGCAGTACCAAGACGTCTAGGTGCCGCACGACCACCACCATCTGCCGTACAAAATGATGATCCAACACCACAACCACTCAACATCTCTTCAACGAAACGGCCTAGGCCTCTGAGAGTTTCGAAAGAGAAATCACCAGCTCCTTCACGGCACCCAACAACTCAGGATGCGATTAAAGAGTCGATGGAAGATCCTTTGTCGCCTCGAAGTCATGAACCACAACAAGGTAGCTCTCGAGCTGATGAGACGGCAGCACCAAAGTCTGAAGGAGAACAGAAGAGTGGCTCGCCAAAGAAAAGCAAATCACCGAAAAAGTCTCCATTATCCCCCAGTACATGGCGTGGCTACCTCCCGGGTTTCCTAGGAGGCGGTGCTTCACCTGCCGACCCAGATGATTCCGATGACTCTAGCGACGAAAAGCCAAGAATTGACTTCAACGCTCCGGGTTCAGATGCTCCTCCCAGCCGTAGTATATTTGAAGAGTTTGAAACTATGGGTCAACCATACAGTAAATCGGACTTCGGAGCAGAGGATAAGAGGTCTGAACCTCGTGGACGGACGCAAGAAAGAGTGGGCGGCCGAAGGGAACAACTTGTGAATACCAGTCGCAACGAGGTGATTGACACTGTGGCACCACATCATGAACACTTCCAAGATACGAATTTGCGGAGCCTTACTGGCACTCAGTTACCACCAGTTCAATACTTCGGCCAGGAAGGACCTGACCCTCTACATGAGCGCGCAGATACGTCAGAGGAGGAGGCTGAGGCACGGTTAAGGATTTTAGATCAAGCTGAACAGAGGACTGGCAGAGAAAAGATCAATCCAAGGCGAACTACGACAGAGGTGAGTACAAGTTTATATGACGAGTTTCCGGTCAGTGCTTCACATTGAAATTTGTGTCTTGTTGTTGTTTACTAACATTGTTTTCGTGGCGGGCAGGTTCCTGACAGCGTGTGGCTGTTTATGCGAGGTCTCCCCAGACGTGGGGATATCTCCCCAGAACTAAGGGAAGAAATCCAAGAGCAGTTTGACCACCTTAGAGACGCCGCCAATCGAATGATGGTTGATCAAGTTGAGGAGCATCGGAAACGGGTGGAGGCTGAAGCTGCTTGGAAGGAGTGCGAAGCGGGAAGATCAGGTAAAGCCGCAGAGATGATACAGAAGAATAAATGGGATGAGCAGTTGCAAAAGAAAGATGACCAAATCGAAAAACTTAGGGCAAAATTAGCGGAGGCAAGGGAGTACGGGTATGCTCAAGAGGAGAGAGCCGAAGGAGAGAAAGAGAGGGCTGAAAGGGAAGTTAGAGCGAGGCAGCGGGAAATAAAAGCGAGACAGGTCGCCGAGGCACTAGCTCAAAATTTGAGGAATGAGAGAGCTGCACAAGGCACTGCAAGAAAAGAAAGCCAGAGATCGGTTCAGAGAGCCAGCGACTCAGGCGCAAGCGGAATTGGCTTCGATTCCCACTATGCATCACCTTATCGGTCGCCTGGGAGAGCTAGTGACCAGCTACGTTCATCATCGTTGAACTTAGGTCGGAAACCTCCAGTGAGTTCCGAAGTAGCAGTCAGAGGCAAGTACCATCGCAGAACCATATCACTGATCCTAAACCATCATATTTCCTCTTTGGCGCCGTTTATGAACAGGGAGAGGTGGTCCATTGCACAAAAGAGGGCACGAGAAATTTATAACTTTTGGATCGAGCTGCCAGATGATGATCCAAGAATCATCGACCAAGGACATCACAATGGGTTATTAGGAAGAGTATACTTCTGGATTGGCGTACTTGAATGGCGAGAGAGGAGGCACCAACAAGCCTGGCAGAACTTTGAGCATGCTGCCCGGTGCATGGGGGAAGAACACTGTCCAGAGGCAGAGTGGCTCGATGTCTATCGAGCTCAGCTCACACGCGAGAGACAAACGAATCAAGAAAACAGACCGCTTGCTGAGATACGATTCGTGAACACAGCAGACTCGACACCTGACATGTCCGGGCCGTCTAGACCCTCTTAAATTGAAAAGACTGGTAAGGAACAGTTATAGATAAGCAAAGAAACTAAGCGATCAGGAAAAAGACGGAACTCAACTATCGACTTTGACCACGAGTTTAATCTTACCTCACGACGAAGCTCCAGCTTAAGCAGCCTGGGCCCAGGGTTACCAGACCGCGCTACGTACTGAAATACAGCACTTTGCCACAACATTCTGTGGAATGAAACAGCGACTGAGGCGAATGAAAGAGTAGAAGATCATTGCATATGTCTTTGATCCAACAAGAGGTTCTAGCTCACCTTAAGACAATGAGCAAGGTGTATACGTGTCCGGATACCTTAAGAATATTGGGACTCGCCCTTGTTGAAATGGGTTTCGCTCGCTTTTGTCTTTCCTTTGGTCATCGGGGCATTGGCGTGTAGGATTTCCGTGGTTCTGTAATCTGGAATGATTTCTTTGTGGGTTCAACCCTAGACGTGACTAGACGTCGCACAGTACGTCGATTTCCTTTGTCATCTGTGAAAAAAATTGGTCATCTGTAGTTGAGCATATAATAAATGGTGGTTCATGACAAGGTGCCCCTGTGACTCTATATCGTCATCATTAAAAAACGAGTATGCTCTGCATGGGAACTCCCCAAACCCAACTAGCGACCCCCATCGCACTTAGGCTCATCGTCAGGGCCATTAGAAAGTTGACCTCGTTATTATCCAGTAATCCCAAGGATCCACTCTCAACAACACGACTTGGATGCTCGTCGCCAGGGTTGGGAGTCCCCGATATCTTGTTCGCATCGGATTTGTCCATACCGCCCATTCTCTTATCAAGCTCCTCTTCTAATTGTCCCTTATCTAGAGTAGTCTTAGGTATCGCGTCTTTACCATCGCCACCTAGTAAAGTAGCTTTAACATCTGCTCGTGCTTGATAATGCATACTGCTTGGTCCCGCTTTGGAATGAAGAACTTTCTTCCCCCCTTCGCCCTCCACCACCTTCCCAGTTCTCGTGTCTACCACACTTTCTTGGAACCAACCGCCCAATAAACTATCAAGTACACTGCCAAGGGCTCCCCAAAGTGTCAGTGCAAACGTGAATCGCTGTCTGTCTCTGAAACTCCATCCAACTATTGGGGATCTAGGTGGGCAGAAGGGTATGAAAGCCATTGATGCAGTGACGATTATGAGTGATCCCAACAAACCAGCGGCAAGGCCCCATATAGTAACTCCGCCATTTGTACCTGGTGGAACTCTTCGGAGATTCCAGGACGTGATGAGACGAGGCTGAGACTTTGAAAGAATACCAAGTTCAGAACTGAAGGTATCAGCAGCCACTGCTGCATAATTTGCAACTATCCCAACTACCAAAAGATCTTGCGCCCATGGATAGCATCCAGAATTACTCCAATGACCTGGGAGAGATCCTTGTTGTCGTCGGTGTAGTTGGTATGCATGGAGGAGTGTAAGGACTGATGAGACGCCGGAGTTTGCGAATACTGCAAAGGTTAGTAAATGTCTAAAGTGGTCGTGTTACTGAGATTCTCACCTTGAATATGCGTACGCGCTCCTTCTCCTCCTGGGGTCCCTCCTGCTTGAAGTGTCAAGGTGGCCTTGACATCGTGCTTAATCTAAGATGGTTAGTATGATTCTGCACCCCTCGTACTTTCGTACGGCTGTTGACTGTGCAAGTACCTTTGTGACTCTCGTCCCAGCTAGGAAGAATATAATCAGCAGCGCAAATGGCAAGTTCCACGGATGTACGGCGTGTGCGATAGCTGTCAATGTCGCAGCAACAATTCCAGCGGGCGTGAGACTCTTATGAGAATAAGCTCTCAATACCATACCATGAGCAAGGTAATTGGACCTGCTATTATGGCTTTCATCTTGAGATTCGGATTCGGACTCGGATTAGGTGTTTAGTTCAAAAATCGAGAGCTGAGTTGGAGCATTTTCCAGGCTCTGAGAACGGGCAATCAGAGGGACGGCACAGCAATATGCAAGATATGCAAGTAGGTAAGCCTGCTGATGCGCGTCTCTGAGGTCATCGGAATACGGAATACGACATCGGGAATTCGGTAAAGTAAAACTCCGGGCTTCTTTCATCACGTGCTTCTATATAAACATCTGATGTGAGGTGTTGCGCCCTCATATGAAACGATTTGCAACACAATCTAAACATTCCTTTGAATCTTACTTCTCTTCATCAATACCTTCATATCTATGAGCTTCCATCATGAAACCTTCAGCCTTAAGAAGAATTGCGATGGCGTGAGCTTCTCGAGGATCACTATCCCAATCGAAACACAAACAAGCGTGGTTCAGTTCCAGAAGACAGATCAAGATATCTCCGCATCTTAACCATAGTATATCCTCATTCTTACCTACTGTCGAGGCGAGCATATGATATTCAAGACAACGTCAACAACAGTAGTATTTCCTTTCTTATCTCACCATCCCGGCGGACTCACCGCTAGCCGCGGGGCAATAATGCAAGGTTCGGGTAATCGTCCGCTCAGTCAACTGCAGCAAACCGAAATATACGTAATTTCCATATCTCATACATTCTTGATCTTGTTGCTAGGTATCTACTCGAGCATCTTAACAATTGGGTAATACGAGCTCGTCTTTTTCCTTTTACCCCGCTTTCTCAATGTATGTATCCATTAAGATATCCTCTCTCTTTGCTCCTCTTTCCATCTAGCCATTGTCTCTCGTTACCTTTAAGCACCGCGACAATGATCGGCGGTTTACTCTTGGCCACAACTGTGGCGGTTTTGAGCCTCGCAGCGGAATGTGTCGCGACGTCAAGTACAAACTGTACAAGCACTGTTCAATCATACAATGCCTCTCAAGTGTTAGAAACCCAGGTTCTCGAATCACCTTCTGCATATGACTTTCCAATCCTCCAGAATGGAACAGCAGCAGGTAGTGGCCAATTCCCAATGCCACTATGCCACGGATTCAAATTGGAAGAAGCTACAATCGATCAATTGCAAGAGGCGATGTCAAATGGGACTTTGACTTCCGTAAATATAGTAGTCATGTGCTATCTACAACGAATTTTCCAAGTAGATGAATATACCCGGTAAATATACTTCAGCCTCAACTTCCAAGAAAGTCATACTCATTATCACTTAGTGCCATCATGGAACTAAATCCCGACCTCTTAGAATTAGCAAGCGCCCTCGACATTGAACGAGCACAAGGAAGCATCCGTGGGCCCCTACACGGAATCCCCTTCCTTGTAAAAGACAACATAGCAACCAAAGACAAAATGGAAACGACAGCCGGCTCCTGGATGTTACTCGGATCAATCGTACCACGAGATGCTCACGTGGTAGCAAGACTACGTGAAGCAGGTGCTGTGTTAATGGGACATGCAACACTTAGTGAATGGGCAGACATGAGATCAAATTACTATTCTGAAGGTTACTCGGCAAGAGGTGGTCAAGCGAGATCACCTTATAATCTTACTACTAATCCCGGTGGAAGTAGCTCTGGAAGCGCTGCAGCAGCTGTAGCTGCTAATATTGTTACTTTTGCTTTGGGGACGGAGACAGATGGAAGTGTGATAAATCCAGCGGAGCGTAATGCTTTAGTTGGAATTAAGCCAACAGTAGGGCTAACATCCCGTGCAGGGTTTGTCATTCCTCTCTCAATATACACTCTTTCACAGCCCACTGACACACCACACACAGCGTAATTCCAGAATCCCACAACCAAGACACAGTCGGCTGTCTTGCAAAAACAGTTCGTGACGCAACATTCTGCCTCGATACAATCTATGGGCCGGATCCAAACGACAACTACACACTAATTCAACAAACACCAGAAGGAGGCTACACTCAATACCTCACAAACTCCGCCTCCCTAAAAGGAGCTACATTCGGCCTACCGTGGCTCTCCTTCTGGCAATATACACCGGCCGCCCAACTCCAGGACCTCCTCGTTCTTCTCACCCACCTAGAAGCCGCCGGCGCCACCATAATAAACGGAACCGAATTACCCTACTGGCAAACCATTGTTTCTCCAGACGGCTGGAACTGGGATTACGGTACTACTAGAGGCTACGCAAATGAATCCGAATACACAGTAGTAAAAGTAGATTTCTACAACGACATAACCTCTTACCTAAGCGAACTAAACAACACAGATATCCGATCCTTGGAAGATATAGTGAACTACAACATCGCCAACGTAGGAACAGAAGGAGGTCTCCCAAACATCCATCCAGCATTTGAATCAGGGCAAGACGGCTTCAACGCATCACTAGAATCAGGTGGTATAATGGATGAAACATATTGGAAAGCCCTGTCCTTCATACACCGTACAACACGCGAAGAAGGAATCGATGCTGCGCTTGCCAATGACGGGAATCCAGTTGATGCATTACTTGTTCCTCCAGATGTAGGCCAAACTTATCAAATTGCTGCTCAGGCTGGATATCCAATGATTACTGTACCTGCTGGTGTTAGTGGGGAGACGGGTATGCCATTTGGATTGGCCTTAATGGGGAGTGCTTGGAGCGAAGCTAGTTTGGTCACATGGGCCAGTGCTATTGAGGATGCTCTTGTACGTGAGGGGATGGGGAGGGAGAGTATGTTACCACAATGGTTGGATTATAGGAGTAGGAATGTACCAGTTAATAATGTTTAACATAATCTTACGATAATACAAAATAATCTATATCAACTAAAAGAATATATACTTTTCAACCTGAGACTATATCCTATGGTACTACTTAATGTTCATCTTTTAAGATTCCTCTTCTTGTATTTAAAGTAAAAGACATTACGGAGTAGTATGCATGTATCAACGATAAGCGAGCTGAGCAGTTTAATTAATAGGTTTAATACGATATCATTTACAGTAAAACAAGATTACAGCCTCCCTCCACCGACCTCCCCAAGTTTAAGCGAGCAAAAGCAGCGGAACACTAGACAGTTTAAGCATGCACCACGTATATAGGTATGCATTCATATGTATACAAGGAATTATTCACAACATCAACAAACAAATTCACCATATAACACAGGAAAGCGCAAAAATACACACCTCACAATTCAACCAAAACATCAATCAAAAGCGAAAACAAAAAGCAAAATAAAAAATATATCTATTTTTCTTCTCCCCATCCATGGTCATCCACGATAATCTTTGTGTGTGTGTGTGTGCGCGTGTGCAAAAGTACAAAAGAACTAATATGTCATACATTAATCATGAGAGATAACAAAAAGAAAAGAAAAGAATAAAAAAGGAGGCCATCAATCATGCCATGCCATACCATGCCATCCGATCCCATTCCCCCATCCCACTCCATATTTGTCTTCCAAGTTCCCTCCCCCCGATCCCCAAGCATCCTTTGTTGAAAGAAGGAAAACAAGAAAGAATACATAGAAGAGAAAGGAAAAAGAGAAATTAATTAAGCCAAGGCAAACAACTAAGCAAAGAGGTATCTAACGTATCGTACCATATCCCATCCGTTCCCTTCCATTCCCATGCCATGCCATCATATCGTCATTTCGTGAAGCGCCAAGAACACCCGAGACAACAGAAAGAAAAGGTATCACCATCCAAACCAGCAACCATCCACACTATTAACAATACTCTCCAGACAAGCGAGATTGACGAAAAAACACTCACTCATCCTCACCCTCAGCATCCTCCTCAGCACCACCCCTAACCCTAACCCTAACACCAGGAGCAGCAGCAACACCACCACCACCAGAGCCACTACCACAAAGCGACCAGCGGCCACCAACTCCAGCCTCCACAACACCCTGTCTCAAAGCCCACTCCAAAAGTAAACGATCCCGTCCATTATCAACCAAAACCCCCTTATCCAAATGCTTCCCAACATGTTCCATCCTCTCATCCCAAGCCGTCTTGCCCAAGAACTCAGCATTCTCACACCCACCAACACAACACCCCAATCTGTCAGGCGCCTCCCTCCTAACACGCTCACAAGCAGTCTGTAAAGACCTAACACTCTCCTCCCACTCCTTAGCAACAGTACTACTCTTCTCTCCTTTCCTCTTAACCGCAAACGGGGCATGCATTCGTCTTAAATGTTGAGTGAAGAGATCTTTTCGGTTGAATTCTGCTCCAGTTCCGTTGTTGGATTTGGCACATGTGCCGAGCGTGCAGCACCAGTAGGTTAGGGCGAGGTGTTGAGATGAGACGTGTCGCTTCCATTCGTTTTTACTGGCAAAGGTGGAGATACAGCCTGCGAAGGAGAAGATACATGTGAAGGGGCGAGTGTGTACTTTAGCACTATGTGTTTGGAGGGCGGAGAGGCTAGCGAAAGGTGGGAGTGAGGGACATTGTTTACAGGTTAATCTACCTCCAGTAGAACGAGATCCGGAAGCAGAAGTAGATTTGTTGTTGGAAGGGTGGGTGGATTTGGTAATGCGGTTTGAAGAAGGTTGTGTACGTGGGTTCTTGGTGCTTGTTCGACGAGATGATCTTCGAGTGCCGGCTCTGGTGGAGTTGCGTGCCGCGGGCTTGTATTCGGTATCGGAGTCGAGATCATCATCATCTTGAGGATCAGGGTCCGGATACTGAGCCACGATGATTTCATCTTCATCGATATCGGCTTCGGCGTCTTCTTCGTCATCTGAGCCTGCTTCCATGTCTTGGTCTATTTCTAGTTGGTTTTGAGGTGATGCTTCATCCTTGATTGACGCACCGAGTCCTTCGTCCGTGGCGGCATGATAATGTGTATGATGTGGACCTGCACCTTTGAAATGTTGGTGGATATCATCCATGGTGTGGTAATCATTCTTTAGCTCTTCAATATATCCTTCATCGGTTTGTGCTTCAAAGCCAGAAGAATCCTGGAGATCAGGATCTGCGAATCCTTGGACTTGGCTGAGATTAACACCATGGTTGTATGGATATCCATTCTGCTGCAGGTAACCGTGGACTTGTGATGGCAGCTGGGGATCCGGAAGTCCTTGGTGGAGATTTAGATGTGCAAAGCTGTAGTCGTCTTGGATATGTTGGTTTGGAGAGTAGTATGTTTCTGAAGGTGTATAGTACTCTTGCGGCTCAGCAGGAGGACTCAAAGCACTGCTACAAGTAGAAGATGGTTCATGGGAAGAAGATGGCGCGGGAGAATCCATGCGCTGTCCAATATCCATGTTTTTACCTCTGACAGTCTTGGGGAATGAGGCAGTTGTGCCAAAGGAGGGATCTTGGAAGTTCTGGTGTCTGGAGTAATGGCTCGTCTGCATGCTGCCTAGGCTGGTGGTAGTAAAGAGCATCTTTTCCGGTTCTGCGGCCCAACGTTGAAGTGGTTGTTGACCTTGCTCCTGTGACGGCCATCCACTTTGGAGTTGGTGTGCGCGCAGCGATGGGTCAATGTTTTGCTGCATACGATCATTCTGCATCCAGAAGTCCATTTCTTCCTGCGAGTAGATTTGAGGAGGTGGGATTGTTGAATTGAACGAATTCAGAGGGTTCATTCCCGAATAGGGCGTATTGTAAGCCATTGTTGAAGACCGATCTCTTGATCGCGGAGGTTGTGTTGCTTGGAAGAAAAACAATCTTTGGTTTTGGCGTCTTTCGTATACTTAGGCGAGGACGCGATTAAGCGTGCTGCGACACAGCAGTGAAGTTGAGAACGCCTTGTTTGCTCAAAAATTCACTACTCGTAACATCTCCTATCTTTCTGCGCTATTAAATACCTTTGTTGGAGTATTAGCTCAAGCAATTGGCCAACGTCGAGATCAGATGAACGGGTGAATAGGTAAGGTAGCTTACAGGAATCACGGCAAACGATGTGCTGACCTTTGCACAATTATGTACTTGAGAACACAATTACACAAAGGGCATAAAGATTGCTCTATGATATCACTTGGAGATAGAGGTCAAGTGGTAAATGGGTGGTATTGAGGCGAAGCAATACAGCAAAGTATGGCGCAGTGAGATTCTGGTTATAAAAAAGTGCTGAAGAAGAAAAAAAGAAGAACGGGCAGATGTGACAATGCCCCCGAGATATCAAGCCTCCACAACCTTACCCGCACATCATCTTGCTTGTCCCGATTCAAACTCAATCCCCTCGGTGTGCTAGACGTGGGAGGTACGCAGAGCCTCAACCATGCCAATTCCGCTTTCTGGCCCTGGCCCAGCGAAACCTCACTAGAAACACAAATGCACGCTGCAATGCATGCCCCTGGGTGTTGGTGGAGGACATGGATGATGGAATGGAAAGAGAATGCACTGCGCCCCTCTTAAGTGCAGAAGATCGCCAACCCTTCCAAGTGGATGGGCTTCTCAGTCTGGAGCAAGTGGACGAGAGATCCAATGAGGGCGTGACGGCTCTTGTGATGGTTGTCGTACGAAAGCCAAAAGCACGAATGAGCACCCTTGTTTGGGCGTAAGGCAGACAGGGCAACCAAAAGGGCATATTTTGCTCGACTGCTGCCTTTACAAGCACATAATCGAGAGGCTCAAACTCCTCTCGCCCGGCTGGTATCAGTGTTAGTATCGTACCATGTTTTTTCTCATAAATGAAACTTCTCATTTTTCGACTTCTGCAACCCCTATTCGACGCATCTTTATCTTTATGTCAAATGGAAGAACGTGTTCACAGGAGGGCTGCGGGGCCCCGAGAGGAATGTTGGAATGGCCCCCAAATATGCGGCCTCTGACAGATTCGGTACGATGAGCGAGGCCTCGAAGGCGGACTTTTAACGCCATGGGCGTTTATGTGCCCGGAGCGCTTAATACGTCCACCTTAGTTGCAATGACAGTCACAAAGGCGCTTATATGGCCCAAGGCCGAAGAAAGAAAGAAAGAAAAACTTGCGCTGAGTCGTAAATCTTTCCAGTTCGTCCCATGGTCGTGTCTCAAGTTTGTCTCCTCGCAGCAAGCGACTCAAGATTCCTGGAGGGCAAGGCAGCCTCATTTCTGCACGACGTGTAAAATCCGGACCACCAGCTCGGTGAGCTTCGGTGTCCCGTTTCGAGTAGCAGTCGGGCGAAGCTACGAACATGGGTGTGGCTGTGGTAAACTTTTGGTTCGGGGCGCCATCAAATCACAAGTCGACCTCCCACACCATCTCACAGGCAAAAGTTGGGGGCTGTAGGCGCTAAGCGAGCGAGGCTCCCCCCCTTCAGACTCTGCATGCGCTGGCTGTCAGCTGCGGCTGAGTCGCAGTTATTGGAGAGAAGATGAGGAGAAACTCAGACGCCATGAGATATTTTCGGTTACAATTATTGTGAATGGAGGCCTCAAAATCGTGGATGTGAGGGTGTTTAGGACTGACCGTTGAAAGAGATGGCTTAAGATGATTGATTATTGTGTAGTTACACTTAGTATCTGAAAGCGGGAAGCCCATATTGAGCGTCTAATCCAAAAGACACCTATTTTGAGTTTGTGCTGTTCGTCCATTCATATTCATTGGTGTGCTGTGCAGGTGAGATGATCGTGGATGCTAGAGATTCTCAAGGGAAAAAAAAACAGAAACCAGCTCCTATTATGACACACCTGCGTGCTGAGCTTATCATACACCCATATCTGACTGTTCTCAAGAGTCCTGCAGAGATCATTGCTTATGAGATATTGCCGCGGACCTCCGTTGAAATTTAATGTAGCATTATTGTGAACGATCATTTCTTGTATCCTTCCAACTGACTGGGCAACTATCGCAGAACCGATGCCCATCTTCGCAAAGGGTACAGCTGTCGTTGACCTTAGCGTTATGTTCCAACTTGCATTGGCACTGTTATATTGTTAGATCAAATCGTGATAAGGTTCAGTGTTTGTGTATAGGGAGACTCACACATGTGACGGACTTAATGAGCGTATTCTTCCGTGCCTGTTTCCTCGGTTGATTCGACTCATCATCGCTAGCAGTTCGTTTCTTGTTATTCTGAACAGCTGCTGCTGCAGCGGGAGGGGAGTCAGAATCCGGTGAGGAGCTCTCATGATCCTCACCTGTTGAAGAATCCAACGACTGCGGACTCTCCTTCCCCTTCGGCTTATCACTATCAACAGGAACCCAATTCTCTATCCTCGTCTCGGCCCTACCTGACCTCCCCATAAAATGATCATCAATATGATTAAACCGTTCAGTCCAAGCATCCAAGCCCTTCTTTTTCAAATCCACCGTCTCAACACAAAAGCCACACCAAAACCTTGCTTGGCAGTTTCTTCCAATCCGACACTTCTCAGCTTTCTGAGTGAGGAGGTCAGAATCATTGATTTGATGGTCTTTGGTGAGGTGCTCTTTGAAGGTCTGGCGACGGTAACACACCTTTGCGCATGCACTGCCGCCCTTCTCTTCAGAGGGACCTCCCGGTTTGGACTCGCTGCAGCGCCAGGTTTCGAGCTGGAAGTGTTGTGAGTTCTCGTGTCGCTTCCAGTCATTTTTACTACCGAAAGTCTTGTTGCAACTTGGGAAGGTGCAGCCCATATGGCCGCTCGTGCCGCTTCATATGCTTCCTTTTGACAGTCATTAGCGGAGGGAAGTGATAATGGAGATAGAGCAGAGCATACTTTAGTTCGCAAGGCCGGCCTCTGAACCTTTGACACTTATTACACACCACTTGGTTTTCACTCTTATTACTAGCTACAGATCCTGGGTTCTGTTTAGGTGTGGCAATGATGCTAGGATCTTTTTCGATAATGTAACCTCGCTCGCGCAATACTTTAAGTACCTCCAGGGCAAGGAGATCCTTTTCAGTCTGAACTTCACGGGAGCTTTCCTTTTTGGATCGATCTTCTATCGCATCCGAACGCTTAGTAAGCTGATACGCAGGGGGGACCACTGAGCCAGGGCCGGTCTTCTGTTTTTGTCCTGATAAAGCTTCTGCATCTTTTAAATGATGTGCATCTATAGGTGAGAGCGGGGTATCACTGGAATCAGCGAAGCTTGTTCCAGCCAGCACACCTCGGATAACTTCTGCGATTGTGGCGTCTGTAGCTGCGGCTGATGCACCCTGTTTCTTGCCTGAAGTAGTTTTCTTTGCAGATTTTGAACAGTCGGGACTTGCGCGTTCGCTACTTTTGACTAGATCCATCAATCCGACAGGGGTTGAGGTAATTGGCTCCGTTGGCACTGCTTCGTTATGAACCTCTTGTGGCTGGATAGTTTCCTTATGATGGCCTCTAGGTGGGGATACATCTGTCCGTACGCTAGAAGGTGGAGGTTTAGAAATATCTGGGCTTGGTCCCGTAGATGTAACCAAGATATTGGATGGCTTTCGGTTGTCTAGATAGACATCATTCCACGAAGCATGTCCATTGGATTGGTAACTAGGGAGGTTGCTTGGCTTGGTGGGTGAAAAGTGCATATGACTCTGAGGATTATGAGAATTTGACGGCACACTTGTCTGATCCTTAGACTTGTCGGTGGTCAGAGTTGGATGCTCTACATATGCAGAACTATGAAACCCATCAATTAGTTAAAGATTCAATATTATCCAAAGCGCCATCACATACCGTTGGACAAGGACATCGAGCTGTGGGTCATCTTTCATAGAATGAACACGCTTTAGGTGACTCCTGAAATTATCCAAGCGTGGCCAGGGCTTATCCTTAGACTTGCATCCTGGCACTTGACAACGGTACAACTTTATAGACTCTGATTTCGTAATCGTGTCGGGATGTTTACTCTTTATATGTCTCTCGAGATCATTCGAAGTACTAAAACCTTCCTTTCGTGGACAGCCATAGATATCGCAAACAAACGGTTTGGTATGACGGAGTTCATGCTTCCTAGGAACGCTTAGTATTTTCACGTGTAAAGAGAGGTAGTAGCTCACTTCATTTCAGATGGGGTCTTAACAGGTTTCTCGCACGTTGGACAGATGGAGCTACTAGAATCCGACACTATGACTTGGATTGGATTGGGGGGTGGCCATGATTCATTGCCTCGAGACTCATGAGAGTGTAAAACGTCAATACCCTGGAAAGGGGAAAATTCTCCCATGTGGCCTGCCAGACTATGGCAATCCTGATCAGGATGTTCTCGTTCGGCAAGATCAGGGCCAAAGACTGAGGCAGTTCCAATGCTCCGTCGAGTGCCATAGCCAGAGTCAGACGGAGGCACGCCATATTGATGAGACCCATTGTCCAATGGATTTGTTTGTCGGTAGTCATATGGCAACGTTATACGGTCAATATCATGCCTGGTTTGGGGCCTCTCATCTGGTATAACAGCTTGGGGTATCCAAGGGCCATCATTTCCAGAATACCATTTCTGAATCGGATCCTGTATTGGAGCGCGAGCTGGATTCTCGTCGGGAAAGGATTGAGTCCTGCTTAGATTTGACGATCCATATGCAGGCTGCACATCTCCATAGCCATTTGATAGAGAAAGGGAGGAATCCCAACTGTGGGAGATTGAGGGAGTTGGCAATACTCGTGAATTGAAGTCAATCTGCGATGGATACTCCATTGATGGTGGACCCATGCCTCTAGGGGAAGCAAATGAATGCCCCGAGTCGGAATTACTCGAGGGAGCATGGGAGGAATAGTACTAGAAAGCGACAACATCAGAAAAAGAGTATCGCATAAGAACGAAGTCGTTCAGTCTTACTTGACCTGGGTGTGTCCCATCACGGGAATACTTCGAATGGCTTGCCATGGACCTGTTCGTGTTAGTACTCCCAACACATAATTGTCGCCATCCACATTGCACAAACCAAATGCAATCAATTCACACAAGCACCCGAAGCAAAACAAAACTGTCTGAAGTCGAGGGGTCTCACGATTTGAAATTTAGCCCAACGAAGGCGACAGCAGAAGCGACAGTGACAGCAAACAAACTCCGCCACAAACACAAAGTCGAAGCTGCGGCGGCCGCTGTTCGTGGACCTTAGGTTTGGGCAAATAAATTTCTATCGTACACAAGTGAGATGTGAGGAAAAGGAGAGGGAGGGGTGTGATGCAGGAAAGGTATGCGTGGTTCGCAAAAGGCAGACTTCAGGGCGATTTTCTGGAGGGGCTTGCGCGCCCTCGGTGGTCGTTTTCGGTGAGCCAAATTAGAAGGCGGAAGGGCCGGTCAGTGAGGTGAGCGAGGAGAGCCTCGATGGTTGGACGACGGTGGCGACGCGGCAACGCAGGAACTCATGGTCCGTCCTAATGGTTCCTTGGATATCGAATGATGGGTGACATTCTCTATCGCAACAGTGATCGCAATGCGAAGGCCTCATCTTGTAATGGTCGCCATGGTTGAAGGGCAGATGTGATGTCTTTCGTCTTTCTTGTGTGTCTGTCAGGGCGACGAGGGCGATGTTGTGCGCGGAAAGTGAGGCTTACAACCGAAGGCAACAGCAACAGTTTCATTCATCAGTCAGTTAGTCAGTCAGTCAGTCAGTCAGTCAGTCAGTCAGTTAGTTAGTTAGCAATTTATCGACGCCCGAGTACAGTACGAAAGACAACAATGCTCGTAAATGCACGCAGACTAGAAAGGGGTTGGAATTGGTAGATTAATTCCAGGTTGATGCTTGAGACTGGTCATGTGACATGTCATCTCTAAGTAGGTAGGTACACACTTACCCCTTCTTACTATCTGTACAGTATCAATCATCGAGTATACACGAACATTTATTTATAAGAAAAATCTCTATCTTGACAAACAGAAGAGACAAAAGCGATCCCCTTTAGCCTCCCCTCCACGTGACTAGAAGTGACTACCCTCCGGCTTTTGACTTTTGACCCTGACGATCCAACAAGAAATAACACCAACACTACCTACCTACCAATATGCAATGCTTTTTTTTTTTTTCATTGCTACTACTTCACCTCCTAAACCGCATCTCTGTATAGCACCGTCGACCCACCGAGTCCGTGTTATCAAAGACATATTTTCTTTCCCTCATGCCGCAAGCAGCGTCAGCACAAAACAAAGAAACAGTCAATGAGCATGTTCCCAATTTGCGGGGAAATGAAATCATTGGCTTCTATCTGGCCGTATTGAATACACGGGTAGAATTTTCAATAGCCTCTCTTATGGTATAAATGAGCTTTCTCAAGCTAAACTTCTTCGCCACTCACTATCCCTTTGTGTGGCTAAATGCATCCCTTTAAGGCGAAGAAATTCTACCACCAAAAAATGTATGTATTTTACCGTGCACGTCCTGAAGCCATTATACACAGCCTTTAGCCACACAAAGGGAATACAGTCAATATTGAGAATCTAATTTAGCTGGGAACAGCTATCATGTAAAGAGTTTGGGTGAAGTCACCCCAGGTCCATATTTTCTATCATCATCGATGTCCAGTTGCTTTCATTCAAACAAAGAATCACGGCTGGCATACACCGTATGCGTTCAATTTTTGATTGACTTCTTGAGACCCTTTGTCTGCAATGTTCACTGCAAATGGATGTCTACTCTATGCAGCAGCCAACCAAAATCTTCTTTCATCGATCGACTCTACTTATAAAAGAAGGCGGTTGTCCTTTATTTGAGCTACATCCATTTTCTCCTGTTGTCATCTGTCCTTCCTCACATACAGCTACGACCTCAGATTCTCATTCATTAAAGAAGTATTTGAGCAGCTAGCCGTTTTACCTAGCCATTTCATCCACTGCGTGTAGAATCTTTACGACTGACAGTAGGAGACTTACGATGGAAGCCTTCATTCCATACATATTTGGGCCAGGGATTATAGGATATGGTATCCTCCAATGTTTAAATGATACTGAAATAAAGTTAGTGTTCCGAGATCTTCGTTTAAACATATACTCATTCATATTAGGAATCTTGTACACAGCAATGCCCCGATCAGGCGCTTATGGGCAAAAGATCTGCAACTTAACCCTGGTGGTATGTCCCTAAAAAAAAAGGTCTTGGTCCATTTAGGATGACGTCTACTAACTTTGGAGCAGATATTCCCATTCGCCCGTCTATGGTGCTAGGAAGTATTACGTCGCAGTTCCAGAATATAGACCCTCGTTACACTGGCGTAAGTACTTATCAAGAAGGTTTTTTTTAGTAGAGTTATTCAACCCGTCCTCATCATAACTCTTTGTTTCGTAGAATCGTTGCACATTAATTTTCTTTCTCAAGCGCTCTTAGCCACAATTCTTCTTCTTGCCAGCAACCTGTACCTTCTTATACTCGTAGCAAATGATCGTTACTGACGATATTCCACAGACGACGCAGTGTGGTGCGTGGGTACCAGAATTATAGTAGTTCATTTGATAACCCAGAAAGAAGCCAAGCGGAAGCTGAAGGTGTGATACTTCGCCATAGGAATACGAGGATAGACGCAAGTCTAGTACATCCCATGTACTATCCACCAGGGCCTGCTGCATACGAGGGGCGACCCTTTTTCCCGATAGCTCCAGCTATGATGTTAGGGTATACAGAACCAATTATTCAAACGCCACAGCCTTGGCGCCCCGATCATCTCTGGAGACACAAAGATGGACGTCTAAAAGAAAATCCATTTCCAGAAATGTTCTGGTGCCGCCTGGATAACATCGATACCTGGGGACCGAATGGTCACAATGAATCTTATAGCGAAAGATGTGGTAGACATCGATCCAGGATAGCACAAAGGCCCACAAGCTCGGGAGCTGTGTGCTGGGTTTGCCAGCGCGACAACGAACTATTAGCAGACTGGGCAGTCCGTAGAGAAGCCATGCCACTCTGCCAAAAATGCTGCCAGAAAGCCAGAAGCCTCATTCCCAGACCAAACAGGGGTTATAGATCATGCAACTGTGCTGGCATGATAGCAAGCTTCCTTTGCATGGGCTGTAGTTCGATGAAGAGAAGAGCGTGGAGTGACCAAGCTAGCGAAAAAAAGCAAGAGTATTTCCTAAAGACTCATGGAATTAACTTGCAACACAAGGAAGAGTGGGAGATCTTTTGTCCATGCGGCACGGACATCCTCAAGGATGCACTCGTCGGCGAAAATTATAAGCACTATGCACCCGTTACCAAAAGTCTTACTGGTGAACTAGACCCCAATCTCTTGCTCGGTGGTTGTGCCGGGGATTCAAGACGCTACACTGAAGGGGAAGATATCGAAGCTGACCCAGAAAACTTACCCGGTAATAATGGTTGGTGTCAAGTATGTCCCTATTGTCTAGGTCTTTTTGTTCCTCCTAACCGGCAAATCAATCCTGCTGGGGCAATAATGAGAACTAATGGGACGTGGACAACTGGCTATGAGGAAAATCTTCCTGTTTGGTTCGGTGGGAATGTGTTGAAAGGTTTGTCACCGGAGGCTCTAAGTGGAGGGAAATGGCCCCAAGTTCTGGAAGGGGAGTGGAATGGTGGACAATAATGGATGCGTCGTGTTACTTCATATCATAGGTCTAAGAGGAAAACATACCAGGTAAGATGAGGGTGGAATGGTGGAATTGTTTTGAGAAGAAGATCTCTCAGTACATTCATTTTAGGTACCATTGTTGAATTGGTTAAGAGTATTTGGAGAAGTAATTTTTAGTAGCTTATCAATAATATCTAGAGAAGGAATAATATTTCATTGGTTTTTTTTAGTTCCTCTACCTTCTGCTTATGTTAGTAGCACACTCTCCAGTCAGAAACCAACTCTTACAAATGTCTACTCAGCTCTATACTACTTTTTACTTGTATAATTAGCAATAGTACTATTAGATAACTAAATACTAGCTACCACAATACCGCCAGAACCTCCAATTTCACTTTACCCTATGCCAATCTAGCCCAGCCTACCCTAAACTATCGCTCCACCTATCTGCACGACACACTAACTCAACTACAAGCTCATCCCTCAACTCTAAACTCCAATCTCCTAGCTACTTACCCTCATCTAAGAAGAAAAAAAATACTCCAAAGCAAAACCCTCAATTGCCTATAAAATCACACTCACTAATATCGCCTAGGCGTCTGCTTACTCAAATACTGCGCCACCCACGCACGTTGTCTCATTCAGGCAACCATTTTTACAATAGAGGATTCTAAGTCAATAGACCCTTGTCCTCCAGCTTTCAACCAATCCGACCTGTATTCAAGGAGTATAGCTAAACAATATCAAAACAAACAACAATAAAAACTCAACCAAACACTTTACAAACACAAAACACCATGGAAACCCAACCCCAAACCACCACCACCACCACACAGCGTGAAATCTACCTCCTCTACTTCCCATCCCCCCTCTTCCCCGCCCACTGGGTCCTCTACATCCCCCTCAACCCCAACAAATCCAACAAAATCAACGACAAAAAACAAGGGAGATACATCCAAGCAACCGGCAACGCACTATCAGGCTTCGAATTAGAATTCGTACGAAACTATGATTTAGATATTGAAACGAGGCGGTATCAAGTAATATCACTAGGTTTTGTAGATGAGAAATATATTGTTGATTTTGAGGAAGATAGGGGTAGGGATAGAGATGGGGATGGTGATAGGAAAGGGTGGGCTGGTGTTAGATGTGAGGATAGAATACCTATTGATGAGATTGAACGAGTTGCTGCGAGGATTCCTACACCTGGGAAGAGTTTGAAGGAGGGAGGGGCGAAGGAGGTAAGTTAATAGTTACTCCTCTTTCATTTTCCCCCATCACTCTGTGTTCTACGATTTGGATTTGAGGTTTTATCGGTTGTGGTGGTATTGTGCTTTTAAATTTCCCTGTCAAAACAAACAAGTTATCTTCCATATAACTGAAATTGTTGTCACTAGTTTTGAGGACAGGAGACTGATATATTTGAATCAAAAATTCTAATTATAAAGAATATAGGGAATAAAAACTCGAGTTGAAATTCAGAATTGTCAGACTTGGTTGAGAGAGTTGGTCGTTGCACTTGTTGAGGCTGGTATAATGCAACAAGAAGCGATATCTATCATAGATGAGGCACCGAAGAATTGAATTTGTGCTCGGAAACTTTGAGACTGTTGATAATAATGGAAACGAGGTTTGAAAATGAATTTTGAGATACTGGTAATAGGTAGTGATGAAGATACAGATGTAAATAGTAGACTTGTCATTCTCTATTACCCATCTCAAATACAAACCACCACCTACCCACCTCAGCCCAAACGCAACCCCTCCACCCTACACCAATCCACTACACCAAGCCTCAAAAAACCCCAAAAAACTCCTACAACAACCCCAACAATCAACCCAAGACTCCCCAACCCTCACAACCCTAAACCCCTCACTACAACTACCTTTCTTACTATATATCCAGATACAAGTACGACACTGTCCAGCACGGACATTCACATCTTGTATCCTTATCCCAGGCGTGGCTGATGGTGTTTCTTTGTATTCGGCGCAGGGTTGCCATTCGCAGTTTATTTTTAGGAGTGTGTTGCAGGTGGTGCAGATGTGGTGTTCTTGTTTGCACATTTTTGGGGGACGTGTCTCTTGGATTATATTGTGTTTTTGCTAGTGGTGATGGTGATGGTGATAATGGTTGATAGAGGTGGCTTAATTTGAGGAGGTTGTTTTTGATAAAAATCATTTAAAACACAATGGAAACCCCATTTACGTATCTTCGTTGATTGATAGCAATTCCTTCCGATAAATTTTCTGTGCGTATCGTTTGAGTGGTTAATACTCGTGTTGATCAAGAAACTGGTTATGACGTCGAGGACGAGACTAAGTGTGTCGAATTCTATACTTTGTGATTTATTGCAGAATCAAATCCGTATATTTCCCCCCTCCGGAATTTTGATGCTGAAAAATAGTAAGAATTCAAATAGAACTACTTTTCAACGAGAATTTCCTACTTACTCTCAACGTGATTCTCGAATGCGAATATGTTGTTTCTCGAGTGTAACGTGGGAAGGATAAAAGGAAGCAAGCGAGTGACGAAGGAAAACCCGACATAAGAGTAACTAATAATCAAGTATGGAGTCTCCACTCATCCCTGAAATTCTCCCAGCTCTCTTATTTTTCTCGGTCTTTCTTGGTGAAGTATAATTTCAGCAAGCTGTGATCTAGTAGCTATTAGATGAAATGGGAAGACAATTAAGCAACGAATCTTCAAGGACTGTACAAAGCCTCTACCCAAATTGTGTAATACATCTCTTTACTTCTTATATTTACCCACGACGTTAAATCTAGCCATATTTTAGAAATTCTGTTCAATGACTATTGATCGACGAATCTCATGCTCTAGCTTTATGATAGGGATGAACGGATATTAACCATTGAAGACCGCATTTCTTCGGTATGAGAAATTCAAAAACTAAATTAGTAAGTTGCTCGGCAGACTAAAATAGATCGTAAATATTAAAGCGACTTCCTACCAGCTACCTGAAACCCTGAATTTCAACCATTCATATGCTTATTCCTCACTTTAATTTCTTAAATGAACTTTGAAATAACACAGATAAGAGAGAGTCAAGGCGTTCTGTGGGAGTTCGTAGGTGAGGGATTGACGGTCGTATTGAAGCTTGTTAAGCGACTCAGTCATTGAGGTACATTTAGGACTTATGTGAATATTTAGGTAATGACTTCGCATTATTGAGCTTTATATCAGTGCTAAAGGAAACCAAAACCAGCGGACTATCAGTAAGGACCGTAGCTGGAGGAAGAACGAAGCCATACTATAAGGACCTTGTCCCATACGTTTAAAAGAGTTTGATTATTCTAATCTATTCAGTGTCGTGACGTTTAAGTCTCGACAAGTGCGGTCTACATATCTTTACATCATCCTCCAATCAAGGAGTGCCCCCAAATAACTCCTTATCAACCAATAATCTGTCCATAGACTCAGTCTCCAAAAATAAGCAAATATCAACACCACCCTGACTCCAATGTCTCTTCTTCGTCTTACTATCTCCACCATCTGCTCCAGGTCCCCCGTTCTCACCATCAACGGTTGACGAACTATGTCCGTAACTTTCCGAAATAGCCATCAACCCATCAAAAGCATCCATAACAGGCTGTACCCATCTCAACTTCCCAACTCCATCTTCCTCCCTTCCAAATTTAACAGTATCAAGTCCTAGATGTAACCAGGATGTGACTAGAATACTCTTACTACCAAGCATTCCCTGCCATAGTCGTTGCGGACTGACTTCAAAGGCCGTAGCGTGTAAATGCGCGGCTATGTTCTCGGGTGTGAATGTATTTAGAGATTGGCGAATAGCGGTTGCAGTGACAGGTGCAGGAATAGCCGTGAGCATGATTGGACTTCCGAGAAATGAAGAGGGAAGAGGTGTTTTGAGACGTGGACGTAAACCGAAAGTCAAGGTCATATATTTTTGCTCAGTACACCTTGCTTTTTCTATACGTTGTGCAAGGTGAGCGAGCAGTGTGTCAAGTTTTGAAAACTTCTCTTTATTGGTACCGCTTGCTGCTTGCTTGGGCTGCGTTGTAGATATTCTGTACTTCGATCGGCGTGAAGTGAAGAACGCGCTCTGAGACAGGTGCTTCGACATGCCAGTCAGACCAAGGAATCGGTGTACTAGGAGTGAGGTTGCTGAGGTCTTGGGATTCCCAGCCAGAAGGTATCATGGCTGGCCAGGGCTGGTTTGGGACCTGTTTGTACCAGTCAAGGCGGAGACAAGGTAGGTTATGAGCTTTTGCGAGGATCTCTGTGTCTGGCGAATCGGCGTCTATGTCACCTGCAGCGTTACCGTCGAGCAGCTTTGGGTTGAAGATCGGAGTTAGTTTTGGAAGTGGTTCTGTAGTAGATTTGAGAAGCGCAGAACTTGTGGTCGCCCAATCGCGTGCAAACTGCGAAAGTGAATGTGCGTCTGCCAAACTGTGGGTGATGGAAATGGAGAGTGCCACGGAGCCACATGCAAAGGTCGTATGCTGGATGATCAAATTCGGCGAGTCTGGTGTTGAGCGATTGGCTAAGGCGAGTGTGGTTGACGGCAAGAGTGAAGTTGAAGGCAGATTTGATACATCCCAAGCTTTGAGGGAGCCCGTACGCCTATGATCTATTGTGGGAAGAAACGTAGAAAGTGACTTAGGCGAGGTTGCTGTGATGAACTGTACTCCAAGATCGGATGGACTATTATACGTGACGGTTACTCGCCTGTAACGGCTTGAGTGACCACGATCCGGCTTTGATCCCACATTGTATGCCAAGCGACCACACCATTGCGGGTAAGAATCGAGCGTCCTCGAGAGCGAGGTTTGATAATGCAATGGTGAGGACGAAGACGAGGATGGTGAAGGAGGCTCAAGATAAAAGATGCACGCAGCCCGGCCAAAACAAGAGACTGTTGCATCTATGATTGACAAAGGGACTACGACGGGATTATCAACCTTATGTGAAAAGGGGAAGATAGTTGCTGTGTCAGTCACTTGGACTTGGAAAGATGAATCGCTTTCGAACATCATGGTGGCGTTGGAGTGAGAAAGAACAAATCTGAAAATGTAGTGAAATTGATGTTGTTTTCTGAGAGGTCAAAGCAAGCACTGGCCGCTTATATAGATGTATCTGTAAAACTTTTTAACATGCAGCATTCACCCTTCAAGCTCTCCAAAACTAAGCGACGGGGAATTGCAAAACAGTAGTGAAATTTTAGAATGACTCGACGCGCTTTTCTTGGGGTATTGCGCTCTAAAGTAATTCCAGCCAGTATAATAACATAAAAGGGTCAATTCTAGCTTAGGAAGGGCAGTGCTGTGAAGAGAAGTAAGCGGAGAGCCAGAACAATGGGAAGTGTTCGTGCAAAGCATCCAATCAAGGAGATCCCGATCGAGGCTTAGCGTGGATGAGTCGAAAATAATCATCAAGTGCGCGTTTTGAACCTCGGAGGTCGACGGATCTGGAAGGTGCTTGGCACTCACCTACTCACTTACAGAGTCACCGTCACCAACAAATACTCGAGTAGAGCCGACACGATCGGTCCATGCCAGACAAAGGACCGTCGACTTGTTAGAATCCACAGAGTTGGAGCTGTCGAATCCTTTCCCCAGAATTCAATCAGCCCCAAGGAATAGTTTGCTCGTCAAGAATAGACAGGGAAGGACGAAAGGTACCACGATATTCGGTCTTGATGAGAAACCCATCGCCGACTCGGAAAGCCATCACTATGCCAGCTCGGCAACCAAGGACTTGGCGGGCAGTTGGAGATGTACGGAGGCAAGAAGAAAATTCGCATGGCTTTCGAGACCACTTTCTTCTCTATTATCTATCATTAGACTTATAGCCAGAGTGGCTGCTCCAATAACAACCCGGCCATTCTTGTTTATTGGTTGTCCTGTTTCACATAGCGTTATTTCCTTCTCCCAACTTCAACTTCCTCCCATTGTAAAGGTTCGCTGCGGGCGGGTTTCAAGTGTAGCCCTAGTGGCTGTACTAAGCTGTCAAATATATTAGCTATGTTTCGATGCAAGATGGTCTATACAAGTCGACCTCGTGCGTATTGTTTGCAACCTTTCGAAGTTGTATAATAACATTCGTCCAGCAACATATGTAAATACACCTTCCAGCTCGTTGCGGATTGATGGCACGTAGATGGCCATACTTCGTAGGTAGTGAGAAACGGCTCTACGTTGTCAAACCCTCGAGAAACGTAGCGTTCACCATGACGTACAGAATAGCCACGAAAGGGGAAACCGAAACTTTGTTTTTCGCACTGAGGAATATGGCGCATATCCGTATATTCAAATGTACGGTACTACTATAACTTGTACCAAGTTTGAATAATATTGAACATCAACCTGCGTGTTGCTGGCCATCTTGCAACTTCTACAGGTATCTTCCGTGCACTGTTCAAGGACACGTACAAGTGTCGAACGGGACCCAGGTGGTTGGGGAAAGGCTCTCTACCGCCCAGCAAACCGTAAGAACTATCACGAGGGAAGATTCCAAAATCCGGGTATATTGTCCTTCTCCCCTTTGCGCATAAAGTTGTTCATGTTGTTGATGGTCGGTCAGTTGTTCCTTCTGCACTTCAATTGGCCACCATCGCAGACTAGCGTGGCCTGTGTTGACATCGCGCCGCAACATCCTCGTCAACCTCCCCGCGTCAACAAGACTCACCTCCACAGCATCGCCATACACTTTGCACATCCATCTGTGCTTCAATCTATATCGGAATACATTCATTGCAATCGCATAACTTACGCGACTCACTTTACAATGGCGGCAAACTGGATCAGACAGCAAAAGAAGGGGGACTTGATAGAGTTGGCTGATTCCATTGGCTTCACCGAGTAAGACATCCACATTCTCCCTCGCATTCTTTCCCAAATTTACTTGTTCTAACGTATATATACAGGTATGATGGAATGAAGAAAACGGATCTCGAAGTCGCTCTTGACGAATACCTCACGCAAAACGCCTCAGAACTTTCCTCGGATGCGCGCTTACAGGGCTTCTACAAAAGACGCTCAGAGACCTCGCCCATCAAGAAAGAGATCGGCACAGCAGAGCCAGAGACAGCCGTCGTGAAGCGTGTTAAACGTAGAACTACAAGGGCTGCTGAAGAAATTACAAATGCTCTCGCGACCGGAACGTACGTTTTTCATCTACGCGACGTGATCGCGTCAGCCTTACTGACAATTTTTGCAGCGACGATTCTTCAGATGCCGAGCCAGGAGCGACTCGTTCTCGACAGGCTCTAGCGCGCACCCCTGCGCGTGCCTCTGGCCTTTCAAATGCCCTTCAGGCCGCGAATCTACCTCTTCCTCCTTCTCCTGCTGTCGTTACTGACGCGATTGACCGACACACGATGGTATTACGTTCAAAAGCCAGCCGGCTTTACAAGGAATCAGGGATCACCGAGACCGCACAAGCTACACGAGAGACTCTCTCTACTGTAACAGCCGTCCATGTTCTTCTGATCGCGTTTGAGATGTGGCAGTTGCGACCAGAGTTACTTACCGACCGCTATGCCTTCACAATCCCGGGGAACTCATTCCTACCCCGTTCGGATTACGCGGTCAAGATTCCAGATATGTTTTTGTTGCTGACAAGCTCTTTCTGGGGTCCCGCTACTCTGTGGCTCGCGACGAACGTTCTCGTTCCCCTCACCGCTTCGTATTTTTTCAATCTCACGAGCAAGCCCAAAACTCGCAACCAGTTTTCCAAATATGAGTATACCTTCGATCCACTCACATTCAACATCTTCAAGGCCTTGTTGACTTTTGTCATCTACGGCCAAGACTTGACCTTTGGAGGTTTGGTTGATTTGGAATATGTTGCAAGAATCAATGCCTCCATGTACGGAGGTTGGCAGAGCGTTCTCGTTATGAGTGGAATCGGAACGTTGGTCACTCTCTATGATGCCGTGCTCAAGAAATAAACGGTTCTCGCATATTTATATAGCGAGCGCTCCAAGTGGAGAAGCGAGTAATCACTGTGCAGAGAAGCAAATATGCAGGATCAGACAATGGACGGGGAAAGTTGGAGGCAATTTTTATTTTCTGGTTCTTATTCCAGTAATGCTTGTGTTCTTGAAAAAGGTTGTCGTCGGCGGGTTTTTTGCTGCGGGATGGGTATTTCAGTATTCCAGCGACACATGACAGTCAGTGGATGGATTGATTTTTCAACACTTTGCTTATACTTCGCCTGCGTGTTTGTCTCGCCTCTGGAGGAGAACATAAGAAGGCGTTTTGGGGTGTGGCGATTAGGACGGATACCTATTTCCCGTTTCCGAGTTTTTTCTCAGCCTTTTTGCGCGTCTTTGCTTGCTCTTGTCTCCTGTCTTGCCGGGGTTCAATACTCTGATGTGTATATGAATTATTTGGAGACGGAGGTATGAGTTCGTTCTCATTTTGAATATTATGGTGGCGTTAATGCAAATAAGTTCTAACTCTCAAAAATCTTATAATCATCGGTCATAGCTTCTCCCATGGGCACCGTGTTTAGCAATGGTAGATTGAGGACCTCATAACCACTGCACTGACTAAACTACCTACACTTGATCCATACTATCTATTATATCTATACAAGTCCCAATGCATTAAAAACATTAAGAACCAACCTCAAGCTTACATCAACTTATTTCCAGCATCTACCTATCAAATCTACCTTATAAATCACAGACCGAAACTCTACAGCCTTCCCGAAAGTACGGACCAAACCTATAGCTATAAAAATTATAATTCTTATTCTAAAAGACAACAAGTAGTAAATTTAAGGCTTAAAGAACAAAGTAGTACCCAATAGGGGTATAAACCACAAGTAGCTAAGGTGTCTAAACTTATTGAAGTTACCTTAAGATGAGGTATCTCTATTATAAATGAATAAAAGCTACCTTTATTATCAGCACAAAGTCCTCTTTAGTAATAAAGGACAGGAAGTTGTCTACAGTAGGTACCTAGTGATTATGCCTGTGAGTTGATGTCCAACCTTAGGTAATAGATGTCTACCTAGGTAGGTAGTTGGATAACAGATATCCATCCTTACATAGTATAGTGCCTGGTTATACTCTCTAGGTAAAGGCATTTGACATTTCTGTAGGGACAGTATATTCGATACAAAGGACCATGCACATACATCCCACATTAGTAAATAACATAAAATTACAAAATCTCTGTGACTAACACTGATAATATTTTTCTATGTAAGGTAGTCATAAGTATCTTTAACTCATTGATGATAAGTTTTTCACAGTAGTAGTAATATCAATATTCCATTCTGCACAAACCTCCCCCTCCCATTGAACTAAAACATAAAAAATATCAATACATCACCACTATCCAACCCATTCAAAACCAAAGTCACCAGCCCAAAAGTTCCCAGCCCAAAAGAGGATCAACAATCCAACAGTCCTTTACGTAGTCCACGCATCATCTAAACCACCCCCCATCCTTCCTACCACCCTTCTCAAAATCACCCTTAGACCGTCCCTTAGGACACCATCTGACAAAACACACAGCAAACAAGGAACATGTCTACAAATCCTCTTCTTCTTCTTGTTGTTCTGTTCCCCGTTCACTTCTCCCTTGCCTTCTACATCCACATCTATATCCATATCCATATCTCGCCGTCCTACATTACCAACACGTGAATCACTTTGCTTGTTTTTGAGCTGTAATTCTGCACCACAAGCTTCGGGCCATTCTTCTATGTGTTCGGTATTACACTGGTTTTTATCATGTAAGCTTTGGAAGTTAGATGATGGGGATTGGGATTGGAGTTGAGGCTAAGGCTAGGGCTAGGGTTGGGATTTAGAAGGAGGGGATGGATAGGAAAAGGTTCTGGGAGTGTACTGTACAGTACCTTGCAGCATTTCCAGCGTAGGGGATGGCATTCGCAGTAGTGACTTAGGAGATATTCTTTTGCTGAACCTTTGAGGACGGGTAACCGAGATGTCATGATGATTGCTGTTCTGAGACGAATGTTCTGCTAGAGATAGGAGTCTTAAAGTATCGTGCTTGTGTATTCTAGTGCTTCAATATCAATGAAATACGTTCTCCGTTTGCTTAGAACTTGTCTAGGTGGCTGGTTTGTTATGGCAGAAACAGTGCATCTCCTAGCACACGCGTAAACTTATAGTCAGAGCTTGAGAATTGAAGAATAGTCATTGCCTGGGTGATTAATAGCTATGTGAGTATGCCAGTCTACAGTAGATAATTGTAACCAAGGAAGTTTCCTACTCAAGTACGGACATTGGTGAGGGTGTTATTCACGCCAAAACCTCAAATTATCATGCTCGAGATTGCAAAGCATACAATCACCATCCACCAGCTAACTGCTTTTCCCACAGCATTGCTAGTACTCGTTGATGAAGGCTCAGAAACTGCGCTTTCAGTTGAACTTCCGGCAGAACTCGAACTTGAACTTGAGCTCAAACTCTGAGCAACGCTCGAAGTCGAGTTGTCCGTAGTAATTCCACCTTTGGAGGAAACGATGCTGCTCGGACTCTGCAAAAATGATATTGGTAGTACAACCGTTCCTGTGCCACCGGAAGCAATAACATTTGTGGTTCCCAAGATGACAGTTGTCATCCCAGAAACCGGTGATGGTATGATCGTCGGTCCGTTGACTATAGCGTTCGTGATCCCTGAAATAATGGTTATTTTGCGGGAAAGCGGGATTGTCAATGTCGTTACGCCGGTTACGATAATATCTGTGATCCCTGATGAGACTTTGGTCTCTGCTGACATTGGAAGCGGAATCGTTTTGTCACTGGTTACGATGATGTTTGTAGTTCCTGAGATGACTGTCGTTTCCCCGGATGTTGGAAGAGCTACCGTGGTTCCAGGGCTTGAGGAAATTGATATTGGTATCGATACAGTCGTTGGCTCAGTTAAAATTACGTTGCTGATTCCAGAAATTACTGTGAATACCTCTGCACTAGGGATTGTATATGCTGAGTTGATAGGGATTGTTGTAGCACCAGTAATGGTTAATTGGTTGAGGCTAGATACAATGAATGGAGCCACAGAGCTGGCCTTAGATGTAGAAGTCGGAGGCACTAGAATCGAAGTTGTAATTTCTTGAGAAACTTGGATTGTGGTAGCGCTGCTGAAGACGGCGTTACTGATAATTGTAGTTGTGGGACCTTCAACCGGGTTGACAAAGGTCATAGGGAAGGTCGTCGGACCAATTATGGTCAACGAGCTGATGCTCATTGTAACAATTTCAATGACCGTGCTAGAAGAAGCCTGCCCTTGAGAGAAGACAGTGCTACTCTCTTGAGGAGTTCCAATTGCGGTTACTTCACTAACGATGACGTTGTTTATGCCAGATGTGCTTGTTGCTTCTCCGGGAATTCCAAGGTCAGAGGTTAAAGGCGAAGTTGTGGGACCGGGTATGGTGCCTTGAGAAGAAGTGGCCGGCGACAAGTTTCTTGGTGTTGTATTATCTAGAGATTCGAACGACTTATTGGGTGTGGTTCCTTGAGGGGACGCTTGTGAGGCTGAGTTTTTAAATGGAGATACCACAGATAGCTCCAGGCCAGTGACGATAAGAGTAGTTGTGTACGAAGAAGCTAGTGGGGAGGAATCCAGCTCTTGTAGTGCTGAAGTGGACGTTGATGTGGTTTCAAAATTCAACGGTGGGCCTGAAACGATGACTACTGAAGAGGTCGATGGAAGTGGAACAAGTGGAGAAGTGTCAGCACTTACTGCCACTGGGAGAACTGATGATATAAGTACTATTGAAGAAGTAGTTGGAGTGGTAATTGCAATTGTCTTCGGGGGTGTAAGTCTGGCTGGATCCTTAATAGTAGTGGCAGACATTGGCTCTTCCGTGGGCGTCACCGTAACTATCGTTGATTGAGTCAAATCACCTCCAGCGCTAACTTCTACCGGTGCTGCTATGGTGCAATTTGACAACTCTGCGATTGATGGGCCGCCAGGCAAGCAAGATCCGATGCCCGGATATTGAGAAACATAGTACGGATTTGCAGCTAAAAAGTCAATGAGTGTCTGTGGAACATAGCCAAACGCCTCGGATGGTCCAGATGGGTCACACCGTTCTGCTATGGCCTCTTCTTCTTTCGCACCATTATTTCCTCGAGGAGGAACGTCGATAAACGGCGTCGTGAGAGATATTACGATTCCTGTGGAAGTTTGTGACGTTTTTCGTGCAGAACCTAAAGTAGCTAAACCGTAGTTAATATATTAATTACATCAAAAGATATTCGATTCAGAATAAAAGAGTTCACACCTGCATAATAACCTTCCGCGTATGAGTTAATTCCGTACCAGATGTTTAAAGTATTTGTGCTGTTTCCAACAGCATTTAAAGTTTGAGTAGAGACTGTTGCGCAACACAACTGTCCTAACGAGTCTGTCACTGCCGGCACAGTGATTATTTTTACAGTCGAGTATACATTGAATGCTGACGGCGATGCTCTATTTTGTTTAGCGTGAAAAACAAAGATGGAGGACGATGCTCACACTGTGACGCCAGCGGTCACGACCTGAGTTTTATTTTGGAAAAGCTGGCCGCCAGTCTGACCGAGCCCCAAGATTCCTTGTGTTTCTGCGGGTCCAGGGGTAGATTGGGATCTCAAAGTCAATGGATTGCCCCCTGTCGGAGCAACATAGGTATAGCTCACATTTGTGGGATAGATATTCGTTTCGACATTTGTAAAGGTTGTTGTTGGATATGGGGTGATAAGAGTAGTGATAGATGTGAGATTCACTGGGCCAAAGGCGGAGTTGGTAGCCCATTTTTCCCACCAGTATTCAGTGACAGTATCTTGAACAACAAAACAGCAAGGGGATGCTGTTAAAGGCCCTAATCCTGTGATTGCCGGAGATGATGTGTTGGTATACAATGGTTCTGCCTCTTTGTCAGTCTGCTGAAAACTTTCTGTTTACGTACTGTACCTAGTTGCGCATACTTTTGAAATGCGGATTTGCTGTAACAAGAGGAAGTATTCCCAGTAGAGCCACAGCTAAGATCGCCATGTCGAAGATTCAGAATAATATCGCAATACTATTCTAAGTAGGCAGTGATCCTTAGACAAAGCAAAAGTAAAACGAGTCCGAATAAGAGTTGGATTAGCAACTTCCAAACTGAAAAGCTAAACCGCGTACAAGCAAGCTAATCAAGCGCAGGTTATACTATTTTTGTATTAGAAAGATCGGATGTCAGGATAGTGAGCAACAATAGCATTTATCGATGCATAACTTGCTCCGGTAACTGGAACAGCCTCTGTAAAAGCTACGAAGTCGAGGGAAGAACAAATGATTGGAGTCCGGTTGCATCTTAGATGCACCTCCAGAGTACAGCAGCAAGGTCGACCAGCTGGCGATGCAGAAAATGTAGTTTGTACTTGTACGTGATGCATGGTGTAAAGTAATCGAGGGTGAAAGGTGTGACTTCGGGTCATACAAAGCATTATTTGCATTTTAGCTGCCTCTGTTTCCTTGGACATCGGCAGGTTGCAGGTTGGGTTGCACAAGCTTTCGGCTACCTACTTCAAGGTAAATGCTATGCCTGCCTAACGTCAGCTTATAATGGCACTTCAGAGCTGCAAGGGCTGCAGAATAAGCCGAAAAAAAGTAGTTGGGGGAGGTCGGGAGGTTGTTTTGTCCGCATCAGTCAAGACTTTGAGCCATGCTTCTCCGACTCTTGCTTCCAAGCTAGGACCAGCACAATGATGATCATGTGTTTTTCAATCGCCGAACACAGGAGATCCAACGACAATAGCTCCCTTTCCACAAACATTTGAGCAGCATTTGTATGCCTCCTCGAGTTGACTTTAGCTCACTGCGTTATAATGAGGATCATCTTTGTGTCCCTGATTTTTGAGTTCGTCTGGATTCATTCTGCAGTTGCAGACATCGATTTTCTCAAGCCTCGAACAACCGCTATCCCAGCGCCAATTGTGATCGCTGCTTCGCAAGATTGGTACGACCAAATTCCTGTGTTCTAGATGACAGTGGGTTGATTTTCGATAGGGACGGTAATGATGGACCTTGGAGTTCTTTTCCAATCCAGTTGGGCACACCTCGTCAAACCGTTAAAGTATTTGTGGGAACTGGAGCATATCAAACTCTCGTTGTCCTCCCCGAGGGTTGCACCTCCCAAGACACTTTGAACTGCGGTACATTACGCGGGGGGGAGTTCATTGTCAATAAGTCAACAACATGGCAAACTAACAAGGCCGACCTTTCCAGCAACATTTATCCTCTAGCTCTTGAGACGCGCCTCGGGTTAGCAGGAAGAGGATCGTATGGTTTCGACAACATCACGCTTGGGTGGCAAGGGAGTGATGGGCCGACACTTATCAACCAGGTAAATATATATCTTCATTTTTGTGCCCTCAAGTGTCTTAAGACACTGCCTTGTAGCTCTTTCCCGCGATTCTTAAGACGAAGCATACTGATTTGTTGATAAGACGATTGGAGGTATAGCAACAAAGGACTTTTTCCTCGGTATCTTCGGGCTCACACCGAGGCCGACTAATTTCACCTCGTTCAACAACCCAATACCAAGCTATGTTGAGAATCTAAGAACAAGCAATCTTATCCCAAGTACCTCCTGGAGCTACACAGCCGGAAACCAGTATCGTGTGTGACTGAATCCTCCAAAAGCATAGATAGAGCGGAGACTGATCCCTACAGGATTTAATGATGTCCTTGGGAGCCTTGTGCTCGGCGGGTACGATGCTTCAAAATTTATCCCAAACGACTTGTCGTGGTCCTTCAATTCAGAGGATTCGCGCGACATTACTGTCAATGTATATTCTATCTCAATGGCAACCGCCTCATCGACTACTGCTTTGCTGCCAAATACCATAGCAGCTTTTATGGATTCCTCTGTCCCGCAGATATGGCTTCCGATGCAGGCTTGCACATTATTTGAAGAGGCCTTTGGCATAACATGGAATGAGACACTTGAACTCTACCTCGTCAATGACACTCAGCATGCGGAAAATGTGGCACAAAATTCAACTTTAATTTTCCAGCTTGGAAGTGCAATGGCTACAGAGTTCGTGAATATCACTCTACCATATGCAGCCTTTGATCTGACACTTGGTTCTCCCCTCGTATCGAATTCGACAAGATACTTCCCACTAAAGAGAGCATCCAACGATTCTCAATATACTCTTGGAAGGACGTTCTTTCAGGAAGCGTAAGTCTTCAAATGGTGACGTAGAATTCACACTGAGATGTTTCCAGGTACTTAACGGCTGACTACGAACGCCGGAACTTCTCCGTCTCGCAATGCTCCTGGGATATGAATGCTCAAGAAAGCATAGTTGCTATATTACCACCAACTTCGTCGCCGCAAACAGTTCCATCCACAGACCATGGACAGCCTAAAGTCTCAGCTGGTGTCATAGGAGGAATCGTGGCTGCCGTTATTCTCCTACTATTTCTCGTCGCCGTGTGCTTCTACCTCATCCGGAAGAGGCGTGGTCGCCAGCAAGTAGCAATAACAGCAGCAGCAGCGCTCGCTGTCATATCAAGTGCAGATAATGGAAAACCAGAGATGGACGGACAAGGGATCAGCCTGATGAAGTCAACTGTAGACACTAGAACAGCAGAACTACAGGGAAGTGATGGAAAGCCACTGGCTATCTCGGAGATGGAGAGCGCAAGAATTGAAATGCACGAGACTAACGGAACAGCGAGAAATGAGGCAGACGTAGGACAGAGGCAAATATATGAAATGCCGGCCAGAGAGGAAGTTGTCGCTGAGGTGGGAGGTCGAGGAGCGTCTAGCTTAGAGGACAGAGCGCATACAGCATCGAGCGAAGGTTGAAGCCTTGGCGAAAGGATGACAGGCGGTATTTTAAAGGCGTTATTCCCTCCTACCTATCACTAATAGTACTCTGATCCATTTGCGTTCGAGAGCACATATATTCGATGCTTTCCTCTCATCGCCCTCTAGTCCTTGATCTATTGTGATTCCATCAACTAGTCCGAAGTGGGAACCCAGAGCAATCGGATGTCAAGCTGAAAATCTCGTCTCTAACGCGCAGAGTGTTATTGTATGTATAATAGAGACCTCAAAGCCTTCTCATAGACCTCATAAGCTAGCTGCCGTGATACGACGATTACGATTATTCCGCAGGAGTGGAAAGATTGCAAGAATAACGGTATCGCGATGTTTGCCAGAAAGACGAACGATTCTGCCTCAGTCAGCTTACTAAGGGAGGCCCAGAGGGAAGAGGAAGCGGCCGACCACAAGGCGCCTGGCATTACCCTTTGTATAGTAGGAATGGAGATATTCCATACATTCGACGTCCATTCTTGTCACAGTCGTCGACGACTCTACTCTTGTCGATTCTCATCTCCTCTCCTTTAGCTCCTACCATGCCACGAGTTCCATTCGATTGGTCGCCTTATGAGGCTGAGATTCGGGAGCTTCACACTGCTGGATATGCCCAAGAACGAATCCTCGACGAGCTTGCCAATCGCTACCCCGAGCAGGCCTTTGCGACTCGAAGATCATTGAGCATACAACTTGAATCTTGGGGACTTGGCCGGCGGTATAAGCCTCAGGAAGACCCCGAAATTCTTGAGTCTATCAAGGCCAAATGGCAAGCGAATGCTACCCATGCCGAGATCCTCAACCATATCCAGAAGGTCTTTCCTGATGTTGTTATATCCGACCGAACACTGCGACGGGTACGCAAGAAGATGAAATTGCTATACCGGACACCAGGAGGCATGATGGGTAATGTGGAAGGAAGAGGGCAAGCTTCGTGAACGGCGAAGGACAAGACTGTTTCCGGAAGACTTTGTCCAGCACTATTCCGCATCGAGCTTGGGGACACTGGCAGCCTAAGATGATATATTATCACACACATTGCAATGCGATAGTCGTGTGCATTTCGATGCCATGTCTACGGCCCAGAAGCTCTTGCTCTGCAATTGTTGTGGAACGTGCATTTCGCTATTGAGTTAGAGTCTATGCCTCACGCTTCAAGAGCTTAGGTAGGAAAGTTGGGATACGAAGTAAAGAAGTAAAGAAGTCTTGTACTCTGATCAAGGTAATCCAAATTGGGTTCCTTGTATTCGATCCAGAATTTACGTAGAGGATCTCCTTTAGCCTTCATCATCATCTACGTAAACTCTTCAACGGTCGTTACAGTAAGCAGAAATGAGCTATTGGTCGATCTACAACTATCAAGTCTCTAGTCCTCAAAACCCCCGACTCAAATGAGCTGATGTGCTAGTTACCAGAAGCAGTCAGTGCCACCTATCCAAGTTAGTTCCGATTGACAATGGATTACAATTATTAGCTCAAGGAAAGTCTCTGCGATTACCCACTCTTCAAAGATAGTTGCATTTTAATGAAAGCTATCAGTTTCTCTAAAGACCCAGCTTACAAATTCCCTTTTTCATTGACTTTTCTCGATAGTTCCCAGTCTAGGTAACCAAATCAAACTTTTTGTAGACTCAAACTGCACGTATGAAATATCCGCTGCGCTACAGTCTCAAAAATATTTAGTCAGCATCACTATCTTGAGATGACCGTATCTCAGCATCAGCTTCCTTATTTTCAATGTACCAAAGACACATTTCTCAATCCTTGGACCTCGAAGACCTCCCAATGACTCTCTAACACAATCAACAGAGGTCTAATAGCTACTCGACACTTCACAAGACATAAAACTTACTAGAATAGCCTTTAATAAAACAATAGATCCGCTATCAAGCATCAAAATTGACAGGATTTACAAGTACAGCCTCTCATCCTCAACATTATTTGACCATGCATCAACTCCCATTCCGTTTCTCAGAATTCGATATCGGAAGCCGGTTAGAACAACAACAGCGCTTGCGAGAATGCCCATTCCTATCAGACCAGTACTAATATAACGAGAAATAGCTGAGAGTAACCAATCCCAATCTTCGAACAAGTCGTAAAGGAGGACGAGAGTAGTAAAGATCATGAAGATTACGTAAACCCCACCACCACCACCACCAACAAGAGGTGGTTAGGTGGGAAACAAAACAAAAACAAAGCAAAGCAAAAAACGGCACAGAGACTCGATTATAAATTAGTTTGCTTCGAGAGACTATACTCCCTGAATTCACAACATCCCCAAACAATCCCATCAATACAAAGACAATAGAACTTCTTAATCATAGGCAGGGAACTAGTACCGTAGCTCACCGACTTACTTACCCTAGGTGCCTCAAGAATTAACCAAATTAAGCGACGGAAAAGAAATAATGCACCTACCATATATATACCTTTTTTAAAGTCCCCAACCTAAAGTTCATAATAAAAGACATCTATCTCCCCCATCTATCACTTATAAAATCTACAATAGTATATACATACCTAAGATATTTCCTCTAAAAATATAAAACCAAACTATCTATCTACCTACCTTTATCTCTTCTATTTCCTCTCCTTTCTTCCCCTACTCTCGCTTATTATTAGATTTCCTCAACGAATAGAGTAGATATAGGATACTGTACAAATTGGTTTATAAGATATTATTTTGATTAGGATAATTAAGTTAAATATATTGTCCCTAGTGCTTAGGTAACTTAAGTAGATTACCTAAGTTAAGTAGGTTACTTAAACCTACCTCTTATCTTTAAATAGATAGCTATTCAAAATAATATCTCATAAACTAATTTGTATAGTTTTACGTACTTGTGCTAGGAAACTACGAAGGTGTAATAGGTCGTTTAGAATAACTAGCCTGATTGTTACTTTTAGAGTTGAGTCTCTAGGTGAGGAAGAATTCAGAGCGGTCTTGGTTGATTTTTTATGCCTTAGCATAGTGTATTCCTTCATTACCAGCCTCGTAAGTCAATTGACAGTGGATGTACTAAATGGTACTGTACAGAGTGTCAGTAGCAACCATGAAAACACAACACGTATTATTGAAATTCCTTTATCAGAGTTAAATCAAATTGTCGAGTGTTTGAAGGTTTTGGTATTTTATGTACAAAGATGAGTACCTAAAGAAGAGAACGCCGGCCAATGCATTGGTATATAGTTTCCGCCGTCCTTGGTATCTAATAATCCATATCCATAACATGTCATCTCATCTCATCTAACAAATCATTCAACGCAATTCAAGAACCGCTCCTCGCCTCTCTTGCATACCCGCACGGGAATGTAACCAGGCCCGTTGTGTAGTTTGAGTGTAAGTAAAGTTGTAGCACCCCGCATCGTCTTCCGCGCCTTTTCTTGCGCCTTGGCATAAACCGCTCGCTTCTGCTGGACATTCATCCGCGCAACTTCCTCATCTGATGCCCATTCGTCGACTGCGAGCTCGATAGAATGCAGTTGGAAGAAAACTGCCAGAACGGCCATGATCTTCACCTGTGCAAGACGACGGCCAAGACACGACCGTGAGCCCATCGAGAATGGGAGATAGGCTCCTCTCGGTGGATGGTGAAGAGTTGCGGCGGTGGTGCGACCCGTGTGCTCACCAAATTCGTCGTCCTCGGAAGAATCTGTGTTGCTACTATCGCATTCACTCTTATCGTCTGAGGTTCGGAGCCAGCGCTCGGGTCGAAAATCGTCCAAATCGTTGGGTGCTGAGGTTATTTTGGACGGAGCTGTTGGCCAGTAGCGGGGATTGCGGTGGACGCCGATTGTGTTGAGATTAATATGTACACCAGCGGGAATGGTGATTTTCTTGCCGTCTATATAAATAACTTGATCAACGATGGTCGACTTAGGAATATTTATTACTGGGGGCATTAGTCGTAATTGTTCGTTGAGCACGGCGCCTAGAACGCCGCCCAAAAGTGCATTAACGCTTGTTTCGTAGTTCCAGGTTGAAGGTTCACTGGTGCCGAAGATTGCCGTGACTTCCTCTTGCACAAGCTTCTGGGACTTAGGGGAAATTGCAAGTTCCATCATCGTGAAATGAATGCTGTTGGCGGATGTCTCGTGACCGGCCACGATCATAACGAAGGCGTTGCCCATAATGTCAGAGTCAGACAATGAAGGTTGACCAACTTCGCCTTTCTCAGCGCGGCCCAGAGATTCTGATCTTTTGCCACTTCCATAAGAACTCCTGACAAGGGAGCCCATGATGTCCATGCCCTTGCTCTCCTTGCCCTGCTGCGCCTCTTCTACTCTCTGTCCAAGTAACTCATTCATGTATTTTCCCCAATTGTCAAAAGCTTGAAAAGCCTCCCGAGCACCCTCAAAAGGAAGATATTCTTATCGAGTTGTTAGTCTAGTCTGAGTACAGCGGGCACTTTTCAACTTACTCAAAACTAAGGCCGGTGTGAGGAGCACCAAGATTAGCCTCTCAAGAACAGTGTTAAGACTCAACGTAAAGCTCATTGAATGGCCCGTTGGAGGTTCAGTACTGCTGTACGCTGCTTCTTGATGAGTTTGCTTCTCAGATGACGTCTCTCCTGGCCATAACAATCGCACACCAAACCCAACCTTCGTTATTATGTGTAAAGCAAGCCTCATAGTATCGTTTGGGACGTCCTTGATCGTTTTGACGCCATCAGCAGTCCATTTACGCAACATGCCTTGAGCTTGGACGCAAGATTCTGCAAAAGCCACGGCATTGTTCCTCTCATTAATAGCTGGCGAAAGCACTTTTCGGTGAGTTCTCCACTCTTGTCCTTCAGTTGTTATAACATTCCTTCCAAAGATTTCAAGGATCTTATATGATGATAGTGGCTTGGGGAAAGACTCGCGACGCGTCGCGATTTGGCTGATGGCTTCCGCATTGGAGACCCAGCAAATGATTCCTCCTGGCGCGACGGTAAGGAAGGTGTCGCCTGTCTTTCTAAAAGGTTCGTAAAGCAATTCCCAGCACCAGTCGGGTGTCATATAACTTTAAAATGTCAGCTGTGCAAACGCAAAGATGACATAAACACCCACTCAATCCAACTCTCAGTCCAAGACTTTGGTAGTCTTCTTATCATTTTTAACCATAATTGATGTGTGATCATCCATAATGGATTGTACATTGATATGGCTATGTGAAGTCAGCATATGCATCTAACATGGGGGAGGGGGGGCAGTGTACTGACGTGTAATGACATATGGAAGACCCGACCTCTTGGCCGCGTCAATATTCTTCTTCAGGGCGGCACATGATGAGTATATCCAATACACAGGTATCGTAACCAAGACAATATAAATAAGAGAGACCATATCTGCGGTAAAAGGGCAAAAGACAGTCGCTTGTCTCAAGGAGAAAGGAAATGCGAAGCAAATATGTACAGAAATCGACCCGGATGTATGACCAGCATTTGAGGGCGGGGGAAAGACCGTAAGGTATTAAGAACAAGGCAAATTACTACTCGTACATAGTATTAGAAGAAGAAGAAAGCAGTAGTCCTAATTAATAATTGACTACTGGTGGAAGAAGTGGATGCAAAAGACAAAGAATGAGGACCAGATCTGCGAAGGCGAGCTAGAAGAGTGTAGCTAGAGAAGGCAAGAAGCTGGAAAGACACCTCACCTAACGCGTGGGCCGCTTCGGACTGCCATACAGCCGTGCATTGCAGCCATCGCGCGCAGCACCCAATGGATTGCCGGGCTGGCTGTGTTGGTGCGGAGTGAAACATCCAAGCAAATTTGCTGGTCGGTGTTAGAATTGGGCAGGTGTTTGGGTTTAGGGGAGTCAGGTTTGGCTTGCGGAAAGTTGACGTTCCGGAAGGGTTTGAGATATCTGGCGGCAAGCGAGGCCTGCGAGGCGTACTCACTTGACTACGGTCTACTACTACGAAAGAGTGCGGTACCTACCCTACCTACCAGCCACATGTGGCGGGGTGAGAGACAGAGAAAGAGAGAACGGGACAGTCCCATACAGTCCACCACCGGAGTTGAACCAAAGAGGAAGAAGTAGAGAAACATCCTTGAAGATTGTGGAGTAGGTAGGTAGGTAGGTTTGGACTTTTTAACTTGCTCACATGTAATTATTTATTTCTTACCAATTACTTATTTTTTGATTTTTGCGATGTACTGTACAGTATGATCTTTAAAATTGGTTTGGTTTCTGCATTGTTATTATGGCAATTATTGCTATGGACTATGGACTATGGACTATGGACTTACGAAAAGAACAGCCTCTCTCCTTCTCTCTCAACTCTCTCCCTCATACTTTGCTGCTGCTGCTCATCTCATGTTGAGCTCGGCTACCGGCTGCTGCCCCTGATTTTCCTGCCCTTTGCCTCAGCCTTACTTTTAGCAGCAATAGCCCTTCCACCACCACCACCACTACTCAATTTACTTTTCCCACCATGACGTCGATCCCTTCCACTGGCCAAGCTCCCCTGAGGAAATTGTGGTTGTTGCCAATCAGAACTAAGCTCAATGGTAAAGCTTCTATTTAAAGTTATCTGGACGCAAACATGCCCATTGGATCACAGGACCTGGTCGCTGCGGCTGAACTTGCCCTCGTCCTCCAGATCCCCTCTTGGCAGTGGTGTCGGAACGCAGGCTTACCGGTAGTCGTCCACGGTACGCAGTGTTTCCGAGGTCATCGACACGTACCGTATGATCGATCATCCAATTTGTTTCCCTGCGTGGGTTGTTTATCGAAGAGGTGGACGCGCCATGGTTTCCAAAACATTTAACTGTACAGAGGCGTGAGAGGCTCAAGAGGATATGTTTCTTCATCAAGTTTTGGGTTTGAAAAGACGTCCGTTCTGTGAACTTTGAATCATTAGGCCGACAGAAAAACATGAGGCTCGCACGGGCCAGCTCGGGAAGGCTGAAGATCTTGGCAACTCTTTGACACTCCTCTGAAGCACGAGGGGATCGGATCTGCGCGAGGCGGTTTGGATCTCTCACAAGTCACAACTCTTCAGATGGTTCATGTCGATGATCTTCAAGTTCTGCGAAAATTTCAGGGCAGCTCAACTATTGCGAAACTCATTAGAGGACTTGGCATGGTGCATCTTTAGCCTAACTTCGTCAAAGCCTTCATATTCAGAGCTACTTAATCAAATCAATCAAGACGTTGTAAACTCAGTTGTTGGAAGCATAAAGATGCACATCCCACAACAAGAGTTGACCTGCATTGCAAAGAACTTCAGAAGCGAGCGCAAAAGGAGGCAATAATCAACTCTCGAGAAACATCGCGTGTACCTCGACTGCCCCACATGGGTTATCCTTCGACCTGAACGAGGCTTCCAAAATGTCCTTCAAATACGTAATTTAAAGACTTGCTCTGTATATGCCGTGCTCCCATTGTCGGCAGTGGCTAGACTGAAGTCACAGCTGGGCTCACTCGATGCTGATGGGAATTCAGGAGCCCGCAAAAGGGATTTATCTTAGGGGGGAATTTATCTTAGGGGGTGCTGCTTTTACCAGATCTTGGGCGCATTATTGTCGTCTACAAGACCCAGACTAACGGAGTAGCCGTAAGCCCGTACGAAGGTACACTGAGTCGCACTGCCATTGTGCAATGACTCTAGGCTCTCGCTGATTCATACGGAGTAACAAGCATTGAGTTCATCATGAACAGGAAGCTTTTTATGAAATCTATCTTTCTCGAAAATAGACTGAAGACACCACCGTCCTTGGCGGGAGGTAAATCTCTCACCCTCCACCATGGAAACAAGTCCTCCAAAGCGTCTAATACGGTTGTTGCTGAGCAGGGATTTTATGAAATCAGAACTGGAGAATAAATACCAAGGTAATGCATTTTAGAAGAAGCTGCTCCTTGCGTTGCACTAGCATCACAATGCCATACCCGATTTCCCTGAATGTCAAATAAGACGCTCAACTTTTATTACGATTCAAGCTTGTGATAGCAAATACGATGAGTATATAGATGCATGCCTTGGGACGAGAGTGACAAGGAAGGACATCAAAGCCCAATACGAAAAGGTCGTTTAGCTCTCGAGGAGAGTCGTCAGGTGCAACGACGGCGATGCTGTAGCTTGCCATGACCACTAGAAGGCAGGCTTGTCTATGATGCTCCGATAGTCTTTGAATTGTGTATGGAGAGAGTAAGCTCACCAACTCGTGAAAGAACAGCAATGCCATTTCGCGGTTCTGTCCACCCCAGCCATGCATCTCTCACTGCTGGTCTTTGTGGTGAATATCTCATGTGGTTTGCAGGTGATCGGTACATCGGTACATCTCTGAAGGAAACATATCAGAATTACCCTCAATTTCTAGCCGGGTGAGGTGTTGCGCACTTGAATGGAATGAGGTCTGGGTCGATCATGTGATCAATACCTGCTCGCGGATTGTAGCGCTAACCGAGTCTTAGCGCCCACATCCTCAACATCTGCAAAATAATTCACGCCAAACGTAATATCTCAGCATCAACACACGACAAATCCACGACCGTCAAGATGGTATGTACCTTTATTCTCATGCTGCGGAATTGGAGGGGGAAATGAATTCAATGTTGCGATTCGAAGCATGACTCTGGAACATGGGAGCGTGGAGGAATTTCGAAATTGCGACGACGAGCCCCCCAAGCGCACCGAGACATCAGAGAAAGATTTCATTGAGAGAGACGGACAATTTATTAGAATGCAACTTTTGGAACCATCAATTATTGACAGCTGTGGTGTCTGCGGCGGACGTTGGGGCGCATCTCGAGCACGAATTCAGAACGGCGAAACTGAATATGGAATACAGGAGGGGCAAAAGAAGAGGAGCTGACATGTTATTTTTTGCAGGTTAACGTCCCAAAGACCAGACGCACCTACTGCAAGGGTAAGGACTGCAGAAAGCACACCCCAACACAAGGTCACACAATACAAGGCCGGAAAGGTATGAATTATCCTCTTCCGCAATCACGAAGCCTTCGAATTTCGATCCGCACAATGAGCCAAGCACATTGAGTTTTTGGGATAGGGACTGACTGAAGAAAAAAGGCTTCTCTTTTCGCGCAAGGAAAGCGTCGTTATGATCGTAAACAATCCGGTTATGGTGGTCAGACAAAGCCCGTTTTCCACAAGAAGGCCAAGACTACGAAGAAGGTTGTGTTGAGATTAGAGTGCACGGCATGCAAGACCAAGGCACAATTGGCGTTGAAGCGTTGCAAGCATTTCGAACTTGGGTATGCCAACTCTCTCTCAACTTCTGCACTAAGCAGAAGAAAACGACCAAAAGCGAAGGACTTGATGCTAATATATCGTGTTTTATAGTGGTGACAAGAAGACCAAGGGTGCGGCGTTGGTATTCTAGATGTGTCAAATCTCTCATGATGGTTCGTTTGGGCATGGGCTGGATTCGGTATTTACGTGGGCTTTGTCACTTTCTTGTGGGGGGGAATACAATCAAAAATACAAACACCCGCTGGCTTGACGTCTAACTACTGAAGGAAACATGGAGCAAGGTTGCATTTTCCGATCTTGTATCTATTTCCGTGTTGTGGAGTGCGGTGGAGCATAACAAAGTACGCTGATACCTACCACCTCACAAATGTCTTTTCTCGATACGACGTACACCCATCTGTGATTGTCCTATGCATGCATTGTGACTGCGGACTTGGGCCCTAGGATTTATGGACTCGTGGAAGTCATGATATGGGGAGGGGGGTTGGGTATACAGTTACACTACTAGTGTCTAAATGACACTATGGGCTAGAAATTATGGATCCAAGTACTTTACGTACATCTCCCGCTCCATTCAAGACATACAGAAAACCCCCCTTCCCTCCCTCTCTCCATCTGGCGCGCACTCTCATAGCCTCGCATTTCCATTACCACTAAGCCTCGCCCATCTCTTAAACCCCTCCACCACCCAAACAACTCCGATAACAAGAAAAACACAATCTGCATTTCTACTTCTCCCCCCTCTTGAACACTTGAACGCTTGAAAGTTCCCAACGTTCCCGAAGTCCCTAAGAATTCTTGAATTTCTTCATGGTCTGCTTGCTTGAAGATTTGGTTCAAGAGATTAGATTGGTCGGTTGGCTTTGAAGATTTTGAAGGTTCGGTAATAGCTTTCGGACGTTTATGTTAATAGAAAGAATGGAATTGAGAAACTAAGGAGTGGACAGGAGAGAGACGATAAGAGAGGAAGGAAGGACTTTGAAATGATTTACAGGTAGGTAGGCAGATAGGTATCGTTAGCTCTATATTAGGTAGTTTTGTCACACCTACTCAGGTACTTATCAGCATGGAAATAGAATTTTTTATTTATTTAGGTGGTAGATACGTAGGTGAGTAATTATATAATAAACAAAGGAAGGATGTGTATTGTCAAAATCTAGTCGCCAACTTACTTCAATTTTTAAGTTCTTGTCTTGTCTCGAAAATTAGTAAGGTCGAATTAGCATGTTGAATTTCTCTGGAAAGCTTAATATCCAAAAGGTTTAGAGTAAGGATATATATATATATACAACTCTCGTTTCTACATGAAGTAATGCTTTTTAGGAGGGGAGTATTCTTGAGAGGAAGGAGTCTAAGAACCTCTTTGATGGTTATAGGTGACATAGATCGCGTTACAGCTCAGAGACTATTGACCTTTCTAATATGTTGAAATGCCCTTGAGGCCGCTTAAGGTAAGTAGTATGTTACGCACCTACTAATACACCAAGAACTAGGTTGATATCTCTGCTCTGCAACTTCTACTTTTTCTACTTTTTCTGTCTTGACATGCTATATTCTCTTTAACTTATCAACTAACTGAATGAGGAGTGATTCCATGTAAGTCACAAAATCTTTTTGTAATAATTCTGAGACTCGATCTAATCTAAATTCTAGTTCATCTGCTTGCTCTGTAAACAAAGTCTTGCTTGCTAGAGAAATCATATCAAGTACTAGAGAGATATATACCTCATGAATATCAAAGTCTACCGATGCCCTTCCCCCTTCCCTCATCATCAACACCCAAAAGAACCCCAATCCTCAATCTTCAAAACCTTTAAAATCCCTTTCCCAGCAAAACAGTCTTCCCACCACCATACCACAAACTACCCTCTCTACAATCAATACCCCTCTCCTGGCCAACAACCCACTCAAACCCGGCTTCAGGATCCCAAAATTCCTTTTCGAGTTCGGCGTTAACGATTTCGATTGCTTGAATCCATTTCTCTCTCTTTTCGGGAGTGTCATGATCGGATTGGGTGAGGAATCTTCCGATTGTTATGTGGCTTGATGGGACGACGTAGCGGGAATTGATGGGGACTTTTTGGGTTGCTAGGGCGAACAGATCACGGCGTAGGTGGTGATATGTGTATTTATCGTCGTGAGTTGTTGTCTGTTGGGTTTTAGTCCGTGATTCAAGTATAAAAATATGGGATGGAAATTGATGGGGCTGAGGATTAAGTTTACCGAGGAGTTAGATGTGGAAGGAGATGAAGAAGCTGCTGGTAGGAAAGAGAGAGAGCTAGAGCTGCACTGTCGTAGGATAGTAGAGGTTTGATGAGTCGGGCTCGGTGTGTGTATATGTGTAGTTGACCATGGTGGTTATGGTTGAATCACCTAGTGTGGAGAGAATACTGTGGATTTCTGGGGAGGTGATAGAGTGTGTTACTTCGAGGGCTGTTAGATGGAGGTTTGAGATTGGCATGAGCCAGAGGTCTGTGAAAGATGGGTGTTAGTGTGGGTGGATTGAGAAATGGTAATGGATATTTGTGATGGGAATTATAGAGTCATATGAGTCTTTATTCTGAAATATAATGTAGAATTGTGACAGTTGCTTATCGCACACGTTGTCTAGATTATTTGAAGTCAATTATGACTGATGGAGAACTCGACTAATCACTTGATCTCAAATATAGTTTCAATCACTGAACCTGATCGAAGATGTCGGATATGAATTCCTGGACTTTGAACATTACCACGCTCTTAGAAACAAATTCGAGCACTTGAAGATCTGTGTTCATGTTCACACTCGTCCAACTCTCAAGATATCTCCTCTCTGCAAACCTCATCATCTAACTAGAAAAGGCCGATTCCACATAAGGTACTTGCCATGTAGCTGTTGGCGAAGGATAAAAATATGATATAAAAGAGCAAGAACATACTTGGAGCCAATTCTCTCAACCGTTTTTGAATCCGTTCGACGAGATCACGAACATGCTTTGGAGGACGAGCCCAGAAGACGAGACAATGCCTCGGATCCTCAAAACCAGGTTCAATGGATGGGTCCTCCAACTTCTGAAGGATTGGGTCCACAATCAGACCTTTGAAGGAGGGAGAAAGCAGAGCTTCCTTCTGTTGAGCATTGCGAGTTGTGCGATGCGTGCTGTAGCGGGCTTGGATCTCAGCCGGGTCATCATTGCAAGCTTCGATCAAGGCATCGTATGGATTTGCATGAGATCCAGAATTTATACCCGAGAGATCCTCGAACTTGTTGCTGGCATCAGCAGAGCCTGGGAAGGCCATCTTTGAAGACAAGGATGAGGGTAGCTATTCACGATGTTGTTGTGGTTAGGGAGGAGTCTATTGTAAGGTGGTCCGAGGGTGGGTAGGTACCTAGTTAGTTATTGGCAGAATAGGTATGAAGATCTGGGGAAGGAAGGCGGTCGTGCAGCCTTGCATGCTGAATCAGCCATGTCCTTAGCATCAGAACCACAGCTTTTAGTGCTATTTTGTCTCTTCTGTCTCTCCAATGAGACTGAACACAAACAACCACAAGCCCATGTGTTCCATTTCGATCTTTGTATCTAATTGATGAGAAGTTCCAGTTTCAGTTGTGATTCAAAGAAATCTGCTAGGATCTAGGTATCTTGTTCGACTTAGTTGTCCTAGCCTCAGGCATTACATTATTTCAACATTTGCACAGCGACATCAAAACCACTATGACTATGAAAACTTGTGAATCCAACATTTGCATAAAGATGGTTTCCATGTATACAAGTACACAGGAAAAGGCTCATCCAGGGTAACTTTGCTTCTGAACTTACTGTAACATCTCGATATTCAGATCCGGATCATCTCTTGTTATCGCTCGGATAGATACGAGGTAGAACTAATTGCGAAGATTATCCGGATCACAGGATCCAGTCGCGTCTTCCCAAACGCGTCCCATCGCGACTGGGGGAAAAAAGTTCATGGGCATACTTTCATGTTGGCATTTTCTTTTCCTTTCTCCTTTTCTCCCTTTTCGCCCTGCATACTTGACTCAACACTCGTTAAGTCGCCGGACTCATTGCAAATACTCCCCGTATAGACTAGAAGTAAGTCTTTCCGAATCTCGAATGACGAAGGATCTATGGACCATGATCTCGTTGCAACTAAATCCCAGCCCTAGTCCTTCTTGAATGTATATCTCGTCGGTAGTATCAAGACTTCAACGCTAACATCTGCGAGGTTAGCTCCATTACTGTATATCGTCTGCCTTCATTATTCGAACCCTCAATTGCTTCCTCTCTTATCAGATTGGACGAGATCCCCCGAGTCCCTCTCACAGTCCTTCTCTGGGACCACAACGAACAAAGCGCATATCTATAACAGCCAGTCGGCATATGCTTTTCTGTACATATAATTGATCGTGCCTGGGATAGATAAGACACCTTTTCTTCATCTGTGAGTGATTTTGTTGGCATCCACCGGAACGAAGACTCCTTCTGCGAGTCTCTATCTTTATTTTTGATGCTCAATACTGACGCCTATTGCTGCAGCCTCTGCTTTTGTAATTGTTCGTAGCGTATTCTTTATAGGAACCGTAAGCTAGCGTGGATCATCTGACTAAGACCGTCAGTGTCTGCAGACTCATCTTATTACTGGTAACTGACCTTAGCTTTGGCGATCTTCCTTCTCCTTGGCCATGTCAAGCCAGGCCAATGACCTATTCCATTCTTGTTACTGTGAAACCAGACGCTAACCAAAGAATCTTCCAGTTTTACTCATCTCATCGGCGAGATATTTAAGACCACAATCGTTGTGAGGTCTCCCGTTTCAAGAGCGGTTGATTGCCTCTTTCTAATGCGATACTGGCAACCTCACACAGGCTTTAGCACCTCTGTATAAGTACTCTTAACACAAGAGGATCCTATCACTGATACGGGTTTTCATGACCATGCACAAATGTCTGCCGTAGAAAATCGTCTTCTCTTTGGTATGTTCATGCTCATTTTAGACTGGAAGCATACTTGCAAGAATACCAGCGTTATACTGTTGGCCGAACACCATTCTTCAGACTACACCACACTAACACTCTGTAGCAACTTTGCCGTTTTATTTAACTTCGAGATTGGCCGGACTAAGCGATCTGGCCCTCTTCCTATCCCGGCGAAACTTTTGAGCAAACCAAGCAAACGACGACGTCCTTAACGCACTCTTCACTTTAAGCGAGACAGTGCCAGTGTCGTGTAGGATATATACTGACTCTTGACTCTTGAGTAGTAGTATATGGTCACCTACCTGTTCTAGGACTGCCTTGGCAACTAATTGCCTTTCAAAGTCGCACCTCACTGATTCGAATATTCAAAACTCTCTTGGGGCTTCTCACCTTTCTGTATATATGACACTTTCCTTGCGGGGGCCGGGAGTACTTACAGCATCTTAATCATTGCATTGGCGATTGATATAATATGGGCCAGTCTAGTCCAAAAGATGTTGGATCGTCAAGTTCTGACCGGGAATCTATTTCTTCCATCCCAATAACTCCCAGACGGCGAGTAAGTACTCGTATAAGCCGTAGTAACTTGTCGCTGTTGTCATCTCGTTCCCCAGTATATTCAGATTACAAAGTGGGTCCGCAAGAGGAGGGTATTCGTGCATCAGGTCGGCGTAATGGTTCTGTGAAAAGGCGTGTTACTGTTTTACCTATTGGGTCAGACTCAGATTCTTACTACGATGGGGAAGAGACTAACCATAGCTACAAAATCAATCGCAATCATACTGTACGGGAAACTGCTCTGAGAACTCGAAAAAAGGATTCGCCCGCTCTTTGGTAGTCTCGATCGTCAGAACAGAAGATGTGAACAATATTGATGGAGAGGTGTCTCACCAAAAACAGATATAGAAACAGATGCAGACGCAGACGATGAGAGAAGCTCCAGGCTATGTAAAAGACAATCTCCTGTCTCGGGATGTTCTTTCTAAGCCCATGACTGTTCTGGACGATGGCCTGCCCTTGTCACACCCGGAGTCTGTAATATGGAAGGGACAAGGAGAGACAAATTTCGCTGTTGTGGTCTCAAGTGCCCCATCATCTCGAAGAGCAGCCAATCGAAGCAGCCTTGGTACAATATCTCAGTCGAGGCACAATGCTATTGCTGCTGGAGGAGGATATCCAATCAACAGGCGACTTGGGGACAAGAGCACGAGTGCTTTCGAGGGGACCGATGACGAAAGTAAGTTTTGTAAGACATTCGCTTTGTCTGTTGATATCTACTGGCGTGCCTTGCTTTCCTGTCAAATGGGGTCTTTGATCAGTATCAACCTTTTCAGCTGGCATTGCCCTCCTTACCTTAAGTCTTATCGAAGGCTTGGACCATCTTGGGTCATCTAGTCCTCATCTCCACCCAGTTGGCGATAGGGAAGGAGGCATATCTTTCTCTACTGGCTAGCTAGTGTTGGCCATTTCTATTTGTGGCCAAGAGCCTCTGGGGCAAGAAAGCGATGAAGCGATAAAGCAGTCAAGGTTTATGTACTGTGTTTTATGATGAAGCTGCAAATAGTAATAAAGGCGGTGGGTAGTTCAAGCTGGTTTTCTGCGATTACTGAAGGGATTTGGGCTTCGTTGGGTTAGCTTAAGCTTGAGCAATTGTCCCCAGCCAAAATTTCAAAACCACCCCACCTCCACCACACCATCCCACACAACACAACACAATCACCCCAATCTTCTTTTCCTTGTTCGCATACTACCTTGCAATTGCCAAAAGCATCAGAGAGTACCTTGTATCAATCGGAGAGCAGCTGCCATACCCAGTAAGTACTGTTTTCCTCGAGGGCCATTGGCAATTCAACGCGTTCTCATCTGCGAGAATATCCTTGTTCAGATCGAGGTCTCCAGCACCCTCCCTCTGCTTTGCAGTGCCTTTGGAGAGTATATTGGAAGTCCAAGAAGCCTCGTATGCTAATCTTCTGCAACTTGGTGTTGTAGTTGATCGCGTCCGCAATTCTAGTATCATCGCGCAACACCCCCTTCCTACCCACACTACCAAAGAAAAGAATCAGCACTCCTTTGAAGCATCTTATTGTTTTACAACGTCCTCTTACGCAATCTGCTTATATCTGTCCTTTCATTTCCAGTTTCCATCGAAGCAGTTAGCCTGAGCTCTTACTGCTGCCCACCACACACACTTTGCACCGAATATCTCAACACTTCCGTTTCTTTCGGCATCTCTCTTTGTATTCTTTTTGATCAATCCGCCAGCACGTTCCTTACTTTCAAGACTTCAAGACTCTAGATGCTAACATTCAAATCAGGAATTCCCTCAGACAACCCCTCAACCTTGCTACCTTCTGTTGCAATAATGCCACCCCGTAGGCGGGCGAAGGCCATGCCCCAGTCTCGAGAGGAGACCAATGCCAGTGTAGAAGATCATTCTCCATTGGTAAACATGACGGAACCTGCAGAGTTCGATCTTGAAGATCACGGCATCCTTGTTCCGCCGTCTAACAGTGAACAAGAACTAGATAGTGATTCAGACGAATCAGAATTTGAACAAAGCGAAGAAGAGCATGCTGGAGACGATGAAACTCATCCAAAAAAGCGCCTCAAGACAGCGCAACCAGAAGAGGTAGACTCTGAAAAGGAAAAAGGTAAATTCCATTGCACGCTTTCTCATGCTCCGCCCTTTGTTATTACTTACAGTTGTCACATCTCCCTTCCTCTCCAACCCTAATCATCCCAATCTCTAATAACGAATTTTACCCTATCCTGCTTTTTATCTCTTTATTTACATAGTTGACTAACATAAACAGATGAGCATCTTGATGAAGAATCTCGGCATGACAGCGGTATGGCCTGGAAGAAGAAAGATTGCAATAAACCAGCTACTTCTACCTACTTCTACCCGTGCTAAGGCAAGCACTAACGCCGGTGCTAATTTTACCTTCAAACTTGGATATCAACCTGGGTTTGCGCCAATCAGCACAGTTGAGGGCATCATCAGCGACATGGTCAAAAACGGAATTCAAAAGCTTGATGGCCTGAAAGACGTCTTTGAGAGCAAGCGAGTCTGGAGAGTTGGAACGATGTGTTCCGGCACAGAAAGCCCAATTATCTTCATGCAGCTTGTCAATAAATGTATGTCTTCTCATTCTAAGCTGACAGAGTATCTAACTAACGTTTGGTGAAGATCTGCAAGTCAACGAACCTGATTGTAGATTTGACATTGAACATGTCTGGTCGTTTGAGATTGTCGAATTCAAACAGGCATACATACATACCAATTTCAGCCCAAAGAGACTGTTTCGTGATGTGAGAGATTGTCGAGAGCCCCTCAAGAAAGAGGACGGGGGTAAGATGATGGCGTAAGTCCCACTTCTCAATTTCTGGAAACTCTTGCTAATTCCTTCGGTAGACTCACAGCATATGGGGCACGAGAGGAAGTGGAGGGGGGATCTGGATATGGTTATTGCGGGCACTTGCTGTGTTGACTTTTCCAATCTCAACACGAAGAGACTTGACATTCAAGGTGGCGGTGAATCTGGAGATACATTCTTGTGTTTGCTTCGATATTGTGAGGTAAAGCGACCGAAGGTTGTCATCCTCGAGAATGTCGAAACTGCGCCCTGGTTGATGAAGACCAAGAAGGACACAGATTCTGAAGAAGACGAACCCACAACCAGAAAGAAGCAGAAAGACAAGCCTGCTAATGTCGCCGTTCCGCACAAAGATGGCCATGCAAGTTCCTTTGAAGAAGCGTTCATCAACATAGGCTATGTGTCACAGCTTACGGTACTAGATTCAAAGGACTTCTACATCCCACAGACACGCAATCGTGGCTACATGATCTTCATAGACGCTTCTTTTCTTGGGAACAACATGGACAACAAGAAGTTTCGTGAACCTGATGGTTACGGTACTTGTTGGAAGAATGCAGTAAACACTGTCAAGCGTCCTGCCTCTGTCCCCTTTGATGCATTTCTTATGGATCACAACGACGACGCCCGCCTCACCGAGGTTGCACCTCCAGAGAAGAAAGACTCCGGTAGCTCTGACTGGACTCGGTGCTCTCAGCGTCATCAAGAGGCCCGGGAAACCCTGAAGGTTGGCCATCTCCATCCAGTCACGGACTGGCAGTTTGGTGGTGCTTGCATACTCCCAGACAACTTTTCTCCGATACTAGCAACGCTTGGAGAGCGAGTTTTAGACTTCTTGGAAATCAGCCACCTAAGAGGTGTCAAGAGAGGATACGACGAGAATTACATGAGTCGTTTTCCAGATATTTCCCAAAATATCGATATCAACTCAGGAGTAGACACGATTTCTTCTGGCATCACCGGGTGTATCACTCCAAGTGGATATGCAGTATCAACTTTCAGAAACCGACCATTGATCTGGCTTGAAGCTATATCTGGCCAAGCAATTGATGCAGGAGAAGTTGATTTCAACCGAATGGATGATAGACAAATCCGAGATCTTGCTGGCAACGCCATGACTATGTCTGTAGTTGGCGCAGCTATCTTTGGTGTTCTGTCTGTCTTTTCGAGGCCATTTTTGAGAAAGCCTACGGCCCCCCGTGCTCAATTGGATTTTCCACAAGACAAGGAAGTACTTCCTGGCAGAGGACTACTGAAATCGAACACCCTGCAGACCTTCCGTCCCCGCGCTGTACTGTCCCCGCAAGAGGCGAAGACTCTCGCTGGTGAAACTGCAGTTTTGTGTATGTGTGAAGGTTCAACAGTCTCGAAGAATAGGGAATTCAAGCGTTGTAAGTCATGTGGCCACACATCCTGTGTGAAATGTGGGCGAAAGCCGGCACATGATTATGCTGGCATTCCCGACGAGGAGATCGCTTTACGTAAAGATCCTTCTATCCTCCAGGAGAAACTTTTGGCTTTCTTGCCCATGAAGATTCTTTTGGAGCCCCTTGCTGATACATTTTCTGGACTCTCTAAAGCCAAGCCCGAGACTCTTTACGGCCTTGATCAGACAACCACTTCTCCCACTTCTCCCAAAGGCAAGAGTCAATCTGCAAAAGGCAAATCTCGTATGAAGACCACAGCTAAGAAGCAAACATCTAGCTCTGAGCCAGATACTTCGTCTGAGTCGGAACCTGAAGGAAACAGATTTTGCCCAGAAGCAATTGTCAAAGAAGATTGGTCTGAGGCCATTCAGAAGGCATTTCAAGCACAACTGATCTTCTGCAAGATAACTCGTGGCAAGACCTGGACAGTGACTTATGAGTCAAAGTACAGCAAGCTTGTGCTAGAAATGAGCAAAGGATATGCGCAATGGACTCTCTATGCCAAAGTCGAAGATCATGTTCCGGTTGGCAGCAGCCTCAGAAACCTATTTCTTCACCCAGTTGCACGAATGCAACCTTCTCAAAACGATTTCTTCGCAGGGTCTTGGTCCTTTTGGCTTCCTGAGAAACACACATTCCCCATTACAATCAAGGCAGGTGGCTCTCGTGTCAAATCGTACGAAGCAACTCTAGGAATACCTGGGTTCGACGAAGAAATACATTCTGAACAGCTCGTGACTGTCCCTCCTCACATTTACACAGAGTTTGATGTGAACCTCAGTGGTACATACAGACTCAAACCAAACTGCGGGTGCCCCGTTCGAGACCCTACATGTGAAGGAGGCAGAGAGCAGCCAAGGACCGCTGTATCTAGTCTTAGACCATGATCCAATCCAAGACCCAGCTATGAACCGCTTTGTCTTCACACAAGACCTAAGTAAGAAGACATGGCCTGCAAAGCGCGAGGTCTTTGGAAGTCTGCGCCCCATTGGAGACCAGCGGGAAGCTTGCAAACAGCGGGCGCTTAACCCTGAAGGTACTAAGGGTACTTCAACAGAGCTCAGTATTTTTGGGAAATGGAAGCAATTCGACGAGCTTCGGTTTGTGGACGCTAACGTCATGAGCAAAGATGTCATCGTATACAAACACATCTCGCAGCCGGAAAACCAATCACGATTGATGAGCATTCATGCCATACCACCACAGCTGTGTTCCAATGTGATGGACAGCTACCCGACGGCATATCGTTTCCATGGAAAGTTGGGAAGTGGCAGCGGGTGGAGCCTTCGACCTGTACAGCATTGCGAGTTCATGGAGCTTGGCTGTATTCTTCAGTCCTCATGCAGCCAAGTTACCCAACTGAGGGTTCTTGGCACCAATTTGGAAACCTACATGACCCAACTCGGTGTACTACTTGTGCGCCGGACCCACCAAACTTGCTGTGGGTCGAAGGGAGGAAGGTAACAAAGGGGAAGAAGGCAAAGAATGCCAGTGCAAACAATGCGAGCCAGCCAAAGAAACAGAAGCTGCTTCCATACGAAGCACCCGATATGGCTGGCAAGTTCGAGAAGGACCTTAAGAATAGGCCACGTGGCTTGGAATGCTTTGGACTGGCAGCGGTGGGAAAGCTGAAGATCAACATCTCCTTCAATCCGAAGCCTCTTATGCATCAAGCCGAGGCAAGTTTGATAGAGAATGGAGCCAACACACCAGTCCGGACATCGTATCGCCTCGTCACTGGTGATTTCGCTGAGCCGCCAAAACTGCAATTACTGGAATTGCCAAGCTGCAGCAATGAAGACACAGTCAAGCGATCCCAGTTTCCGACCTGGGTACCCAAGGAGACCAAGCCTTATCCTGGGCAATTCAAAGCTCTTGGGTGGATGCTGAAGCAAGAACGAAATCCGGAGCCCTTCACACTGGAAGAGGTTTTTGAGTCATGGCTACCAACGTTTGGCTATCGTGCAGAGGGAAAGGCTGAGACCAGAGTCACGGTCAGGGGAGGGATTGCTGCATTCCCAATTGGGTTTGGAAAGACCCTCGTTCAGCTACTCCTCCATGCAACTCAGTTTGACAAGGATGAGCAAGAAGCTGAAGAACTTGCCGAAGACCAAGAAACTGGTGTAATTCCGCTGCGGGCAACCTTTGTTTTCGTCCCTTCTCATCTCACACAACAGTGGAAGAGCGAAGCCGTAAAGTTCTTAGGCAAGGAATATGAGGACAAGAAACGAGGAAAACAGATTATTGAGAGACCAGTTCTTGTTATCAACACAATTGACCAGCTCTATAAAGCCAAGGTTGGGGACTTTAAAAAGGCTCGTCTAGTCCTCATCAACTATTCGCTCTGTGGCACGGACGCTTATCTCAAGAAGATGGCTGAATTTACTGGAATGGTTGAGCCGGAAGCAAACGGTTCTGCGCGTGCAAAGGCCACATGGTATGCTGCTGCATGCGAACGTGTTCGTGACCATGTCAAGGTGTGCCGTAAAGATATCACGAGTCTTTGGGATACAATTCAGAAAGCCAAGCAGCAAGCCATACAAGAGGCGAAGGAAGTTTCAAAACTAGTTGTCGTACCTTCTAGACGTTTGAGGGGCAAAGCTTATCAAGACGACAAAGACAAGGCTGAATTGTCGGTCCCTGAATCTGCTCAAGACTCTATCAATAAGTCCAACAACAAGAAGCGAAGTATTGACGATATGGAAAAGAAAAATGGAGAGAAAGACAAACCCGAAAAGTTGCCCCTCAAAGGACTTGAATCAATTGACAACATGCCTGTTCTAAGCTTACAGATTTTCAGACCAGCGCGAGTCTCTGTTGATGAGTTTACGTACTTAGAAGGCAAACTCGCATTCGCAGCACTGATCATTCAAGCTATCCAGACAAGCTCAAGATGGGGTCTGTCTGGCACTCCGCCCATGGAGAATTTTGCCGAAGTCAAGACTATCGCAAAGTGGGTCGGCATCAACTTGGGCAGAGACGATGAAGCATCTATGAAAGCTGCTCAAGCTAAACAGTTGGCGAAGGACTTCACGAGCAGAGAGATAATCATGTCACAAGCACAGAAACCATCATCCCGATGGATCTACGACAGACACCAAAGTGCAGCCAAGTTTCTGAAGCACTTCACTCGCCAAGGAAAACTCGACATAGCGAAAATCGAGTGCAAGTCTATCATCCGTCTTGCTTTTCAGAGTTGGCCAGAGCATCTCTTCTATCAGGAGATGACACAGCATTTAGTAGCATCGATGCTCAAATTCAAGAAGGCGAAAGGCAAGAAGCTGAAATCAGACATGGTCACTACCGAGATTCACAGACTTAGCGCCGATTGTGTCGATTGCGAATCCGTGCTTATGGCCCTGGCAACTATTGCTCCTTCATGCATTGGTGCAAATGATGAGTTGGAGATTGATCAAACATCACTCATTAGACGTAATCAACTATACAAAGATATTCAAGAGACCTTCGTGGAATATGCTAAGAAAGCTGAATGGCTCTGGCATCACAATGAGATTGAAGACGACAAAGAGGCACATTTCTTTGCTGCATGGAAATCGCGTTTGAACAAGAATGGTCATGGTGATGATGAGGTGCATAAATTCATGGTCGATGCCATTAAGGAGATTCAGGATAAGGTCAAAGAGGACGACTGGAGACGCTTTTATTACAAAGATGGAGTTAAACCCAACGAAAAGATCAAGGGGGCCAAGATTGCACTCGAGAAGTTTCCAGTTGGAAAATATCCCAAAGCACCCTTCCTGAAGAAATGGACCAAGTCTGTCCATCTTCGGTATGTACTAGACGAGCTTTCAAGACTTGCGCGTCTTCTTCTTGTTAGCACCCGTCGTCGTTCCAGGTTGTTTAGCAACGTAGCAAGAGGATTTGAGGTTCTGGGCGACCCGGAAAAAGGCTACCAATGCGATAACTGTTCTGTGTACTTTCACCCACGCGATGCCAAATTCGGAGTAGCCTGCGGACACGTTTATTGCGGGCAATCATGTATGGACTCTAGCAAGGTTTCTGGGTACTGTCCTGTTAAGAACTGCAATGCTTCGGTTTATCCATACGCAGTAACCAACTTACAGGTCCTTGGGACCGGCTCAAGAGGCCTCGGTTTTATCGGAAAGCCTTTTAGGGAAAGCACGGAAGGAAAGAAATATGAAGACCAGAAGAAAACCGAATTGCAAATCACACTTACAAAACGCGGTCTAGATTCCAATGGCCTCAAGCCTGAACTTGTCGCTAGACTAAAGAAAGACGATGAGGTGAATGCGAAAGAATTTGCTAAAAAAAGCAAACAAGCCTATCCGACATTTTCAAGGCAAGAAGATTGAGGAGGTTGTCAAGCTTGTGCGCGCAATCCAGGAGAAAGGAGAGCATGCGCTCATTTTCATCCAGTTCGATCATCTTATAGATCGGATGAAGCATGGCTTGAACGTAGCGGGTATTGGCTCAGAGAGCATTAAAGATGACAGTACCGCAGCTGAGACGCTTTCAAGCTGGCAAAATGATGAAAAAGTGACACCCGCCTTGATATTAAAGATGGGCGCTGCGTCGGCGTCGGGAAGGTAAGAGAAACAATAAGCATAATACACGAATAGCCTGCTAACAACACCCTAGTAACCTGACCAGAGCCAACCATGTGATCTTCCTCCATCCTTACCATGTTAAGGACGTTGGTGCCCAGGTCAAATACGAGAGTAACAAGGCGCAGGCCATAGGACGAGCCAACCGAATCGGTCAGGAGAAGGTAGTCTACGTTTACGAGTTCTTGACTGCTAGAACGATTGATGTCGATATTGTCGAGCTACGCAGCAACCAGATACTTGACACTGTTAACAACAACATCGGCGGTCCAGGTCAAGCTCCGGACTGCGTCGACGCTTACTTGTCTCCTCGAGTTGGAAAGGAAATGCGAGGCCCTTATGCTTCTAATATTGCTGCGAAGCTGTTCGATCGAGATCCTTGAAACAACCGACTGACTTTGCTGCTGCAATACCGGACAGACAAACCGAGCTAGGCTTTCGCTCTATGATTATTCCTGGTCAAATCAAAAATTTGCATGGCTGGTGTTTGGAGATGTGGAGTTGGTGGAACAGAGGACTTGTGTATTTTGTGTGTGTGGGATTGATTTCTTCTTCGTCATTGTTTTACTTTTCTTTTTCCTTCTTGACAAAAACTGGCGTTCAGAAAATTTCAGATATGAGAAACGGTGGAGTTGATGGAGTTGATAGAGTTGATTGAGGGGGGTTGGTTAACTCGTTCGTTTGACTGTTTACCTTGGTATTTTTGGTACTGGTACTTTTTCTACCTTACCGTACCTTACCTTACACAGTCCTTTCGGGGTTTCTCTTTCTTCTATCAATCTTGTTATGTATGAAGTAGATTGATCCATTCTTTATGAATAGGGGAGATGAGATATGAGAGATGTAGGATTAAGAGAGAAAGAGAACAGAACCGAAAAAAGAAAAAAATTAGATATTTTTTATAGAGGAGGGTCATCAGCTTAGTCAAGAATTCTATGATGATCTGAAAATTTCTCTCTTTATTTTTGATTGGTTTAACTGATTTGCTTCTGCTGAGTGTGATTTTTGGTGGGGGTTGTGAGTTTCTGAGTTTTTTATCTAGAGCGTGACTTTGGCTGTTTTGAAGGTGTAGGTGTCAGAAGGAAGGGAGGGGTTTAGAGGGTAGGAGGTTGCATTGCGTGATTAGAAGGGAAATGGGGATGGGAATGAGGATGGGGATGGGGATATAGAATTGATATGTTAAGTTGGGTGAGGTAGGTAGGAGCTTTATCAAGGTAGATGGATGTGTCTTGAGTAGATTGTTGGGTTTAATGCCTATGGAGGAGGATTGGGTGTTACATGCTGGTACTTTAGAAATAGCTGGAGGATGTGGATGATTATGGGGGAGATTTAGTTGTGGAGTTTGTGGTGAGGAGACTAGGGGTTGTGAGGGGGGGCATTTGCGGAGGGATGGTTGGTTAAGAGATGCGCGGAGGGTTTAGAGGTGGATTATGAAGGTGGGTGATAGTTAGGGCATTTTGGGTTATGGGCCTTGTGGTTGTGGTCGCGAGGAAGTAGTAGAGGAATCGTTGAGCGTTGAGCACTTGTGAAGATGTGGAAAGTAGGAAGATAGGGTCTTGATTGATTTTAGCATGGCTATCTATCAGGATTATTGTGAGATGATAGGAGTTGCTGTTCCTGTTGGTTTTGTGTTTCAGGGTAGCGGTAGAGTCGCAGACAGATAGTGCATGCAGAGTTTTGTAGTGAGTTGGATTTGATTATGTAATTGTGTGACAATGTGACTATGTAGATGGTATGGCATTATATGATATGGTATCAATCTGTATGTGCAATTGCTCTTGTTTCCTTCACATGGTACCCTGGTCTCATGTCTAATAGTATTATCCGTAGAGGTTGAGGAGATAATGTTGATAGTGGTGGTGGTGGCGGTGCGCGATGTGGAGGTTTTGATTCCGGTCCCTGGGGTATTATTTGATAGACATGTATATTGAATTGGATACTTTATGGGGAGAGGCGATGGGGAGGGCTAAGCAGGCATAGTTGCTGTGAGGGAGGAGAACGGAGACGAAGGCGAGGAGGAGGGTTTGCGGCAGCTGGTGCCGTGTGGTTTGGAAAGGAGAGGCAGTCGGTGGAACCTGAGGAGTCTAGAGATTCGAAGGTAGATTAACGAACTGAGTGAGTATGGAGCGAAAGACGCGAATGATTTCCTAGACTATGACTTGGAGAGTGTTGGTTAGCATGGATTCGAAGTCGGGAGCTTGGTCGGTCGGGGTCTTGAAGAAGAAGGCTCTCTCTCACCTGCGAGGTGATTGGGAAGGATAGAGAGTCGGGGCTCATAGGGTTGATGTTCTTGAGTTGAAATACTGGCAGTGGATCATTCGTGCAAATTCTTCTTTTGGCTCTTGAGATTGCGTGGCGGAGGGTTGCTTGCTTGCTTGCCTCCCTTTGGTAGATGTGATAGGGAGAATACAGCAACACCGAACGAAGCACCTTAGATGTGAAGCTAAGTTAGGAACTACAGCACCACCACCACCACTGCCATCCCGAATTCAATTCATCAACTCCTGAACAGAAGCGAGGAATAGGCGAACAGGATAACTCAACAAGGGATCCGAGATACGATACGACACGCCATAATATTCTCCAAATCCTCGCTTCGAATACGAACCCCTTTTGAATAGTCTTTCAACTCCGACGATCATGTGATTTAAGCCAACAGCGCTGACAAATGCAGCTGGCCGGAGATGCCGGTTTCCCGTGCTCATCATGTCCTGTTGGTACCTGCCCGTCCTGTACAAGAAGAATTCCGTTGAGGTACTCCGTAACGTAATGCCGTCTGAAGACGTGGCGCGGCGCACATTTCCATCTTAGAGATAACATACATCATCATCGTTGTTGCCTTTGACAATCCAATACCTCTCTATCACTGCTCTCTCTGAATTTCCATCCAATTCATTCTACAGTATCTAACAAATTTGATTGTAAGCACGTCTTTGATACATTGATGACGATGGTGATGCGATAAGATAAGAAAAGAAGTCACTTATCAAAGAGCTCGGCTTTGGGACCTTGTACTGACTGACGTGCTCTGTACCTGAACGACATCGACAAAAATGGTTACTACCGTTCAAGTAGCCGCAGCCGTTGCGGCAAACATGTCACGCGATCAACGACAGCAGCAGGGGAATGGGGATGGTCTTGTATCACCGACTATTGATCTGAGATATGATGGTGGTGCGCAAGAGGAAACTCCTTTGTTGGGAAGTAGTAGCGCAACGAGAGTGGGTAGTTATGATGGCGGTAGCAAGAGCAGTACTTTGGCTGATAATGAGAATCACACTGATGGGGAGAATATCGATCATGATAAGGCCAATCAGGAGGTTAGTAGGTTGAGGGCATTGTTTCTCATGCTTAGTTTGTGGGGTTTGATCTTTTTGCAAGGTATGTTTTCACTTGTTGGTACGGTGGTGGGGTCATGAGGATATACTTACTGACCCATCGTAGCGTCCAATATCTCCATCATTACTGTTACGCAGGGGATTATTGCTGAGGAGTTGGATGCTTTTACAGAGACTAGTTGGTTTACTTCTGCTTACTTGGTTTGTTTTTAACTTCTCTTCAACCATAACGGTGCATGTACTGACAGAAGTTGTAGATTGGCATGTCATCATGCGCCCCTCTCGCCGGCCGACTAGCCACAATATTTCCACCGCGAAACTGCATATTTGGTGCGGCACTCCTCTTCTCGCTGGGTGGCCTCATCACTGCTTCTTCTCCATCCCTACCCTTCTTCTTACTAGGTAGAGCGATAAGTGGTATTGGTGGAGCGGGTATTATGACCATTTCCTTCGTGTTGGTCCTAGAGCTGAGCGGAAAGAAGAGAAGGGGACTTTTCATTGGTCTGACGAATACTGGGTTCACTACTGGTGTTTCCCTTGGTGCTGTTATTGCTGGAGCGTTGGTTGGTGTTGCTGGATGGGTAAGTGTTTAACTCTTTCCATTTGGTGGGGATGGCATCAAGTAGAATGGAATGTTGCTAATTGATCTCGGATGCATAGCGATTCCTGTTCTACGTTCAGACACCACTGGCTTTAATTGCTGGTGTGGGTATCTTCTTCAGTATTCCCAAGCATTTCACCTCTGGGCCGAAGAAAATCGATGGGGAGTCCATGATCTCGAAGCTTTCCAAGATTGATTATCTGGGAGCAGTTACATTGGTACTTCCCCTTTTACTCCTTCTGTTCTTTGATACTAACATCAGCCAAGACCTCAACAATTGTCCTCTTCCTCTTCGGTCTTTCTTCTGCAAGAATTCAATGGCTCCCAATAATCATATCTCTCATCCTCCTCCCTTCTTTCATCCTCAACGAGATTTACTACGCTACTGACCCCATCATTCCAATCTCAGTTCTCAAATCCCGCGGTGCATTATTCAGTTGCATTGCGCAGATGGGAATCATGGCCTCGAGATGGATGGTATTGTTTTATACTCCGGTATATTCGCTGAGTATTCGAGGCTGGAGCCCGGCAAGCGCAGGTAGTATTTTGGTTCCTACTAATGGAGGATTTGCCTTGGGCGGAATTTTGGCTGGGGCTCTTCATATCCGAAGAGCGGGCAGCTTTTGGGGGTATGTTCTTTTTCTCCAAGTTTACTTCATCAACCTACGCCTTCCATCTCACAAATTTGGTAATTGAAGAAGCTGAGGCAGACAAGCGTCTTGCGTTATTCTTGCCGATATCTAATCAGCCTCCTGACAAAGAAATGCTTCAAGGCTGACCTCCCCTCAACAGAGCTTGTGTAGTTTGCTACATCTGTTTCACCTTAACCCTGATCAACCTAGGCTTCATATCCAAAGCCGAAACGCCGACCTGGTTCTATATCCTCTCCACCTTCACAAACGGCCTCTTCACTGGCGCAGCCCTAAACTATACCCTCGCCCACGTCCTCCACCTCACTCCACCAGATACACATTACATCGTAACTTCCCTTCTCAACACCTTCCGCGGTTTTGCCGGTTCCTTCGGCTCCGCAATCGGCGGCGGATTATTCGTTCGGATCCTGAAATCTGGTCTGGAAACTGGGTTCAAGGAAAAGGGAACTTGGGATCAAGAGACTCAGAGTTTAATTAGGAGGTTATTAGGAAGTCCGGCATTAGTCCAAGGACTGCAGGGCGTGGAAAAGGAAGTGGCTGTCAATGCTTATGTGGGTGCATTGAAGGGATTATTCTTTGCTGGAGCGGGAGTTGCAGGTGTCATGGCTGTTGTCCAGGCTGGTACTGGTTGGAAGAAGGGGACTGTGTTAAGTGAGGAGGAGAGGGAGGAGGTTGGTATTGTTAGGGGTGAGATTGAGGGAGATGATGGGGCTGATGAAGTTTAAGTGTAGAATAGTAGGGAGGAGGGTAGACACATTAGTGAGAACGATAGTTACATACGTGGTATTGAACTTAAGGAGTTGGGAAAATAGAATGATAGAATAGAATTAAATGCGTAAGCTGATTCATGTCAAGTTTTGCGCTAGAGTATAGATAACCATGTTACACTTTGCCTTATAGTCAAATAAAAATGAAAGATAGATTGACGAGGTTCTAGTGTATAGATAGAGTATATAGTAGTTAGATTATACTCCAGAAATGAGAAAGACACAGGTTGGATTTCTCCTTAGATTACTACCTCTTCAGAGCTATACTACACACTGTCATAAACGCTAAACTAAGTAACAATGTATAAGGTAGGTAGGTAGGTAGGTAGCTAGTTTTCAGTGTCTGAGAATAAAGCCAAAAAAGAAAAGGTAGCAAAGCATTTATTACCGTTATGAACGAGTTCTTTATTAGGGAACAACAAATGTACAGTACAAATGAAAGAAAGGTCGTTTAGAGTTCTTTGAACATAGATAATTAATAATTGGAATAATGGAGGAGATAGGTAAGATGTGCTTGTTAAACAGACGGAGATAAACAGTCTTTATTTAGGTTGGAACAATGACTTTTATTTGTTTTTATGGGTGGGTCTTTGAATATGGATAGTAATTGAACAATGGAATAATGAGATTATTAAAGTGTAGGACAATGGACAATGGACAATGGGGAGGATATGGGGTATTTATTGGGTTTGTTGGCTTTGGGTTTGTGGTTTAGATTTTGGTTATTAAACATTCATCGAATCAACAGTTACCCTACGCTAGCTGAATTACCTACATCAATCAATTCAGTTGCCCGGATCAATTATATTAAATAGGTACTCAAATCGACTGGGTCCACCGATAAAAAATGGAAGAAGTACTCGCAAACATCCAATTACAAAACCAACTAAGCTACTGCCGAGTCGAAGAGATATTCTCCCGCTGCTGCGGCCACATCAGTATTCGAGTAACCCATGTACACCGATGTTCACACTATGGGATAATCGCCCCCTTAGAAACATTCCTATGTCCCGAACAACGAGTAGATCCTCACCATAACGGAGACCATGAGGATGACGACGATGACGAATACGAGGGTCTTTGCAGTCGATGTTGTAATTTCCAGGAGTCGGAAGATTGGGCGAATCCGAGGACTTGGGAAGACGTTACGAGATTGGATGAGCAGATGGAGAATGAGGTGCTTCTTAATAATCGGGAGACTTTCGGGTTTGGTATAGGTGGATGGACTTATTCTGTTGATAAGGAACAACAAGTCTTACCGCGATCGGTTATTGAGGAGCGGCAGAGGGATTTCGATAGACGGGAAGCGGCTTGGGAGAGATTGAGATTTGCTGAGGTTCATCTTGGTGTTAGGATTCGGGCTCTCCGTGAGAAGGATGAAACTCGTAGATCTCTTTTTCGTACTATTAGTCAGGCTTTGCGTGATCGGATTGCTAGTTCGAGGGGGTCTGTTAAACGTCAGTTGAGAGGTGTTCTGCAGCGTGCGGAACTCGGTAATGAGGAGACTCAGAGGCTGGATATTGCTGCTGCAAGACGGTTTTATGAGGATTATGAAACGCTGGTACGAGCTCAAGATGATTGGCGAAATAGAAGTCAGTATCTAACGCCTGAGTTCTTGGCACGAACTTACAGAGATTATATGGAGCGTAGGCGTGAGATCGATCAATATATGACGGAGGCCAGGGCAGGTGCTATACACCGCCGACGTTTTACACGACAACGAGCTATTGAGCGAGATCAAGAACGTGTAGCTGCTAGTGCTGCTTCACGAGCTGCGGCCGAAAACGAAACTAGAGTTGAGAGAGAACGAAGACTTGCTATCTCTTCTGTTCTTCAGCGTGTTGAGCAGCCTACGGAGACTATGTGTGGGATCTGTAGAGAAGATAGCTTTCCTTGTGCCGAGGCTACTGGTGTTGTCAAGACGCCATGTGGTCATCAGTTTTGTGATTCTTGTCTCGAGTCGTGGATTAATCAGAGCCAGAATAGTTGTCCTTATTGTCGGCAGCCGCTTAGTGATGAGTTTGGTATGGCGTTGCAGATGGGTGATTAGATTTGGATCCGTTTTTACCTTGCTGGTGATGAATGATTGAGTTGAGGTGAGTAATTCAATCTATCTTGGTAGGTTCTTTTGTCTTTGCTTCCTTTATCTGTTTTGGTAAGTAAAAGAAAGGTAGGCGATCTCTTTAGTAGTAATGACAATTATAATGATAATAATGGAATTTGAACAAAGAAAGATTTTACATATGTCTGCGAGCAATGAAAACGAGTATTACTCAAGTAAGCTGGCTAACTTAAGTAAGTTACTCGAACAGGTCAATTACCCAAATCAAATCAAGTTCTCAAAGGTTCAAAAAGTATGCAGAAATTGATTGACCTGAGCCCAACTGGTGCCGGAACTAAGAGCTTTCCTCTAGGTAAGTCTTTAGCCGAAAATGTAGAGTTATGCAACGATTGTGAAGTTTTCTGAGGCAAACTTAATACCTACTATAGGATACTTAAACCACAGCTTCTTTGTGACATCTGACTTTGTGTAGAAGAGCGCATTACTTCGTAGAATTGCGAAAAACTCCTGCATCGTACAACTATATCAATCGGAGGTCCTTGAAAGTCATTTTCTTTCTCATCAAATGTAGGCAGTGTCCGCCGAGGCTTCAAAATGTCAGGTTACTTCGCCCGATACGATGTATACCCTGGTCTCTCTGATCTTCTCCTCTGAGAGAGAGCGAACGGTGAACGAGTCTTCGATGATATATCAAGCCAGCATGTTCCCATTCATTTATCCTCAGTCCTATTTTATCGCTGTGTTGAGGTATTGCCGTAGATGAAGGTTGAGGTGGTGCGGCGTCGTCGGAAATGATGGCGGGCGCATCTTCCCCCGCCAGAACCAACAGAACCACAATGGGAGTGTTACATAATTACACGTGATTAGAGTACTTCAAAGTCATTTGGCGCACATCTGTAATTTGAAGGAGTGAAATTCACCCAACTCACACAACTCACCACACACAACTCGCTTACCCAGAGAGACATTCGCCACCTCTCGACGAACATGTCTGCAGTATGATGGTCATCAAGACTTTAATTGCTGTAAGACCAACGATGGTTCTAACACGCATAATAGAGCTTTTTGTATGGTATGTTGTATTGTTGGTAAAAATCTAGATTCATCATTATAAGGAGGAGATCCAGAATGTAAATCATCACCTCATGGTCTCATGGTGCTCTCGGTGGTTGTTCTCGTGTTCTACAACCAACACCAACACCAATAACTTTCTTCTTACATTTTCTGCCGGTAAAATCAGATAAAGCTTGATACTCTTAGAGCTCTACTGCTTACCGCCTTAAAAGCGGTAAAAATCAAATGCTATTTTTAGCATAGAATGAATTATGACCCAAGTGGCCGTAACTAATTCTCAATAGATATGCAACAAAATAAAGGCGACGGAGGAGATAATCATGTGAAGTTATGTCAGCACATTGCTTTTAGAAGTCGTCAAGCTCCAGGTCAAGACGAAGGGACATCTTCTTCATCTCCATGCCTCACCGGGCTTCGTTTCCCAACCGCTTGTCATTCTTGAAACCACTTTCATACTCACCATGGCTACCTGTCATTAGGTCGTGTTTGACTCTCACAAATCAGGGACCTTTCATCCTCAGCTGGGCCCCCAACTGTATTCCTTGTCGGCGACTGTTTTGGAAAACCAGCGCCAAAAAGTGCAGCACCAGAGCGAACATGGCGGCAAGCCTTGCTCTTCTGCTAGACAATAAATAATGTCTACTCTTCTTTTTTCCAAGTTGTAAAAGACTTCAACGACATTTGTATAACCGCTATATTCGGGAAATTCTTAATCTCGAGCGTTCCACAGTCTAGTCATCTCTATTCGGCTCTGGCACTTCAAAACTCAGGCACATTATACACGAAAGGTACTTAGTCAACAAGGCTGAGATTCGTTTATGGCCCCCAGGGATAATGCAAATCCTGGAGAAAGGAGTGAGGAACGGCGGCGACATTCACAATTTCGAAGAAGATCTCAGTCTCCCACAACGACATCTCCCTCACGACAATTTCGTCAGCGGAGTATTGCAAGATATCCCCAGGATATGTCTTCATCAAAGCCCATCATAATATCAAATGATGAGCCCTCATTTCATGTCCTTTATGAAGGCAATACACCTGTTAGTTTCGATCTTTTCCAGCTTCATGGCTACTAATATTCCACAGGATGGTGCCCATGGTAGCACTCCTTTGATGGAGATTACGGGAAACTCTCCGGCATCTCACAACACCGCCTCGGCCAGATTCCATCATCAAAGTCTGAAAAAGTTTGCGTATGATCTAAACAATGTATGCTTTGGAAGATCTCCTAGAACCTTATTTAGTTTTGCTCACCCAAGCAGGCTGCTCGGAGTGCTTTCCCCAATGGCCCAAAGCTCGGTCGGTCTCGATACCAATCAGTTCATGCATGCCTAATAAGGTGGGAGCAAGAAGAATGCTTCAGTGAGGAATTAAAGCGGCTGGATCGCACCTTCGGAAGTTATGGCTTTAGCACTGAGACCTGGCTCATCCCGAGTACGAATGCATCATTAGATCTGATGCGCAAAGCTCTAGACTACGTGCGGGAGTATGATGGCGACCGCAACCTTTTGATTGTCTACTATGCTGGCCATGGCAGAATGGGACCCTCTAGGCAGTCTGAATGGGTTTCTGGACAAGCTCCCGGTGCTCCATCGCTTGACTGGTCTGCTGTGCAGTCTGGTGTCTTTGCTCAAGCGAAATCTGATGTTCTTCTACTTTTGGATACTTGTGCTGCAGCAAGCTCAGTTACAACATCACAGTGCGGAGTCATGGAAGCCATTGTAGCTTCCGGGTTCGAGTCGAAAGCTGCGCCCCCTGGAGAACATTCATTTACGAATGCACTTATTGAGGTGATGGAGGATTGGATAGACAAGCCATCGTTCTCTGCATCTTTTCTCCACACTGCTATTCTCGATCAACTGAAGCAGAAAGAGAAGAAAAAGGGTCGAGAAGGCATCCGATACGAATGGTGCTTTTCCCCTATTCATATCCGATATACAAGAGACCATACGCCAGGAATTGAACTTTGCCGCAGACATGCTTTGACAAAGGCTCCTACTACGCCAAGAGGATCTCAGGGACGACGGCCAGCAGCCTATATCTCTCCTATGGATATTGACTTCGATGATTCAAAATCCCCCACTCCATTGTCATCGCTTGCGTTGGATGGGAAATACAAGTTTCCGCATGTCTTGATTAGGTTGCAGTTGGAAGAAGACCAGAGTTTGGATGCCAGCAAATGCGCTATCTGGCTCGAGCAGATACCTCTTCTCACCAAATGGGCAAGAGTCGAGTTAGTATGCCCGAGTTACTCGTCTACACTGATCTTATCTTTGCCTATGCCAGTATGGGATATGCTACCTGACCATCCTGCTTGTTTGTTTCTCGGATATGTAACAGCACCTGCTCATCACATCTATTCAAATCATGAATTACCATTTGGAACCAGTGACTGCCATCCCATCACAGCTAAACGTGGGGAGAGTGCGGGTGTACTTTCGCAGTACACTGCGTCGTCAGTCCCATTCGATTATTCTCCCGCGATTACCAATTTTACAAGCCCTACCAATTACGACGTCGATGAAGCAACTGTGTTACAAAATAACACTCCTCAGAGTAATGACTCAGGCAATGAGTTATACGAAGTCAGGTCTCCGGCTCGGTCTCCTCGGAATTTCACGTTTCATTTGTCCCAGAGGGAAGAAGATGGAAACTGGAGATCTGATCCCGAGACAAATCAATCTAGACTAAATCCAAAAAGAGGTCGAAATGTTATATCACTTGCTGAAGTCCCTACATTAAACGAGGAAGAGGGAAAACGTTTTATTGATCAGAAGAATGATGAGATCAAAGACTGGATATCGAAATGCAGCCTAAATACTTATAACGAACAAATTCCAGACCCCTCTTCTGATATTTACCCGGGCTTGGATATGGATTTGGATATGGATATGGATATTCGCCCGGTAGACGATGATGCGAGCATACGCGAAAAACACGCCCAAGTTTGGCCTCTACTACAATGCCAAAAGCGAAGGCTCTAGGATGGACGAAATCGATATGAGATTGATTGTTCGGGAGCAATGGCAGGCTGCGCCCAGGCTTCCTCAAATTACCAGCACTAGATTCCAACCCGAGAGTGCAGCAGCTGCGATGAGAGATTACAAAGAGGAGGCCGACAGATGCTCAGTAATATCCCGTGTAGCATCATGGGGTACTTTTCGTCAGAAGGAAGAAGGTATTTCTGAGCTAGAAGACGATATGGCTCAGGCAACCTCCATCGGAGGATCTTTCTTATTACAGGTGGAGGATAGGTCAGATCACAAATCAAAAATAGCGAATCTTGTTGAGACCGGTTTTGGTGCTATAACCAGTCTCATGCGCAAAGGTGATTCCTCGAAGAAACGCGGCCTAACTGGCCCAACGAATGACACTCCAGGCCCACAAACTCCGCCGCCAAGAAGGCCTACTTCTGGACGCAAGTCAGCCCGCAGCGTAAATAAGACTTTTGCAGCCATGAGAAGTTCCCTCGCTATGCCAGTGTCGCCTACATTGAGTACAACAGTCAGGAAGTATGCCAGACCTAGATCACGGCACCATTCCCTCGATACTGCCTTACCCGGAAGCCTGGGAAACCTTGGTTCCCCATTCGCACCGATCGAGATGGCCTGTAGCACAAATGATAGCACTCAAAGGAGCAATCCGCGCACTCCGCACACTCCGAAACATACCGCGGGGTTCCAGTTGACTGAACCCAAGGAAGACGGCGTCAAGGAGAGATTTCCAAGGACTTTGACCATTCCACGGAGGTAGCATCCAGGTTGTCAAATGACGAAACGAACCAGCATCTACAATGGATAGAGACAAAAAATGTCAGTAAATCTTCTGGCTCTGAGCATGAAGACCATCGAGAGATATTAGTCATTCTTGGCATATAAACTACCTCTAGTACCTCCTTACAGTGTACCACGGATACCAACACCACCTATTGCCTAGCTCACAGAGTCAAAGCAAGGAGTAAAAGGCTTGCAATCATTTCTCAATACCTGCTTCCTAGATTGTAGGTGATAGCGTAGCGTGGCAATTTAGGCCTTTGCTGAACCGTAAGATGTGGACTGGAGATTCGTATGCGCATGCTCCCTCGTGTCACAGGCATCACACGATCTCTGCGGGGTCCCTCTTCTTCCAGAGGGTTCCTGCAGACACGATGTGTGTGTTGCTGTATCTAGAAGCTCAACGGGATTCTTGTTGTGCTTGTACCTGTAGCCACCCGCGACCATTCTCAATTTGGACGGTCAAACGGGCCTTCTGCAGGCGAAAGAAGTCACTTTCCTTCCAGCTTGTGGTGGGTATGCATGGTGCATGGTGCAGCAACTTCAGCCTCATAGAAAATCCAGTTGGCAGCCGAGCTTCCCGTTGATGTTCCATTATTCGTGGGCCACAAAATACATACAGTGCAGTACAGTACAGTACAACAGGCTCCTGCTAATGATCCAAAAATAAAACGCAAATGCAATTGCTTGGATGTGCTGGCCATAAGGCACGTCATAGCTGCCAGGATGTGGAATGTGGGGAAGCCAGTCCTGGAAAGGGGCTGGTCCACTAGTAGGGATCAAGCGCTAAGCGAGCGGAGGTGGCTGGACAGTTAGACGGGGGCATCACTTCTTGGCGGCGTTTCACGATGGCATATGAACCAGTCATGCCTTTTGCTGCCCTTTCTGACTGAGCCTTTTCATCCGACTTACTTTTCCTCTCTGCTGCTGTACCTGACCTCTTCTGCTCCTCAGTGGTGGATTTGCATTCGCATTTTAGTGGACCTGGTTGGATTTGGATTTGGACTGGACTTCCTTTTGATTTGATTGGAGGGATACTCGTAGGAAAGGAATCGACAGCTGATGAGCTCATTCTTCTGAGATAATAACTTGATACTAACTTGCCCAGAGTACGTGCTGTACGAAGTATGGTAGTAGAAGTAGCGAGAGTAAGGAGATAAAGAGATTAGGGCTATGTCAGGAGGGGTTCTTTTGCAGATCGGCATTTGGGTTGGTCAGGGATCAACAGGTACCGCTTAGGTTCGGGGAAGGACCGAAAGCGGAAAGGGGGTCATGGACGGCCATGATGACGATGTGGTTGGTTGGATGTTTGGCATGTTTCTTGGGATGTTTCTTGAATTGTTCCTTTGGCCATGCTTCGAGTGATGCAAGAGTGAGGTGGGGTGTGTAGGGATCTTTGGTCTTTGATGTCTTTGCTGTGCCTGTCTGTCTGCTGCGCATCATTTCATCTCATCTCATGTCTGGCTGAAAAATGTTGTAAAAGTAAGGCGATTTCCCATTCTGCCTGTTCTGCACTTTTTTCTTTAACCTGCCACTTCTCTTAAGGATATTCAACCCAACCACCAACCTCCATCCAACCTCTTCCCTTCTTCACCCTCAACTTTCTATTCTGACTGATCACCCATTCCCTTTCGTCTTCTCTACTTTGACCTTGAGCAAACAAGCCTCCTCCTCCTCTTCTTCTTCTTCCTTTACATTCCTCAACGCCAACCACTGCCGCCACAATGAAGCCTACAACCATTTCCGTCCTCGCGCTGCTCCAGCTTTCTTCAGCTGCCGTGCTCCCGCGCCAGACTACCGATGATACCTGCTACTTCTCCCTCACAGCTCGCGGCACCACCAACGGCACGATTCTCGAAGATGGCGTTGGCGAGAACCGCATCGGCGGAACCTACCCAAAGACTAACTTTACCATCGCATCCCACGCCCTCTCAACAGCTTCAAACCAGACCTGCCTGATCCAACCTTCAAACTCCCAATTCGAGTGCCTTTCGGACGCAGTCAGCACGACCAACTTCACAATTGCTGATGATGGATCCTTATTGCATGATGGCTGTGCGGAGTGGTGGGCTTGTGAAGTGGATGGACCTGCAGAGGATGGAAGCTGGGATATCTTTGGTGATGGATTGACCAACACAACCGGTTGTGAGAGTGTAACCCTGATCACTGGTGGATTCAGCTGTGCTGCTTTGGGAGGATCTGTGACTTCTAGTGCTGCTGTGCTCTCTTCATCTTCCTCAATCATACCTACCTCGACTGCTGCAGGCATAACAGCAACATCAACACCCGTCAGCTCCGCGACTTCAACTTCAACTGCTGTAGCAGCCATCTGCCCCACTTCTCTCACCGACGCTTCCCCCAGGGCTATATTTCCCCATCTTTCATTCTTCCCATTTCCGAGTCCGCTCCAAACACAACCTTTGCCGCAACAGACGGCGCAGTCTCTGTCTCCCCAGGAAACAGCACTCTTCTTAACTTCGCCATCCCAGCTAGCGACCCATACAACTCACCAGACGACAACACCTGTGCTCTAATCTTCCTCTTCCCCACCAAATCATCCCTCTCCAACACCTCTGCACCATATTTCTTCAGTGGCACCGAAGAGGAGCAGGGTGAGAACGGTGGGCTTGACTTCACTCTCCTGAGTGAGACAGCCAATGCCCAGACTACTTGGTCAACCATCAACAGCACTAGCACCAGTGTTCTCCTTGATTTTGGTACGGTGCAAGTTGTACCAGGAAATGCATATGAAGTTGCACGATTCCAATGTGCCGGTGACAGAACCTTCTCCGTTCAAGTCTCTAGTGTTGAAAACGTCGAGCTTGATTATGTTCAAGATGATGCTGCCAGTGCTATTGGTGCCTTCGTCGTTCCTTGTGTTTAAATGAACCAATTCAAACTCAAAGGATGAATGAGATGAGATGAGAGGAGATGAAATGTTTTTTGCATACATCAGATTGGTTTCATGCATTGGGATATGGGATGTAAAAAGTCTTGGCATTGTGTCGGAGTAATCAGTTTTTTTTTCGCGTTTCTACTTTTCTTTTGTCTTCTTGAGGGAGCATAGACTCTGACGAGCTTTGTTTTTGATACCCAATTATGGAACCGTGCTTGCATATGCATACAATTATTGCAATGCCTTGTCTTCACATAGAATTGAATTGGGACTGTGTGGATAGCTGCTTAATTTTTTGGATGGTATTTTTTCTTTCGAGTTGGGATACAGAGAGGTCAATATGAGATTGGTATTGAGTGTGGTGGTAGATGGTAATCTGATTGCAGGCAGCAGAACGAGAGTAAGAGAATTCTCAAGAGAAGTAATTCCTAGTTACTAGTAATAAATGAAAGTAATCAATGGATAAATTGATTTGATTACTTGGCAAAGCATTAAGTGAAGTTTTTACGTTTTGTAAAGGAAAGTACGTTATAATTTACGATAGGCGTATTGTTGAGAACGCAAGGGATACTATTTCTTTTAGGAACTTGTATTCTAATATTCTTTGCTATATTTAATAAGAATCTAGTGATCTATAGAAGCTATGTAAGGCGCACCTTATAGTGTTCTATTTGAGAAATAGCAGTTCTACTTACTTGTATGCTACGTTTACAAATTAGTCTATTTTCTTCTTGGTAATTTAATAAGCACAGGTAATTTAATACTTTAGTCCTCGTAATTTCTATCTCTTTCTGTTATTATGACACAGTCGACCGTCAGTACTTCGATGTCTGCGGGTGACTATAGGGAAAGCACACCTGATGCAGTTCAGCTCTTGCCCCTTTTTGAAGCGAGGTTAAGCGAAGGTTTAACTACTCACTCTACTCCGACCATTACTCAGAGTACCACATCAACAGTTCACACATCTTCTCAGCACCTCTATAATCCAATATCACGTTTTCCCTCTAGCAATATCGTATAAGTGAGTCTAAACTCTCTTCTCACGCGACACAACTTCTAATATATCTGCAGAAACCTGCTGGCCCAACAGGGCAAGAACCCATCACAATGAACGTCCCTTATCCATCCTTCAGCGGGATATTGAATCTTATGCACAAGCATTCGCATTACTACATAGCACAACGTATGATGGAATCCTCAGCTTCAACCACGACTTTCGAATCGAACCCAAGTCAGTCTACCTCTGCTCAGGCGTTGAAACCTGCCAGTCGAATATACGAACAGCGTCCATCAATGACCTTGTATGGAGAACCAAGGTCTTCGTCCGAAAATCCATTGTACAACTCTGGCGCAGTCTCAACATACGATACCTCAATATACAGTCCTGAAGTACGGTCTTGGAATCTTCTGTTGATTTGAGTTATGGGAGCTAACACCATATATTAATCTAGCTCCTTCAATCCCAGAAGCTTAAAAAACTATACAAACGCAACAAAAAATCATCACCGGCACTTGCCAACTTCCGAACCCTTCCACTTGAGATTCGACTCCAGATATGGCGAGAAGCCTTCCCACCGGGCAGACCCGTGATGTTGGACAACCCCTGGTTTTGCTGCAGTTGGTACCATGGAAAACAGCTCGAACCATTTCCAATCACACTTTATGTCAATTACGAAAGTCGTCAGGAAACTCTCAAGCACTACCGCATCATAACACGGCGTCCTCGCTGCAAGGACTCTCAATGCTATTGCCGCAAAGTATTCTGTTTGAGCCTGACCCGGGACCTTCCTTGTATAAGTCTCAATCAGTATTTTGGAGTTCATGTGGATCTCTCAGAGCTCTTCGGCCATCAGAATCCTTGGTTGACAGATATGAAGAGTTTTTCGCCGGACATTCTCAAATCGATCAGTTCTCTAGAAATTCGACTCTCGAATCATTTCGATTTCCTTCGAGAGCTTACAAGCGGCAATAGAAAACGCGGGACCATTAAGGCAATCTCGAATATTCTCTTGTCAATGGGGGGATTGAGACAGGTGTCTTTTATTATGTGCAAACGTGACAGTGAGCTCTTGAAGATACCACAACTGAAGATGGAGGAGTTGGTGGAACATGCTTTGGAGACACTGAGGGAGATGTTTTCGATGAGGGAATCTTTTGAGGGTGGGGAGTTGCCTAAGATAACTTTGTTACCACACGATGAGCATGATTGTATGATGTGGTGTGACTGCAATTGGGTGGTTGGCGGAGATTCTCCCTCTTCATAATAGCTAGATAATGGCGAGGCATAGGGTATAGCTAGTATTCCTTGGTATAAGAAGTCAAGAAACTCTTGTTGTCATTGGATTAACTTATCATTATGTTTCTTTCATTTCATTCATTCCATTCCTTAAGGACTTTCTTTGAGGGTTAGTAGGATAAGTGCAGCACTATAACTAGTAGGAGATTGTACTACCTTTAATTAGTTTCTTAACTTCGTATTCTACAGAACTTTTAAAATGTTTAAATTTATATAGTTGTGCTCTTCTAACTTAGTAAGAAGTGTCTAGATTCTATAAAAAGCCTAGCTTTTCTACTTTACATTATCTATTCTAAAACTAAGGCTAGTTATTTTATATCTATATACTATTAAATTATAATAAGATAATTATAAGTATTAAGTAATTCTATACGTTTTAAAAGTATAAGAACTTCATTACTAAAAGCTAAGGCAACTTACTATTAAGCTACAACAGATTCATTCAAATTGCGCACTTTTACTAATTCACCAACTCAAGTCAAACCAAGCCTCTCTATAAACTCTTGCTATACACAGATACAATCTAGCACAGTCCCAAGAACCAACTACAAAGAACTAATAATCTCTTTATCATCTTCAAAAGCCAAAGATCCCTCTCCTTCTCCTCAAATCAACTCCGAATTAGAACGCAAACCTCATCCATTCTCCGGTTGGTCGATTCTCAATCTCCTCTTGTGATATCATCTACTAAAATACTCTCTTTAAAAATGAATATAGTACTTACAATCTCTCTCTCTTTCTCCCTATCTTTCTTTACACTAACTTAAAACTTAATTCATTGGTCCCCAACCCACGGGAAATACCCAAACCAAACCCGACCTAACAAACACTAAGCTTTACTCTAGTAAAACAATCAAGTACCGACTCGCAGCCCTAGGTATCGCAGCCCAAGGTATCTAATTTCCAAAACACAGTACCGGTACCGGTACCAATACCAGCCCAGCCCAGCCCAGCTACACCAACCTAGCAAAGTCGCAGGCAGTACGAAGTACCGAAACTAAACGAAGCGAAGTGACATTCCATGACACCCCCATTACATCCTTATCCTTATCCTATTATATCCCTACTTATCAAACCGAATAAACCCTAGAATATTCCCCCACGTTACCGAACATTAAACCCTCTTCCTCCGTATTTATAATATAATAGAACTATACAGAATACGTACTTTGGTAAACGTGGCAAACCCCTCCCAAACACCAAAACAAGTTTAACCCCTACCCTTACCACTAATGTACACACATATATAAACCTTAAAATACCTATCTACCAGTACTAAACCAAAACTAAACCACTACTATAACAACTACCACTAATCAATCAATCAATCAATCAATCAATCAATCAATCAATAAATAATTTTCCGTTTCCCAACTCTCTCCCCTCCCCCCCCACCACTCCCGGCTCCTCGTCTCCACAACCTAGCATCCCTTTCTTTCCCTTCCATTCTTACCCTTAGTTTTCTAAAGCTGTTACAGTATAGTATTATACTAGTAATACCGTACAGTAAGTAAGTATATATACAATACATATCCTTTCATATAATATATATAGTTAGTAAGCAATAGCATATTAAATAACCGTTTTATTTATTTTCATTTTCATTTTCATTTTCATTTTTACAGTTACCTCCTCTCTTCTCCTACCCATACCATACCATACCCATCCATACCCATACCCATACCCAAAACCATGCTACAATAACCAATTTTCAACACGGCAAACCCCACCCCACCCTACCGACCGACCCTCCGTCTTCGTCTCCGTTACCAAAGAAAGGAGTCTCCCACGCCCACGCCCACGCCCACGCCCCCCGACACGACACCCTCCGACACACACGCACACACATATACCTAGACAAGAAGATGAAAAGACTTATTGTATATATATATATATATATATATGTGCCCGGTATATAACTACAAAGGCAAGGAAGGTAAGGTAAGGTAAGGTAAGGTAAGGTAAGGTACTGTAAGATAACTCCTCCCTCCGTATCTTCGGTACAGTACAGTAAATTATTTCGTGCTCGCATACAACGACGAACAATACCGATACCGATACCAGTACCAGTACCAGTCTTCATGAAACCCTTCCAGGTTCCTTCAAAAATCAAGTACCGACCGATGTCGTGTCGTGTCGGGTCGGTACTCTCCTCTCCTCTCCTCTCTATTCCATGCCATTACATACCCCGGTAAATACCGTACGCACTGTACTATACAGTGTACTATACTGCCTATAGTACCTGTATATCTCCTCTGTACGGAAAATAATGCAAAACCTAACCTAACCTAACCTAACCCAACCCAACCCAACCCAACCCAACCCAAATCTAGACAAACCCAGACAAACAGACAAACCCACGATTGCCGAGATCTACAGTTACCATACTTCGTACATTACCGTACATACCCTTCCCCCCTCCCCATGACCAAAATCCCATACCCTTCCCTCGGTACATGAACCTACATTGTTAAAACAATGAAAATCAAACGAAACGTCAGACCAGATTTCAAGGGTGCGGAGGCAGAAAGGAAGTGTGAGAGTAAGATTGGTAGATTGGTACATTAAGGTTGGGGATGAAAACCAGAAGGTAGACGGACTTGGTACTGCCGAGGTGTTTTTTGTTCTGTTTTTGTCGTTTTACTTTGTTTTGTTTTGTCTTGCTTTTTGTTCTGTATCTATTTTGTATGGTACGGTATTGTAAGCAGGGAGGTGACAGAAAGTCTAAATGTCTAGTGCCTAGACCACTAGATACATAGGTACTCCGAGGTGTTTACGAAGTAGGGAGGAAAGGTATAGTGAAGAGGCTAGGGGTACAGCAAGACGTTCAGCTCGTAAGGCTAAAATGGAGCATGTGCAGCTGTGCCGCAGCCACGAGCCCTCCCTCCCGTCCCGTCGTCCCAGCGTTCGTCACACACGAGGCATCAGAGAAGCAATTATTGCAATTCTTGAATAGCCGATGAACAGCCAGATGCGGTAAGGATGTTGAGAGATTAAGCCAGAAGGCATAGTCCACCTGGTCACATAATATATTCAGGCCCGTGTATCATCTATATACATCCCATTGCAATAAATGCATCCAAGCCTCGTTCAATTCTCCATCCTCTCACCTCGCGGTGTAAACCGCCATCGCAAAATCAGAATGCAGCCCGAAAAACAACAATTGAGCCGCCTACTGGGACAGCTTTGCAGCCGCTTCGGGATATATGTTAAAAAAATGATTAAAAACAACAGACAAGTTCAGACAAGATGAGATAAAAGAAATTGCAACCAAAATAGCGCATGCAGCAATAGGCCAGCCCCCATTGTAAATGACCAGAGTGAAAAAAAAGCAACATGACTGGCTCCTTTTAAGAGCGATGAACAAAGATATAAAAACGCCGTTGTAAATGATGCGTAGATAAATCGGTCAAAAGCATTTAAAACAACCTCCGAGTTTGCGTATTTGCTGTGGATTGCAGAGATGAGCATTGTTGGTGAGGATAGGAAAAATGAAGAGATAATGCGCCGGTCCCGTCGCTAAAAATGCAAGAGTATAAACCGCCTGCCGCCGCCGCCGCCGCCGCCGTTGTGCCCCGGGTTACCGCCCAACCATCCTGTACAATAGGAGATCCTCCGCAAGGCGTCCAGATGACGTACTATTAACGTGTTTTTGTTCTTCCAGGATAAGGGGAATTTGATGTGCCTTGAGATCGAAGGGTTTCGAGCTCACGAGCACAGAGCCGAAAAGGCTCAACGTATTTTGGGACTAACAGAGATCACCATAGTCTCATTGATGTCTCTCAGCGCCCACTCATTGGAACATCAGTGCCTGTTGTGGCACTGCTGAAGCTCCCAGCAGAATTGGCTGGTTCAGTGCTCTTATTCCGGAGTAAGCCACTGTATACACCGGCACACTGCAACAATTTGATATCGGTTGCCAAGGCGCTCGAAGGTTGTGCAATCATATGTAAGAATCCAATGGTCCGAGTAAGTAAATTGACCAGCTGCTCCTTTTGTATGAAGTCTTTGAGGATTGGGTTTCGATAGACCGCCAGTAAGGTGAGGACATTTCCCCATTGTCTGGAGGCATATTAGTACAGGACATCAATAAGTGAAGTAACGAGACCTACGCATGAGCTGTGCCCCAAACATTGGTGACAATCAATCTTTCTTTCGTGATATCGGAAACCACGTGGTCAAACGCAATGGTGCTTTGGATAAGAGCTGTTATGCAGGCTCGAGCATATTCCAAAGCTTCGGGGTCAATCTGCGAGCTTGAGGTCGCATCTGCATTGATTTCTGGAATAGTGACCTCCTTTTTGAAGCTATTTGAGATCGTCTCCCCCGGATGCGAGGACTTGGCTGCTGAGTTCTCCAGTATCTTGAAGACGAAGTATCGGTATGTGATGACTCGAGCTCCGTAATACTTTGCGCGGAGACGAGCTACGAGAATGTCACTAGATGGCGGTTCGTCGTCATTCCACTTAAAAGTCTCTGATATTCCGAACTTTCGCCAACTATCCAGCGTGCTGGCCATGATGGGTATGCTTTTGGCAGCTAGAGGCGATTGTGGCGAAGAATCTACAGTTTCCAAATTAGCAAATGTCGGAGATTCGGTGTGTGGACATCAAACATACCTGTCTCTGGGGAATAAAACATCGTATGCAAACCATTGAGATGCTTCCTTAGAAATAGTTGCGAGTTGTAACTTTCAAGCACGTAAGAGGCAAAGCCTTCTTTTCGTGCTAGTGCTGTGTTTGGCCATGGCACCTTAGACTCGTACTCAAGAATTCCAGTTGGTCGAAACGGTAATTCTGCAAGAATATCGCTCTCGAGCTGTAGACACGTCCAGAATGCAAATAGGTACGGATTGTCCTTTGCTGGTACCGCTTCTCGTTTCTGCAGATCCTCTTCCTCTAACAACTTCTCCCATCGAGCAAGTCTCGGTCTTATCAAAAACAACATGGCGCGGCACGCATTTGCGAGATAGCCCCAGCTCTCCATGACTCTACCTAGCTGACCGTGGTAAAGACTAGCAAGTATATTGGTATGAACATGTTGCAGTGAGTTTCCTGAGAGTTGATTACCAATAATATCAGTTGCCATAGCGAAGTATTGCAGGCCCGGGATCATGTCAAGATTCTTCGGTTTGTTTCCTGACGACATAGGTATTCCACTTGCGGTATTCAGCCCATCCAAGGATGTCCTCCTGCTGTGTGGCAAGATTCGCTCTGGTTCTTGCGGGGACGGTAGATCTGGAGATTGAACGGACATGGTTGGGGAACCTTGAAGTGGAGACGGAGGATGGCCATTTCTTATGTTCGGGGAGCTTCGCCATGAATTCTCCGTGGGTTGTTCAATAGCAACATCCGATATCTTCTTTGTATGTCCACAGATGGATCCAAGTGCAAGCATGGTTAGAACCATAGCTGTACTAATTGACCGAAATGGATGTCCAGGCTTCGCTGTATCACGGTAAATTGTTGGAGGATCTTGGTAATCTGAAGTCCCATCCCGAGATCTTTTTCGTTTCGACCCAGGACTATCTGGAGTAGAGCCTTGAGGATTAAGGGCCGCGAGTGCTTTGTGCTTCGGCTGAGAATCGGCAATTGATTTCAAGAAGGTCCTTATCAGCGCATTTTTCGACGCATCTGAGACCATAGGGTGCATCATGTTGATCGTTTTCATGTAGACATTTATCAAATCTTCGACGGTCTCTCGTCTGAAATCGGGCATACCCGTCGAACTGATCTCTCCTCGTGCAACAGATTCCGCGGGTGGGGTTAAGCCACCCACTTGGCCCCATTCTTCCCCAGCGGCAGGAGAGGATGCATCAGAATGAATATCGCTGGGCGTCTGGTCAAGTCCGTGGTCGATCAAAGCATCATTATCATAACCTCTTGCCAAATCCGTTCCTTCTCCTCGACCATACAGGCGAAGCAATCCACGCCTTTCTTCCTGCACAATAGGAAACGTTTCAATCCTAGTATTCTTGGTGAATATTCTTACTCCCCGCGTCATTTCTGCTATCGGTCCCACGAGGAGCAATCTGGCGGCTCCAGTTGTGTGGTTTACAGGCATAGCTGGAGGCCCTGGAGGTTTCGGGTCCTCTCCATCTTCCTCCTCCTCAGACGGTACATCAATCATTGGGTCATCGTTAAGTGGAGCTGGAGTGATGGGATTCTGACCCTCGTTTGGAGACAAAATGTGAGAAAAACGAGTGAGGTTCCGCTTGTTGGCGGGGTCGTGGAAGCGCTTGGGTTTTTTCTTCTTCCTTGACATTTCCATTTCTAGCATTTTCCCATCCATTAGATTCTTTGCGAGAACCTAGAAGATCTACCAAACCCGCAACTGCCCTCTGAAGCTCTCCTATCTGCTGTGTTGTTTGTGCTGAGTGATTCCTAAATTCATCCCTGAGAGAATTTACGTTTTCCAAAAGAACTTCTTGCGATTTATCTTGTCTGTTCCTATTAGCTACGGATTGATACGCTCCACTCATGCTGAACCTACTGTTTTGGGGGTGGATCTCTGAAATTGCACGGTATACCCTTCTCTTTACAACTCGTACACGGTTTCAACTCGTCACATTTAGCCTTGAGAGAACGACAACTGTCACAAGCCTGTGCTGCACGTTGAGGTTTTCTCTTGCTCTGGTTCCCACTATTCTGCGCGTACGGAGGTTGCACATTCACGTATGCTTCGCGTGGCGTTTGAGGAGGATGCCCGTAAGGAATGTTCTCATATCCTTGATTCCCCATTGGTGTCTGCGTCATAGGAGTCTGAGGCTGAGATGTTGGATATGCAGGTGGTCGATACTGCGGCGCGGGTCCAGGACCTGCTGGAGGATCATAGTGCATTACATGGTATCTTCGGTGGTCGTCGGCGGGGTGTATACTATTAGCATTATGCTCTGGGCCATTGCCTGTGGGCGGCGGCCGATGAAGATGCGGAGGAAGAGGCTCGTCAGAAGGGTCTCTCTTCATCTGAGGTTCTCGAGGATGAGGTCCAGCATATGGATGTTGGTGGTGGAAGGGACCCGGCAGAGGTCTATGGTCGGGATGCTGCTGCGCGTAGTCTGCTTGTTGTTCGTGGTGTCGACGGTCGTCGAGAGGATGTGGGTGCGGGTGAGGTGTATGTGGTGTATGCGGCTGGGAGTCGGGTCGTGAGAAGGGGGACGGTCGCTCGACGAAGGGAGGGGGCGGACCAGGACCGGGACCTGGACCTGAACCTGGATGAGGAAGATTGCGTAGATGCGGCGACGAGTTGGACCACGGTCCTGATGTTGAACCTATTCGTGGTCGCTTGGATTCTGGCGGCCCAATGTCCATCATGGCGACTCGCAATGAGTTGGGGCGACAGACAATCAAGTAGTCACGGTAACAGAGGCCATGGATAGAAGCGGTCGAGCGCGGCGGCTTCTTACAGGCTCTCGTAGAGAGACACAAGGGACGTTGGAGTCTGGTAGATCATCTGCGCCGGTACGTAGGGTGTAGGCGTGTAGGCGGTAGGACAAGCTGTCAACCACACGCACAGGCTGCTGCTGGCACACAGGTAGACGGGACTACTACTGTATTCTGCCTCCAACGGTATGCCAGTGCTCATGTGGCTATGGCAGCTTTAGCAGGAGGATGCTATGCTATGGCTAACGATTTCCCGCGCGGGCCTAGAAAGTTTCGTATTTATGGATACTATGCTTTATGACAAGATTGATCAGCATGTGTGTTGGCACCTAACGATCGATCTTGTGTGCCCAATATGGAGATGGGGATATGGCAATATCCCATCAGGGTGGAAGGTGGAGGGTGGCAGGAATGTCTTGGGGGTTGGCGGCGTTGCGTTGCGGTGCGGTGCGGTCGGTGTGTGAGACGCGCGCAAAAGCAGATATCGGCAACGAAGAAGCTTTGGGAATTTACCTGGACAGGATCTACTCGGCAAAGCAACACAGACGCAACGCACCGAGCGAGCTACAGTTTGTATGCTGTGCTATGCGAGACGCTGCAATGCGAGGTGCTGCAGAAGGACGCTTGTTTGGTTTGGAAATTGGAAGGCTGTCGGAACGGAATGTCTGCCAATCTTTTTTTGGCTTTTGCTTTCGGAGGGAAGCTGACTTTGAACTCTGCGAGGCTGTTAAGGGTTGTTAAGAGTGCGCGTGATGCCGTAAGTGGTCGTCTGGCGAGTTGTTGTCGACGTAGCGCTACTATGTTCTTGCAGATGTTAATAAGGGTAAGGTTACGCTTTTTCTTTTTCACTTCCGAGCGTGGGCGCGGTGTACAGTGCAATCAAGCAACCGGTGTTCAGTGCTCTCTGTAGTTACCGTAGTGAGGTAATTGCCCCACGAGTCCCTCGTCTTATGTAAATACAGTCCAAGTGCTAGCTCACGACGCCCAAGCTACGGTATGATATGCCAACAATGGGCCGCCAGGAATGCGACCACACGCTTTGCCTCCCAACATCGATGCCAGAAGGCGCTCGAGCAAGCAGAAGTAATAATGGAAAGTGCAACGTACATTGATCCCAGAGAGCCGTGATCGTCGAATAGGGCGAAATAGTAAGGCAGTCACAGTAGTAAGAAAATGGGGGGAAGAGTGAGTGAGGTGCGTAGCCAGCCGTTTGTGATGTGATTGAGCCCGCCCGGTGTTACAGCATCACGGGTTATGACCGACGATAGGCGATGGACCCTCGATTCAAGGGTCTGACAGAGCCTGCAGCGTCGCTTCTGTGTGTACTACTTTCGTAGGGTGGGGAGGAATTATTACTGTATGCGAGAACTCTACGAAAGTACGTATGGCTAATAAGGCTAAGGGCAGAGAGAGAAGCGCGGCCAGTCACAGGGGTTTCAGGCGACGAGGGTCGTCTAGCTCAAGTACTGTAACAAAAGTGCCGATGAGGCTTGATAGCAGGCTTGAGGCCATAGGGCGAATCAGACGGCCCAGCACACAGGCACGCCAGGCGGTACTTTTCACACACACAGAGAGAGAGAGAGCTCCAGAGAGCTCTAAGAGAGAGGGGTGCGCCAGTGGACTACGGCTGCTCAGTGCTGACTGGTCACTGGTTACTGGTCGCCGCCGTTAGGGGCATCTGGTAGCGAAGAAAGGAAAGGCCGCCTGTAATCCTTGATTCACGCATGCTGAACGTGGCTTTCCGACCGAGTATCCTGTACGGTAGGGCCTGTCCCCTTCCAGGCTTGCCCCTACAAAGAAAAAAGGTTGTACTGGTCACGAGGTTGACAGGCCGCGGTCGTGGCTGATGATTTGTGGGCCACTGTTCCGCAGACTTGCGACTTTCGAGAAGCCATTCATTCATTCATGATCTTGCTGACATGCTCGTGTATCACATCGAGGTACCTTCTAACTGGGCCTTTCTCGCGACAGCACCGCCATCCTACAGCTACAGATGCATTGTTATTCCCTTCTCACTCACCACCCGTGAGAGCACAAGAGGACAGCACCGTCTGTAACACCCCAATCCGAACATGAATCATGCTATTGTCTCTCAAAAGTGTCACCTGAGCCTCGCCGTCGGGCCTCCGCCTCCAAAGGAGACTTTTGACCGACAGTTAAAAGAGATAATTTGCTTGTTCAGGCCTTCAGGCACCCATTCATACGGCGAACAGCTATCGTAAGCAAACTATTTTTGCGGCCTTTATTACCTCTCTAGTCGCACCCTCCTTGGCTGCAAAGGGTTGAGATTATTGCAGGCCCTCCTGGTGAATGTCAAAGCTCGAGGTAAGATCTCCAAGGAACCGACTCCGAGGTCGTGGTATCGTCCGCCGTCTTCAAGCAGTAAGTAACAATCTCGCGTCGCTAGATCAACCTGAACAGGAACGCCATCTAAGCCCTCGGAACATGACAAGTTCGGCTTAAGCAGATGGAAAATATGATGACGGAGGATAAAAGCAGTCTAACTCTCTGTATTTTCCCAGTTGTTTCCTCGGCTTGGGCCCCAAGGGAGGGATTGTGTTGGTCCTCAAGTATCATAGTTGGAGAGAACTATAAGGATCTACACAGTAGTTCGGACCACTTTGGAACGTTGCCCCTCGTGAAAATCCATCAGGGATTCAGTATAGTGTGAGGCGAGAGAAGGAGATCTCGATGTATGTACTTATTATTAACATACAGCTGCAGGTTGCGCAACCTGCTATGCTTCATTATGTGCGTCTATTTTCTCGACAAAGTCATTGTCTCGTACAGTAACGAGTCTAACGAGAGCTTCAAACACGTGTGTACGGGGACTTCAGCTCCCATGTAATTTAAAATTCAATAATTTCCTACGGTAGGTTGGAAAGCTGAAGTAATTCAGTAGTCATATGTGGTGTTCGACGGTGTCTACTTGAAGGCTCATGGTCACCGCCACCGCTGGTCGGTAAGGGCCGTGCCCTTTCCAGAAGTTCTTTCAACGGGTGGTTGGTTGACAATTTGACATGGTTGTCAGCCCTTTGTGCCTGACTTGCAAGACTTGGAGCCCAAATGACCATCCCTCCAAGAAAAACTTGGATAGCCTCTTCCCGAGTCATGGTGATAGGCGGTGGAGGTGGAGGATATGGCTGTTTTTTCTCTACGCCACAAAGCAAAAGCCGTCAAGCCTTCCTTTCTCAATTCAGCCTTCGTGAGCCGACGAAGAAGATTTTTTGGACCCAAGGGGATCTAATAGACGACGCCAGTGCGCCATAGCTACACATCTGAAACTCAAACACGTTTTTTTATCCCGAGTTCCCTTTTGGGGAGCGCATGACATTAATTGTGCCGCAGGCTCTATTATTACTGTGAAGGTCCCAATCAAGGACTTTCATCCAATGTTCAACTCCAACTTCCAAGACCTCCCCTTAAACTCAAAGGGAAAGGAAAAAGACCTAAAGGAACGAGAGGTATGGAGATCTTTTTTTCATTGAATTACCGAAGCTGCGCCGACTCTTGCCGACGGCGCGATCTGCTCTTCTTCCTAACAACGGCATCACGACGGTGTCAACTCGAAATTTCAAATGTCGAGTAATAATTTCCCGTCTTGCAGCTCTGCAACTACTTCGTACGTACGTACTCTACCGTACTCGTGGTGTCGACTAAAGTTATTAGTCATTCGAGTCACGGTCAGGTAACCAACCAAGCGCCACCGTCAAAATTTGTCCAACGTAAAACTCATGCGCTATGACAGATATTCCGACAGCTCCGAACCACCACTGCTAGTAAGTCCTCAGTCCCGATTCTTCACCGCTCTTGACGGGTCGATCGCTGTACTGTAATCGCATCATCGCAGACCCTATAAGTGCAATAATATATGCAAAGTAAAAGTAGGATAATAATGAATGATAATCCTGATGCCGTGTCATCGTGTCATCAAAACTTTACGGGCGTCATGTGAGCACTTCATGATACAAAGTGCTCAAGATTATCCCCAATCCCCTCGCCCAGATAAGACACCATATGAGAATTGATGCCCAAACTCGGGAGTACCCCAGTAGCAGTCAGACTTCAATGCGTAGAGAGCAGTTTGCAAAGAGTCCTGAAGCGGGGATTCGACAACGCCGTTTTATGACAGGCGCACAGATAAAAGGGCGAGCACATGGCCACCAAGGCCGACGATCTTTAATTCTCCTCGCGGTTTCTCTGACTTGAAGGAAGCCACGGCTCACAAGCCGACGAAGAAGAGAAAACTCCATATGGCCGTGGAAATCGTACGATAATTCGTATTTTGCTTCCTTGGTATGGAAAAGATAAGGAATATCCCAGTTTACTTTCTTTTCTTCAAGGCCATGAACCTTGGGACGAATCTTGGCACATAGTTACGAGTACTGTATGGTGAGTCGGTGACGCTTCTAATGAGGGGAAGCGGTCAAACATGTTGCATATGAGGGGCCGACTTTGCACAAGTTCTGCCAACAACACCAAACTGAGTTGCCTCCGACGACATTCATATCCAAAATATGGTGATATCCAATTGATTTTCTCGCAAGTACTGCAGCTTCTCCCGCTATTTTACGGCAGGTCTTACGACTGCGCTGCTCACCGCACTATCCAACGGTCTGCATCTGCATCTGCAGAGTGCAGTCTGCAGCCCCCAGGTCACACTCTTCGGAGGTTTCTTCAAACAGCTGAGAGTGCGGCAGAGCTTCTCAATCTGAGTTTGAGGCCAACTGCTCACCTGCGCTCCAACTTTTTGTGTATCCTCATTGTGGCAGAGTTGCCTTTTCCTGTTCAATAAAATATTTGTACAATCATCATCCTATCTATTCGAAATATTAGCACTGAAATTTATTAAAAATTGGGATGTGGTGTGTGTGAAGCGAAAATGCATTGTACCAAAAAGTACGAGAGTGAAATCTCAAGTTTTGGGCTAACGATGTGGACGCGACGCAAATAACCAATTTCCAACCAAAAGTCTTTACGTAGGAGATACTTCAAGTCGAAGTATTGTAATATCCAAATGTTATTGTTCATACTCGAATGCTGAAGGTTGCCCTCAATACAGCCTCATCAAGCACAGTCCAATAAAAGCCTGCATCACTGTATCACTCATAGCTTGGGGCATGCGGAACGCACGTCGTGTGTGAATGGAGCAGTTCGCGGCCAAACCAAAAAGTATTTGCTATTTGCAGTTAATTCTAGACCTTCTAGACCGTCCAAGTAAAGCAGAATCTACAAGGTCGGAGATTTGCCGTTTCATTTATTTTATTCAGAGCGTAACCCGGAAATGCAAAATAGAAAAGTGAGTTGTCACTTTTCGTCTGACGTGCTGTATGCTGCTTTTGAAGGCGCTTCTCCAGATTAACGAATTCCCAACGACACGGATCCGCGGCACGTCATGGCCTTAAAGTGGTGCAATGAGGCTTCAATAATGCGAGGGGCAATCGGAGTAGATGCGCTGGCGGACGGGGCTTCACAGGAAAGTTGAAAGAACCCCCGATTTCCACTTATTACTTCCTCTGAATACACTGTCGATTTTGTCGTATTTCTGAGCCCGATGAAACTCTATGCTGATTCTCGACCAGAAGTGGCGTATTGCTTTGGTTTTTGAAAGAATCCCATTGCGGGAAGAGACAAGGCTGACATTGACATTGCGACGTTGGATCTTTCCGGATTCCGGGGAGAGGTCCTTAGGGCTTCAGGCATCTGGCAATTTGAACACTACTGTCGTTATTTGGTTGACAAGCTCTCTTCAACCCTGGGATCTGGGAAACGAAACTGCTTTGGAGAGCTCTCCGGGCGCTTTTAGGTGACATTTGCGGGTGGCGGGCGGGACGGGTAGCGTTGTCCTTAGTGATGCGAAGGACAATGTCTGAGTGTGAAAGATGGATCCGGAGCCCCAAATTCCAGAGAACAGATGGGGTTGTTGGCTACTTTATCCAATTGCAGAGGAAGTGTGGGAGTTGTCCAGATGATGAACAAGGGTCGTCTATGCGCGGCTAAAACTTCCGAGCACTTTATCGACCATGGGTGATAACTGATAAAAAAGCAAAGTAGCACCGCACGCAAACGCAGCCAGGGCTTAGGAGAGATGAGGCGCCAATAGATAATCACTAATCTGATCTTTTTCGAGGTTGCTTGCAGGAACGGGCCCTAGCAAAATGTTGATCTCCACACAGATCCTGACAGCGCAGGGCTGTATATGACCTATCGAGGTGCTCAACCTTGAAATAGCCTCAGAAATGTTCTTTTTTGCTTTAGTAGGAACGCGTCGTGTGACAGCCGTGGCAAGGCAAGATTCTGCAATTGGTTTTTGCAAAAGAAAGCAAAGGCAGAGTCCGAGACAATTTAATGCAGGACGAAATTAGGATCCTCAATCATTGACTTCATCACGGAGCTTTCGTCGCTTTGCGCGGTTGTTTGTGGCAACCTTCACATCTGCTACGACGCTGCGAGGCTTGCTTCTGCCAGAAGGCGTCTCCGATGGACGAGTGCCAAGTATCTCCTCGCCATCGGTGAAAGCCAGGTCTCCGGTTTGGCCTAGCGATTCTCGTGTGCTTTCCTCCATCAGAATTCCCAGCGCAATCAGTGCCGTCTCATCCAAGCTGCGCCAGTCTCCAGCGCCGGCATCTTGGGTAGCACGTGAGTAGAAATCAGACGTATAACAATGGACTGCCTTTAGCAAATCAGAGTCCGGAAGGTCCACGGGCAGATCCCTCTCGTTTGCAAAGTAGAAATCGGATTCAGCGTATCTGGTGGGGGCATTTTTCGCTCTGAATAGCACGGATTCAGGTCCAACAGCACTGGTAGATGTGGAGGCGGTATCTCTAGTTGAAGATATGATCACTTGCTTAGGGATGAAGCCTGCCGCAGAAATGCGACCTAAGAAGTTGTAAGCGTAAGAAGCTACGGAAAGAAAGAAATGATTTGGAGGAAATTACCTGCGACAGCATCGTAGACTGTGGCCTGTCGCTGCTTGTGCCCTTTTTGCCTCTGACTTGGGTCTTCCTGATTACTAGGAGGGTATAGGAATTTGTTCTGTGACCGAGCTTTAGACGTCATGCTGAATTGTTGTTCTTATGGCGAAGAAATGGGGGATGATATAAAACTGATGTGCCCTAGGAATGTAATAAGACAAGTCCTAACCTAGAAAAGTCTGGGACATTTCAACTAATTTAAGGTTGCGCGCGTCCAAGAAAGACGGACGTGATGACGCGCCAGCCTAGGTAGATGAGGCTGAAAAAATGATTATGCTTCAGCCTCAGCATCACGTCAGCTCCTTAACCACATCTACAGATACACCTATTCCCTACCAAACTCTTAAGCTACAGATGTATGATGAATCAGCTGTTGTTTGATCGATCAACGGGCAATCTCAGCCCTCGAGCCTTTGCACGTCTGCATACAACGCAGCTGATCAGTGCCGTTCAATATGCGCCCAAGTTGCGTTTCAATGGTGGTGAGAAAGAAGTAGCAGCAGCAGAACGGGCTGCTACCGACTCACATTCGGAACGAGGTGCAGCTGGAAGCGTAAACACAGAAGAAAAGATATGGGCGCATCAAGCTGGCGTAAATGCGCTCTGTATTGACCGCTTTGAAGGGAGAATGTAAGCAGTTTGCGCCGAGCAATGTCAAGAGCGTGCTGACCTTGACTAGACTTCTATCTGGAGGCGTTGACTCAAACATAAAACTGTGGAATTTGCATGAGGCTTCCAATGCGGCAGCAATTCATACCTTGAAGCCAACTGCGACGGTCTCTCGGTATGTCTGCCCTGTTCCTAACAAAAGAAAAACAGACTCTTACTTGTTCTAGGCAACAGAGCGCAGCGCACAAATTCGGCGTCACACACCTCAGTTTCTATCCGTTCGATCCTGCCTGCAGCGTTTATGTCCTCATCTTTTGACCATCACCTAAACGTCTATGAAACCGAAACACTATCTATCGCCGCCTCCTTCGATCTGAATTCAATTATCTATACTCATGCCATATCTCCAATTGCCAAACACCTACTCGTAGCCTGTGCGACTCAGCATCCTGCTGTCCGACTTGTCGATCTCCGCACCGGATCTAGCACACATTCGCTTGCAGGCCACAATGGAGCCCTACTCTCCGTAGCATGGAGTCCACAAAAAGAGCATATACTTGCAAGTGGAGGCATAGATGGCACAATCCGACTTTGGGATATCAGGAAGAGTGGGGGCTCTTTGGGTCTGCTGGATATGGAAGATTCTACTGGCATTATTGGAACAGACGGGATGGGGAAACAAGCTAGAGCAAGAGACATAGGAAAGGCACACCATGGCGCAGTGAATGGCCTTACTTGGACAGACAATGGCTCTTATATAATTTCTGCAGGTCATGATGAACGTGTCCGAGTATGGGACGCCGGCATAGGAGCCAATACACTTGCAAGTTTTGGCCCAACCTTGAAGAACAGTCATCTTTCAACTCTCCCCTTACTTGCATCCCCAACGACAATGGTTCTTAGTGGAAAGGAGATGCTCTTTTATCCCAATGAGCAAGAAGTCCTTGTCTTTGAGCTACACGAAGGAAGGTTGCTAAAGCGGCTCAAAGTTCCAGGGCCAGGCATTGCAGCACTTCGTTCCAGGACCGGAGAACGCAATATCCGCAATCGAATTACCGCTCTTGCATGGAGGAGCGCTGCTGATGGTTTCTATTCTGGACATTTGGATGGGCAAATTAGAGCATGGGTACCGCGCACAAAAGAAGATGTTATGCTGGACAAAGAGGAGGAAGAGAGGGCTGGGGAACGTGATGGTGAGACGGAGGCCGGTAAAAGGAAGAGAAGGGTGTTGGATGATGTTTTTAGGGATTTAACAAGACAGAAAATTAGCTTTGGGTAATTTCACAAGACTGCCTAAGTTTTGGTATGTTATCATTTGTGGTACTTAGCCAGTATTGAATGCTTGTCGTTCTATGATGTTGGGTATTCAATCGCAAAGACAATGTAAACAAGCGCCCCTTCGATAAATAGCAAGGAAACAGTGTTACATCGACTGTAAAATTCTCAAATCTATGTACAACATACAATCCAATGATTATGAAAGTCAGGACTATCCAGTGCTATCACGGGCTTTAGAGACAGTAGCAATAACAGTACCTTAATGCACTCTCTCTTGAAATCGACTCCTCATCAACTGCAGATCTCTAAACCCTTCTCTTAATTCTGTCCTTGAGATTTCTTTGTAGCACCACCTCTTAAGCACGAAGCGAAAGTTATCGAGTATGCTTTATAAGCTAGGTAACTAGTCGTAAAATAGAGGCTGAAGGATACCCTTTGTAAGCTTCAACCATTGACAACACGTTTTCATGTACTGTAATGCTTTGGGAATAGGTAATAGATCCATTGTAGTCATATGATATACCCTTTTTTCAGAAAATCACCTCTACTATAGAATATATAAAAAGCTAGTATATTAATTATTGCGTCTTTTAGGACTTAAGGAGATTTAAGATCTAGGTTAAGGCAGAGACTACCTACTTTACCTTAGTTTAGAAGTTCCTATCAAATATGAAAAAGAATAGGAAAGAAGGACACTTACAATTTAAGGTCAAACAGAATAGGCTGTTGCTTAAAATCTCCAACAAAATTTAGGCTACAATGTGTTATTTGTCCTTGACCGATCCACGATCGATTGTGTAAACCCCTCAAGGACCTGCTCACATAAGCGGGGGGTTCTTTCGGCCGAAGCAGCAACCTGTCGTTATCTTGCTGTGCCTCTCTCTTTATGAGCTCAAACTTCTTACATTTAACTCATCATCCTGTCTTTCACAATTGACTTTCACATACCAAAAATTAATTGGAATCATAAAGAAATCATGGCTTCTTTAGAAGAAACATTCCAAGCGGCGGTTGACGACCAAATCATTGGAGGCGTGGTGCTAATGGCATGTGATGCATCAGGTGCCTTCCCCATCCGCTTCGAGAATTCCTTAGTTGTCTCCAAACCAAAATACCAAAGTACCAAGAACTAACGTCTGATCCAAGGTAAATTCAACTACTCAAAGGCATTTGGCAACCAAACCCTGGACCCCTCTTCACCACCAATTGGACTCGATGCAGTGTTTACATTTGCTTCTTGCACCAAGCTGATGACAACAATCGCTGCTTTGCAATGTGTCGAGAAAGGTCTCGTGAAGTTAGATGAAGACCTCTCTCCTACACTTAAGGAATTCGATGATCTGCAGATTGTTAGCTTTGTTGAAGGGAGAGATGATCCTGTTTATGCGAAAGCAACGAAAAAGATCACTTTGCGGTTTGTACTTCTCTTATTTTCTACGCCTTCTTTTTAATCCTTTCATTCTTCTGTCTTTCTTTCATTCCCTTGGAGGAGAGGAGGTATCGAATTAATGTGTGATACTAAGTTGCTGATGTTCACAGCATGTTGCTCACCCACACCTCTGGCCTGTGCTACGATATGATGAATCCCAACCTCATGCGCTGGCGCCAAAGCCGCGGTGAAGCAAGCGGTGCCAGCGGAATGCCAATGCTACAACGCATCTGTACACCCCTAACCTTCGAACCAGGTACATCATGGGAATATGGCAGTGGACACGATTGGGCCGGTGTACTAATATCACGACTTACAAATCTATCTCTACAGGACTACATGCAAGCTTATCTCTGGGAGCCGCTTGGGATTAAAGACATGACTTTCCATCTGGAACAAAAACCTGATATGAGAGCTCGACTTGTAGCACTTGCAGCCAGACAGGGAATCCCTGACCCTGTTTTGTCTCTTGGTGTATACCCCAGAACTGGAAAATTGAGAGGGCTTGCTCCCGGAGAGACATTGTATGATGATCCTACGGTGGATGAATTTGGCGGACAAGGCTCCTACGGATCAGCTAACGATTATCTAAAAATCCTAACCTCCATCCTTAAAAATGACACCAAACTTCTAAAGCAAGAAACTGTCGAAGAAATGTTCAAATCGCAACTTTCTCCGGCCGCAAAAGAGACGTATTCAGGATTTATGTCGATGCCTTTTTTCAAAGATACGTTTGCTAGTTTTCCTGAGGGGACAGGACTGGATTGGGGTTTGGGTAGTATGATGGTTACTACTGATTTGAAGGATGCTAGGAAGAAGGGAACGCTGAGTTGGAGTGGGTTGCCGAACTTGCTTTGGACTATTGATAGAGAAGATGGGTTGGCTTGCTTTTTCGCGGCCCAGGTTGTACCGTTTGGGGATGTACAGGTTGGTGAGTTGCAGAGGGCGTTTGAGAAAGAGATGTATCGAAGGCTCAGAATGATTGAATAAAGTGGGGCCAAGTAAGGCTAGATTTGAGGATTAAGTTGTGAGATGCTTGGTTGGATTTTGTGTTGTTGACTTGGTATTTGGTAATTCGTTCGTAAGCGAGTTCCACTTTGCCTGGTAGTAGTTTAGGACTCCATGGCACAACACGTTTTGATATGTGCAATATTAAATTGAAGACAATTCGGCGTACCGTTCCATTTCCCATACTAGAATCTATGGATCGTGTCCCCTTGCTCAGAGAGTTAGTATTTTTTTAAGTTAGCCGAGCAGGGTTAATGATATTTAGCGAGGAAAGACTTTATTGTTTGTCATAACATAAATTCATGAAACTGTAAATATGGTAGTGACTTTAACAAAGATTGATATTTAAATAAGAAGAACGCAGTTCAGCTTTCATTAAGGAATGCAATTTCCATCATTTGGCACTCCGTTTTTCTCACTCAACAGCCATGTTAGCGGCTTAAGCCAGCCAAAGCTGCCCAATGATTCAAAATCGAGCTACTCGAGTGTGGTCACAACAGTGCAGCAGTAGCAATCAATAAAAATAACAAATCCTTCTGACGATATCGATACCATAGAATAGGATAAAAGAAACTACTTTTCAAGTGTTCCTGCTGTTTTAAAAAGCTTTATTCATGAGCGTAGTGCCTCAAATTCTTTGAGTGTCTATCTATGTGACCTAGTAAGGATTTTTAAACCATAACCTCATACTTTTGCGAGTTCTATCAGGAACATCCCGTGGCTATTCCGAATGAACGTATCTAGGAACCTTTCTATTAATACTAGACATGTTTCCAATTCCTCCTAGCCAATAAAAGTATGACTTGACAAATTCGAATTCTTCCGTCTTAATTTCCTGATATCTAATTTCGCCGAAGTGAAAGAAAGTCTTTGCCTCGAGAAACGCTAGTAAGTATGCTAGTGAGTCGTGTAGATCCTGTTCTATTAGATTGTCTACTATATCCGAAAGTGCTTGGGACAACCTCAACACTTCTTTCAGCCATAAGACTCGGTCTATGACTTGTAATATTGGGACTAGTTCTCGCAGGACATGACGATGAACAAAGCTGGTATCAACATCCGCAAATATGGGCTCGTACAGCATGAACCGCTGCTACTTGTATACTTCTTCGCACTTCTTCAAATCTTTTTGAAGAACACTACTGATAACCTTGGACCACTTTGTATCTCGCTCTTTCAGAGATAGAAAGTCGAGCCAAAATCTCAACTCAATTCAGAGACTCAAGACTGTCTATTACGTAGTGAGTAGTCATTCTTCTACGTATAGAAAAGGCCCAGGGAGGTTGGTCTTTGTGATGTTGTGGGTTCATGCAACGTCGTCGTGAGACTAAGCAGTCGTTACAGAGAATATAAATCTCCATTGGTGCAGATACCACAATGATAGTACTGACCACAAATTTCCAGGAAGCCGAAGCTATAAGTAAGGACGTATTATTCTGGCCATTTAGTAGCTGCTGGTTGATATTTTCCAAACCGTCTGGGATCTAGACCTTGGTCGACAAGAAATTTGAATATTTGGCAAAGGCCAGGTTGGCTCCGGGACTGGTCCATATTTAGAATGATCTCCTTCGAAAAAAAAAACAAAAAAAAAAAAAAGAGCAGAAGGGACGATTCGCCAACAGTCCCTAATCGGCCAAAAGGAGAGGCGCTCCAATTTGCACATAGCAGACGAGCAGCATGGACATCTCCACTGGGACAAGCAGTCAAAATCGGAGCATCATGCTGGATCCCATTTGAGACCTTAAGAACCGGATCGAACCCAGCCTGGTAATAGGATTGTGATGTTGTACAAAACAAACGGACACGAAGACGTTGTGGATCTGGATCAAGTCGAATAAAAGTACTTATCATAGTGCTTAAGATTTCATCAGCCTAGCTATCCTTAGAGTAAGTAGTCTCTATATCGAATAGTCGTGGTAGATATAGTGACTGTACTGAGAGCACGTTGGTATATCTTATACTCCGTCATTTAATGGACTGACTATTTTCCGTCGACGTAAACCTGTGTGTGCTGGCTGAAATGAAGATGATGACCTTGAGGAAAAGGAAGTAATAGCCGTAGCAGTTTGGAATAAGTCAGTTCGGCTGTAGATAATACTCTACAAGAACACCTCGGATGGTGTCCTTCGCAATGTTGATCAGCACAGTCGAAATGCCACTCGTATCGCCGTAGTCTATGCCAGATTTGCAGGCATACATAATTTGTATTCCAACTCTGTACACAGCCCTCGCAGAGGAAGGTTCCCTTGAGGCACTACTGAGTGTACCTTGAAACCGGTTTATTCTCTCATGAGACCCAATTCGCGATAGTACTTGCAAATCGACCGGGGCCAGATCTCGACCTTTAGTAGGGCTTGCGATTGTTGCTGGGCCGGTTGACCATGGCATTGTTTGATTGATTAGAGTGGTCAAGGTTGTCGTCGCTATTATCGGCTCTCGACTCCTGGATACGTCTTTGTCCCAGCAAGCTTCATTAGTACTTAGCCAAATTCTGAAGAACTTTTTGTATACGTACATGGTATGTTCAGTCGGCAAGCTAATATCGATGATCTTCTCTTGCCCAGAGTTCTAGTATGCTTCATGGCCGTGTCCTTCCAAACAACTGCGCGAAAACTACTACTCTATTTCCAACTCGACTTTCCTAGTTTTTGCACCGTCATTTGTAACTTTCTGACTGCTTTGTCGCAACATTCGAGAGCGATGCGAGCATCTTCATCAATGTGATCTTCGCTGACAAGGCATGATCGAAGGAGTCAAGAGATGTTTGGAAAACAGGCAGTTCCAATTTCAATGTTTGTATATCCGTTGGTGCGTCTTTGATATTGTCGAGTGAAGTACGGATGAATAGGTATGCAGCCTTGCAGAATACTTCCAGCAAGTCCGATAAACTTGAGGACAGATGGTCCAAGACCTATTGCCTCTATAGTCTTCCATTCTACTCGAAGGCTGTCAGAGAGAAACTTTTTTAGGGTGAGGGGAAGATCTGGGGATCTGCAGCATTTCTGAACAGTCAAAATGTCAAAGAACACTAACCCATCAATTCACATTATATGCCTAGCACAGCCTCAACATTATACATGCAAGGAAAAAAAAGAGACGAGTAAACGAATGTAGGCTGTAATGAAATTTCTGTAAGCTTGAATGTAGAGTTACACTCATCTATCACCATCAAAGTACCAGAAGAACTTACAGTATCTTCCAGCTGTGAAAGACATCTTGCTGTCGAATTGTCAACCTTCGCACTAGATGTGGAGTACCAGAACATACAGTCTCCTAACTAAGCCCCAAGACATCGGTATTGCCCCCATAATTACTTTCATCAATTCGGAAAGGTTTCTCGCTACAACGCCTCTATACAGTAAATGCCCCCATAACTTGAACGACACCTATTTTGATTCGGATAATTTAAGTAGAGTGATCGGAGACTTCTATTCATGGGTGTGGATATCTGCTGTCATTTCGAGTGGTGTAACCTTAAAATGAGGCTGTGGGTTCAATTTTCTAATTTTCGTCAGTCATGCCAGCTCTTTATCAACCACATTGTGAGATGAAAACGGATATTGAACTTAGCTTAAGTATCTTTTCGATAGTAAACAGAGATGTCAAAGATGTGTGGTCCTTACCAAGATGATTCTTTCGAGTTCTGTGCTGTAGTCTTATTGCCACTAGTGTATCAATTCAGCACATTTGTCTATATTCACACGGAAGCCAACAAAAGAACGATACCTGATCTTATTACTTACAACGGCTCCTCGTCTGTCGAACACAGTATTGGAGGCCTTGGTTCAACAACTTAAGTCGAATCTCCTAATTAAGAGACCGACGTAGTTGAGCGCGACCTGCCATTGTTATGCCATCCGCAACAGGTGTTGAGCCCTCTGTACGAGACGAGTACCGGTACCTCCTGACTCAGAATATGTGAGAATGAGTGAATGAATAAGTGAATGAATAAGTGAATGAATAAACCTTTCCAGCTTGGGCCCCATTGAGGCAAAACAAAAATATGTGCAAATTCATATCCGAACTTGATTTCTCTTAAGAGCATAAGTATAATTTAGCGACTTTACCGTAACCGCGCAGGGACATTGTAATGTGTACTGGGCTCTCACTCTCTGCGCTGTTCTTTCTTCTTCTTAATATTTCGAAGATGTAGCTATGAGACATGTAAGGCTTTTGGAGATGTAGTGAGTACCGGTATCAGTGGACTGAGACTTCATCAGAACTCAGTCCATCGATTATTAAAATGGAAACATATCGTTCATGCATTCAATGGAGAGCTGTACTCCCGCCCGATTCCAGTCCTTGTACTTGTATAGCACCTGGAGCGCCTAATAACTCTCTCCCCCGCAATCGAATCCATATATGACGACAGATCACATTCAAACCCGATTCCCATTCTACCCCCGCTTCTCTAGCTAAGGCATTACTCTGCAATTTTGAATTAATAGCCACGGAGCTAAATTTTCGTCATACTGTAACTGCAAACTCAGATACAGGCTCGCTTATTACCATAGTTGAATGGGGTTTTAGCCTGCATTTCCTTAGTGACTGATATTCAAGTTAATTGCTACATAAAACTGAATAATAAGGTGATAAGAACCCCTAAAACTCACGTTCTAACTATCTATACGAGATGAGGTGCCGGAGTACTCGAGACAAAGGGATTTTTTTTTTCTATGAAAGTTTATTAGAGTCCCGAAGGAATCTTCCATCCAGAGGGAGGATTCAGATCGCTTAATTGAAGAAGAGAAGCAGCGGAATGATGAATTATTCCGGTGGGTGCGAAATTTACGAGAGCGTGAGTTGAAGAGTACTTACTAGGTACAGTACGAAGTAACTTCCGTAATTGGCATGCGTGATGTGTTTGCTATTGGCATGGGATGAGGCTGTGCAGCACGAAACGATTACAGCCATCATGTACTGTACATCACCGCTCAACGAAAAAACCCAAAAATCCACATAGTAGTCCGTGTGGTACTAGGACGTAGATACAGCAGATAAAGTACTATAGAAAAAGTCTTTTGTAAATTCGTCATAGAGAACCTGAGGTAATGATCTACTATCACATGTGCGAAGGATTCGTCAAACAAACATGTCATGTTAGTTTTCCGGAACCCGAGCTGTTACAGAACAGAAAGAAGCAAGACACTAAGGACCTTAAGGACCTTATCTTACTAAGATACAAAAGATTAGATATCACGAAGCGCAGATTTCCCTTGTAGGTAATAACTCTTGCCAGTACTCGAACACGGTACGGCATCGTCGTCGTACCGTTCCTGCATGAATAAACTTTCGGAGCAACAGTTACAAAAAAAAAAAGGGTGCGAAGAATTCCGTCTGTTGAATTGAGTTTCTTGAAACAATATTCATTCATTCATTAATTCATGTTGGCTTAATAAATTTCTGTTTCTAGGTTCCTCCGTGGGGTGGCAAAAAAAAAAAAAGGCAAAAAAACAAAGAACAATGGTTCAGCGGAGCAGGATTCTCTGACAGCGGTGGAATCAGGGTCTGTCTGTCATGTACGGTAAGGTACGGTCTAGGTAAAAAGAAGGGAAAGGTATGAGAATATGCGCTTACTGGGGTGGTGGCGGGAGTGCCCGATGCGAGGAGGTGTTTTGAGTGGCCAAATCAGGTGAACTTGAAGAATAAACTTCTACTCACTAACTTTCTTTCCTGCTGGACAGTAAGGAATTGACTCTCTCTCCTGGTACCTTACTGTATCCTCGGAGGTTATCCTACTCGTACGGTACAACTCTCTTTCCGTCCTCTCCACAGTTCGGTAGCTGTAGCTCCCCCACATGCCCCCCAGCAAGTAAATTTATTCTCCTATCTTACAGTACCTTAGGTTCCTTAGTTGTGGCTAGGTAATTTAGACGACCGTATATCGAGCGACCTCGGTTAACTTTTTTTGCACGAGGGAATGAGTGTAAAATCAAGCAAGTCTACCTATCATCCGTTATAGGACGACCGAAGATTTTAGCTAGGGAGCTACAATGAGCCTCCTGCGGGAATATCTATCAGATCTGTATTCTCGTTGGATATAAGGCTGGAATTAGCGCATTAATGGGAAGATCTCCAAGAATTAGACTCCCACCTAATGTTTAGGTTGGTCAAACACACAGATCATAAGAGCCAATCGCATGGAGGCTGTCAGCCACCCCTATCCCACCTCGAACCTCAGTGCGGCACAAGGTAAAACAAGTGTCTTAAGCCCCCAATTTCAATAATGACCTTTGCGCTGTGCAACTTATATACTGCGCCGAGGAAAATTCAATCCTACGTCTTTTTATTTTTATAAAATCACAATTGTGCAGCTGCGCTGCGATTTTGAAGAAAGTGTTTCTCTATTCATTATTGATTCTGTTTTTTATGACCTTTTAATTTCATTTTTCCCTCATCTCCCAGTTGATCTTCACTTCATATCCAAGTCGCTTTTCTCTCACAGTCACCATGATTAGAGGCCAGGGAGCCGGCATTATTGCCTTGTCAGCAACTTTCCTAGCTCTCAATATCTTTTTCATCGGATTAAGATGCTACACCAAGGCTAGAATCTCGAAGGATTTCAACTACAATGACGTGGGCATGATCATAGTTGTGGTAAATACATGAATGGAGCCCAGAGAATATGATCACAAAAAAGCTGATGGAACTGTTTTAGTTGACATATGGTGCCTTGATGGCTCTTCTCATCCTCGGTGTCGAGAATGGAATCGGGACTCACACTTCCACAGCCACTTTGACAGGCATTGGGAATTCGCTCAAGTACATTTGGTTTCTCGAAGTCATCTATGTTGCACTTACGAGTGTCATGAAAGCCAGTATCGCTACAACACTACTCCAATGGGCCAAGAAGAAGCTTCACATCTACCTCCTCTGGGCAGCAATCGCCATCGATTTCACCATTTGCTGGGTTTTCATCATCTACCTGATCTTGCAATGTACTCCAGTCAGCTACGCATGGGAGTTCATCAACCCAAAGGTCAAGGGACATTGTGCACCATTCGTTGGACAATTATACATGGGATATGCTCTCTGCATCACGACGATCACTCTTGACATGCTCTTCCTATTCGTTCCATTCTTCATGCTCAAGGGTCGAGGAGTAAGCTCAAGAATAAAGGCCTACATCTATGGCATCTTCGTCTTGGGTGTATTGTAAGTGATGATCACTTCATTTAATCATCATTCAAGCAAGCTAATGAAATATTTCAGGGCGAGTATTGCGAACTTCATCCGCCTGGCAGCACTTGTAAAACTTAAGGCTTCGTCAGATCAACTTTGTAAGTTACCCAACTTCTCGGACTTTCACATCACGGTAGCTAATTTGAATGTCAAAAGTCGATGCGGCACCTGTTTTCACCTGGTCGGCTGTGGAAGTCAGCATTGGAATCTGTGTCGCAGGTATCCTTGAGCTTGGCCCTCTCATGCGAAAATACAACGTGAAGGGCTTCGAAAGTTATAGAACCTATTACAGACAAGACGATGACGACACGGAGCCAATGAAGCTACAGGTCATCGGAAAGTGATCTGGGATTGTAACGACGTTAGATTTAAGTGGAATATAAATGCCTTTTCAGAACTTTACCACCACATACGACCATAGACTGAGGAGAACTGGGCATCCCGTCCGCTCTGCCATACATAAGCCTCAGATCGGTAGATTAGTAGTTGGGTGGGTGACCACCAGCGAATACCTACTGTTGTATGTATTTTGCTTCATTTTTGTCGGCTCTTTTTGTTCTGTGTTTTGCATGCAAGGTCTTCTCATACTTGCTTGGTAGCGACGCGTTGATCATACGCAGGATTAAATCTATTGAATAGTTTAGTCCAAAATGAAAAACCAGTTTCAGACATTGCTCTTCCTATAATCTGTGTCTGAAAATCGTTGAGTGCCACCTTTGTGGAGAGTCGACATATCCTAGTATTTCACTACCAAAAAATAAAAAGTATTTTCCGGCACGCGTCCTAGTGGTCTGTGCCCATTGCATCTATCATTAAGAATAGACTTAAGAGTAAAGTTAGAGTTATAAATTGAGTTAGAATCTACTACTGTACACTAACGAGCAGTTGTCTATTTTAAGCTAACGATTATGTGTAGGCCAGAAAATCGGAGTCATTAGACACTGTAAACCACCACCCGACTGACCTTGAGTTAATTGTAGCGGGGAGCACTCCATAATACAAAGATAAGACTCTGGTAAATATGATTGTATCACACAAGATCTACCTAATCGGGTTTGTCATATCACGATCCAGATCACTTCACCTCCGCCGCGAAGTCTACAGCATCTCACTCAGCTCGACACCTAGCACCAGGCGTACGTAATCCACAGTACGCGGAGTCTACTATACAGAATACACAAGCTTGTGTCCACAAGCTCTACCCAAGCTGATGGAATGACTTTTAAAGCTAGACCGTCCCGTACCAAACCAAGAAGCCGAAGCTTGAACCGTAGTTTTTGTTTTCCCTCGGGAACCACAGCAGCAGTCACCTAGACCATGCCGCATCCATCCCAAACCACATAAAGTCATCATCCATAGACATGATCCCAGAACGCCCAATGAACACCAAAACCTGAACACCAGAAAATGAATAAAAAGCAAATCCTGGGTATCCAACCCTGACCCAATGCATGCTCCGCTAAAATGCAACTGTCCAAATGAAACCCCAAAGACCAACCTTCTCTCCTACCCATTAGTGCATGAAAGTTCATATATACACCCACTTTCTGTTCTTCATGGCTTAGTAGCACCGCTCGCCCAACTCCGCCTCTCCCTATGTTCCACAACAGGCAGGTCCGCACTCCCCTTTCGCTGCTTGCCGAGAACAAGGCTCTGGAATTGCTTGCTGAGCCGTCGAATCGGTGTCAGTGGTCGCTCATCATCGCTCCGAGTAGCGATTCGAGGATCAACTTGATGTCTGACTTTCGAGGAGGCGTTTAGATATACAGAAAACAGAAGGCATGTAGCGAACAATGCAATGATAACACAGAAACTCATTTGGATGGTTTGATGATTGTGATGCTGTATGGCGTACATGACTAGTGGAAAGACCGCACCCCCAGACACAGCAGCGGTAAGATATGCAGCACCTGCTTTTGTGCGATGACCAAGTCCACGGAGACCAATGGCGAAAAGCATGGGGAAAACGGGTCCTTCGAAGAAAAAGAAAATTAGGGCTGGTGCGGCGACGATATTTGGTGAGACAGAACCGAGGCCGACTATTAGCGAGGAAGAGAGGATGCCGCCGATGAAGATAACGAGAAGTAGGATACGAGGTGTTATTATGTAACAGAGGGCCGCAGCAAGAAAAACGACCAGAGGCAAATGTGACGAGAGAGAGCGTTGAGTAACTGATTGGTGAAATCGTCAAGGAAATGCCGGTGGTACTGGCAAGATGTACGAGTACACCCTGGAAATAAAAAGATGCGCCTTGTTGGGCACCAACGTAAAAGAATTGAGCAAGTACTGCGAGTGCCAAGGTTGTGTAGACGACTGGGAGTTTAGGGACGGAGAATTTCTCAGAAGAATGAATTCCGAGGTTTTCGGCCAGCTCCCGCAGATCACTATCGGAAGCTTCTGGTAAAGGTATGTAGAAGAAAATGACGGCTAAAACGACGCTGAAGAGCGCAATTGCGAGATAAGTCCATTGGACGTCAATGAGCGAAGGATTGTTCGCAATTGACCTGGCTCCACGGAAAAGGACCTTTTCAGCAAGAACTTGGCTGGCGATACTACCGACCGCTTGGACACCTTGCGCTATCAAAAGCCTAACCTCTGAATATTGCTCCGAACCACAAAGGGCAAGGAAAGGATTAGCAGCCGTTTCTAAAATAGAAAGTCCAATCCCTACGACGAAATTCGAAAGGATGAAGCCCGGATATGACGTCAAAAACCGCAGACGGCCAGAACATCAAGGTTCCAACCCCATAAATACAAAGTCCAGTGATGAAAGTAGCCTTGAAGCCCCAACGTTGCAGGATATATCGTGCTGCAGTCAAAGGACCGATGAGGTAGCCAGCAAAGTACATACTCTCTAGACCAAGTGTTTGGCCTGTAGTAGTCCTAGCAACTTTCGAGATTTGATTGTTGAGGGTATTTAAAATACCGTACGAGAAGCCCCACAGGAAGAAGAGCGTAGTAACATATGAGCAGGACTTGAAAGACTCTCTGAGATTGTACTTGAGCATACTCTTTGGTCCATTCATATTTACGAATCCAAAATAAACAGGATTGTCGGTAGCGCCTGTACGGTGGGTTTGCGTGCTGGTTACACCCATGCTCTCAGGCGCGGTTAAGAAGTCCATCAGCCCTATCTCCTGCTCTTGATTACCTCCCAGCTGCGCAGGTGGTAGAGGGCGAATACTTCCAGGCGCATGCTCCTCAGCAGCTATGGGAGAAAGGCGTATAGAATGGCGATTGGCATCGAGAGGAGCTTGGGATGTAAAGGAGGATGTCTTTTCAGTATCGGAACTTTCATGACTTGGATAGTCTGTGATCATGGAAGGGAGGATTCGCTTGATGAGTGGTTTAAGGGTAGGAATATTTGCACATATAATGCCAACATTCACCTCGACAGCAGACCACATCAGTGCCAAACTTGCATTCCATGCAAAGTCTAGTTGACCTCCAATGCGTGACTGTGACATAGTTCCGATAGCAACCGAAGTTGCCGACTGTTGCAAGTAGAAAATGCGTACAACATCAACTACTATGACGAAAACTCCAAGGGCGAATGTGGCAATAAGAATAGTCTTTTGTTTCCCGGGTAGGCGCATAGACGTGAGAACAGGGAGTGGTAGTACGAGTATAGCTAGGTCTGTTATGATGTTGACGGGCGCAGAGCAAAGATACAACGTAACAATCGAGAAGCATTTTGCGTTTGGGTTTACGTCGGGGTCAAAGACAGCACCTATAGGCGTGCACTGGAAGACATTCAAAAATGTAAGAACAGTTCCAGCTAAAACCACCACTCCCAAGGTGAGCCAAGAGGCTATTCGGAGGAGCTTGTTTGTATTTCGTGAAAGTCGAAGATAAAAAGTAAGGATGGACGATTTCGTCAACACCAAGGCGACGTTCTGAATAATTTGTGTTAGTAAATAAAACCTCCTGTCTGTCGTCTGTCAAACCTACGTATAAGACACTAAAGCTATACTCGGCCCTCCGTAAAGCAGGAAACCAAGCTGTGTTAATATCGGCATCCTTGAGGCCAAGCCCTTTCGAGGTCCCGTAGCAGACAGAAAATGATAATCCAGTTGCAACGATCTATGTCTGCAATTAGCATCTCGCACATCAAATCCCTACGTATGGTTGCTATCCCTTACCCAAGCACATATTATGAGATAATCATCGCGAGTAGCTCTCCGCACAATTCCAAAGCGAGACGTCAAGCGCGCCGCGACAGTGATGGTTGCAAGTATCGCCGTTACGAGGGTTACGACGAAGACAGGCGTCTGGCGAGAGACGACGTCTGCTTGCTGCGACATGGGCGTATGTCGGTTTGTGTTGCTGGAGAGGTGGAGGGGCTATGTATTCTGCATCGTCCTTCTGCTGTGATGTCGTCCCCGTTCCATTCATCCAATTCGACTCTCGCTCGACATTCCCATCAGCGAGGAATACTTCGTACGTCGGCTAGTTCCCCTAGGCGGCATTCGTGCACCTTGGTCAAGCCGGTGCGACGCCGTCTCTTTTAATCAAACGGCAAGATGATCGCGTAGAGGTATGGTGTATAGATTCTGTATGCAATACAAGATACAATGGAATTGTTATCAGATGGATTGAAGATTTGTTGTTGGTATAGTATAGGGATGTTAAGTAAGGCAAATCCTGAGGGCGTTGAGGGTAAGAAGAGTGGACAGTGGATAAAGAAAGACTCGAGGTACTGTACTGTAGCGGTGATCCCTGCCGTGCTGTGCCATTGCATGGAGGCATGCGTAGTGATGAAATTTGAGGCGCTAATCCTGACCTTTCGGAGTCCCGAATACCCTTTCTCTACCCCAACTTTCGGGTGCTATGGGCGTGCGGTGTGGGAAAGTACAGTTTGGGTACACTTACACAGCTTGGTTGGTCTGCCGGTACTCAGCAGTACGAAAAGTACCGTGTCCACTAGCAGTTTACGGAGTAAGAGCAGTAAGAGGTGCTACTTACCTACTGTACTTGACAGCAGTTCACGGCGCAAGTCGTAAGCCAGCCAGCCAGAGACCTAGCCTACGATTACTCGTAGTCGCCGATGCATACTGTAGTGCCACAAACAAGGTCATTATTATTCACTACAGTACAGTTCGTATTTACAGGCCTAAACCACTCTGTTCTTCGGGAAGTACAGAGTACACAGCAGATCATCAGGGGCCTAATATTTCCACGAGCATACCGGCGAATTCAGATTAGGCCGCAAGCTACTCTGTTCTGCGCCTAGCTCTCCAAAGGCGTCAAGACTAAATCAGCGCGCAAACGCCTCATTCTTCCAGCCTCTCCGCCTTTTGTGCTCGTGCCCAGTCCAGCCAATCCCTTTTCCCCGCGCTTGAAGAAAATCAACGACTCATCCACGAGTCGTTACAAATTATGAAAGTCAATCTGAATTGTTGTACACCGGCGGCGTGAACGGGTACTGTAAGTGCTCTTCCATGCCCCCCCGATGTGTGACGGGCAGACCCCTTCAGAGCCCGAACGCTTTCCACGAGTTCACAACCTCACATAAAAACTTTTCTCTCACAGGAGACAGGACCAGAGTTCTCCCGCCGTCTACCGTCGTGGCAGGCCATTAACTTGGTGCTAGTCATCGTCTGGGACTCATCAGTCCATCAATGCAGCAATTCTTCTCTCAACTGCGAGTACTCTGTACCTACGTGAAGATGTTTCTCCTGAAATAATCAAGGAAGAAGCTGTCACTCCAATCAGACTTTCTACCGTTACGAACCCCTTTCATTCTCCTACAGTTCACGTACTTCAGTTCGTCTCACATTTTTTGCCCTAGATTCACGACCACGCCACCGCGACGCCTTACGCAGCTACACTCGCTCGCCCACATCGGAAGCGGAACAGGCCTGTCATAACTGTTACCGGTTTTCTCTAAAGTCTGCTTTCATTACTCGGTTACATCACCTTTATCTCGTATCCGAAAAAGTTCGATCCGCGACGTAACACAAGACTCGAGACGAGCGCGCTTCATCGCATAGCAAAATCTTGAGTGGCAGGCATCAATTCTTGAAACCGATCATCTGTGTGTAGGTACGGAGGTACAAAAGGTACGGAAGTACATGAACTGACTCTCAGTCTCGGGCGACAGTACTCCTACGTCTAAGAACATCGTGACTTATCTCCTTGAGCACGTTTCTCATACCTTCTCGAAGACTCAAAATCGATGAGAAGGAGAACAAAAGTATCGCTTTGACGAATTGAAAAACAATTCAATCTCAGCCCAAGTTTCGCATTCCTTTGTTTCGTTTGCTTCTTCGCATGGACGAGCTCTCTCTCCAAGCTCAGCCTGAATCTAGGTGCTCGACCAACGTCCAAAGTTGACCTCAATGTTATCTTGCATAGCCGCGTTGTGAGAGAGTGAATCTACCCGGGGTAGTGGACGGAGTAAGGTCCTATTTGGCTGAAGCTTTTCAACATCAAACGTTATCAGTTCGCTGATCATATAATGTCTGAACGCACTTGGTTAGGCTTCGCTCCAGATCAAATCTAATTTGAAAGGTATGACATAAGTTAAGTCTGAAGTTGACAATACGTCCAAGATGTGCTCATATACCAAGGCTTGGTGCTCCCCCTCCCTTACTTCGCGAAATAAAGGTTTAAACCCGAGTTTATAGGTTGTAGGATTCTGAAAATAAAACATACGGCTACAGGGCATAGCTTCTACCATGTTACGGTGTACTTCGTATATCCTGCAGTTCAAGAACAGTTAAATCATCTAAACAACTTTCGAAAACAGATAGTGAGGCTTCGTCGAAAGCATAAGTTTCCAAAGGTCTAACGCAAGCGCATCTATTATCAAGTCATAAGTCGGAAAACTCTTGGCTAATAACACCACTATTCCCGCATCTTTATCAAGTAGATGTTCATCTGACGTCTGAAAAACATCATCAGCCAGCCAAACAGGACCAACACTTTTTACCCGATTATTCAGTATTTCCAGATGCGATGTGCAACAAAACTCTGTCAGAGCCTTGTTCTACACGTGATGCTCCAACTTTGAATTCTTCCCTCTATAAGTATACCAGTTTAGCTAAGTAAACTGAATCTTTACATAGTTTACATATGATCTACTATTTACTTAAGTTCTTACAGGAGAAATATCAAGCTTGATGTGAGTTCATAATCGCATCACGTTAAAAGCATGTGTCGCTTACAAAAAGGGGAGGGAGAGGAGAATACCTTCGCAGCTCGCGTAATTATTAACTTCGTTCATCAGCCCACGTGAGGATATTTGACTTCGTAAAAGGATCCGAAGGATTCGCTCATGACATGCAGAGAAAGTAAAATCTATCCTGTCACTATAGTAAGGAGGACCTGTTTAATCTACTATGTAGCTTTAGTAATCATCTGTGTCATTGTCAATGAGAATGTATCTCCTAGTATTTAAACCTCAGGAAAGTTTTTACATTGCCACCGATATCGCAGAATTTCAAGAGAGAAATCTTTGCTCTTATTTACCCTGTGCAGCATACATCCATCTACCCTATCTACTTTTACCCCAATGACCCAGGTAGCCTTCATTTTTTTGAGAGCATCTATATGCGAGACTAAAGGATTAGTATTAACGACAATGGCGGTGAATGAATGTCTAAATGTACAGTACTATGATAACCCACACGCTAGATGACATATAATCCTCCAATATTTCGAGACCTAGAACGTAATTAGCAGAATAATACATATACATACTCAGAATCATACCCTCATACTCAACGCTACTTCATATTACAGCTTCTAAGGATTATGCACAAGACACCAAGTTCATTCCCAGCGTTAAACAGCGAGAAGAAAATCGACTAGAAAGAACATTTCCATATCGGTAGAACTTCTTGTCAAAAGCAATGTCATAACATAGGCTAATTTGTATTATAACTCACATATGTAGATACCACCTCCTAAAATTATTTTCCAGACCTCACAGTATGCTTTCCGTTTAACACCAAAGCACTACGAGTAACAATGTTGACGATTTCTTGGTCGAAGAGTCTACAATTTGCAGTGTAGATTACTATAGAGGGAGGTTATGAGGCGAGGACTTAGGGTACAAGTTAAGTTGGGAGATATTTCAGATTCCATTATTTTCTTTGGAGATATGTAAGCGCCGGATTTACTCTGAAGTACAGTATATAATCTTTCACGTTTTCATCCATCCGGCGCGCAGTTAAAATATCCAATGTAGGAATTTAGAGACAGGACAATAGTTTGAGGGTGGTTGTCCAGAAGAAAACTTTTGTGTGGTAACTTGCTCCTTAGTTTGAATGAGGTTTAATAACTTTTGCCTCAAAAGGGATTGAGATTGAGTAAATGTATAGGACTCTAGAAGCTAATCAACGAAAGTTATTAAGAGCATTTCAATATCATAAACTGAATACCAGACAACTATAGTAATTCCTAAATTAGCCAGCCATTAATATAGAGCGTCGTCGAGGCAAAGAAGAAATACAAAGTATACGCATGCCTCTTATTTCCTTTTTCCAAAGTTCAACATAGTCTTAGTTACCGATGTATTAGAGGTTAGTATACAATCATCTTTTAAAAGCCACGAAAGACATCAGAAATGGGAATGCATAACACAACTCCACATGGGGATACAATGAGTTGAAAGAAACGACATGTAAGAATTATATGTCAGTATAATAGATAATGAGACATAGAACTTACCTCCCTAGTATCCTTTATATTAGAGAGTAAGATCAATAGATCTCTACTTACTAGATTTATAAATATCAATTATAAGGAAGATAATGTAGCCTACGTTAAGTCTAATAATCTGTATATTACCATCGCCTATTGTACTGAACGTAGAAGGTAGAAAGGGACTTAAGCGACACACAGAATTGAGCAGATGTATGAAATTGGAAACGATGTAAGTTGTAAGTTGGGAGCTTTGAGTAAATAGTCCGGCAGCGCTCTACAGTATCTTGTTTCTGCTGCATGCTCTAATGTGGACACATAACAGACATAATTCTCTGGCTTCTGTAGATCGACTCCTATCACCTCTAATGTATCTATCTATATTTCTCTTCTTCTATGTGTCTAATATCTAGTACCTAGAAACAACGAGCCGTAGAAACAAATTACATCAGAGCCTTATTCTGAGTCATCAGACCTCTAGATGCTGGAATTGGGCCAGGCATCTTAGGATCGTTGCCCAGAATCTCCGAGATCTCCTTCATGACCTCATCCGTCAACTTTGGGTACAGCTCAAGACACTTGACATTCTCAGTGATTTGAGAAGCCTTAGTAGCACCGAGAATCGCGACAGAAACATGCGGATTCTTGATGACCCAAGCGAGAGCAAGAGAGGTCATTGAGCCACCGAGCTTCTCAGCAACCTTGGTAAGCTTTCTCACTTTCTCGATTTGAGCTTTGGTCTCTTCCTTCTCAAACTTTGAAGCGTCGTTCTTTGAGATCTTACCGTAGCGGGAATCTTCAGGGATACCGTCGTTGTATTTACCAGTTAGAATACCTTGGTATAGCGGTGACCAGACGGTTGTTCCGTAATTATATAGCTTGTAGAGCGGAGCATATTCGGCTTCAAATCGCTCACGGATGAGCATATTGTATTGAGGTTGTTCGACCACGGGACCTTGGAGACCTAAACGAGTGGCTACGTGCTGAGCGTGCTCGATTTCAAAAGCAGACCATTCACTAGTACCCCACTTCAAGACATTAGTACTATGTCTTTCTAAAAAGTAAGACAGGGCCAAGAGCCTTGACACATGCGCTCAGAGTTGGGAGATAGTGCTTCAAGGATATCAGAATAATGAAAGATGATGCTTACATAGTGAGCATGGCCGTGTTCAATAAGGGTGTTGAAAGCACGGACAGTCTCCTCCATTGGAGTGCACCAGAAGTCAGATCTGTGCGCGTAGACGACATCAACACTGTCAAGTTCAAGTCGCTTGAGAGATCGCTTCATGCCCTCAATAATATGCTTCCGAGAAAGACCATGGTTGTTTGGCCATCCATTTCCTATTCATAATCAGTTAACTGTCAATACCAACCTAGTCACCCATTTCTTAACCTACCGTCTCCAAAGTGAAGTTTGGTAGTAATGACATAGTCATCACGCTCGAAATTGCATTTCTTAAGAGCCTTGCCCATGATAATCTCGGACTTGCCCTCGGCGTAAACCTCAGCGGTATCGAAGAAGTTGATCCCGTGATCCCAGGCCTCTTGCAAACATTCTGCTGTCTGATTAACCTCACTGACACCCTGATCACTTCCGTACGTGAGCCATCCTCCCAGTCCCAAAACCGAGACCTTCAATCCTGTGTCTCCCAAGTAGCGGAAAAGCATGTTCTTTGGCTCAAAACGCTTGCCCTGCTGAGGAAATCCTTGGTCCGGCATTTTGGTGACTAGAAATTTTGATAACTATGTTCTAAAAAGCCAATTGAAATACGTCCTCGTATGAAATCTGCGATTCTTTAGAAAGTGGGTGAGTAGAGTGTTGTGTAGTTGTGAAAAGACTTCTGATGCGCTGCCTTTGCCTTTTGAAGATGGGGTACAACTCGCTAAAATGCCCCAGCACCTCACGTCATTCGTCTCTGAAGGGTTTCCGAAACACACTCGTATTCGCCGACCTGCCCAAAGAGGAGTAGCCTGACATTGTCGATGACTACATTCAATAGCTCTCTTTAACGCCGATGGAGATAAACAAACGCCGACTCACTCACAACTATTAGAGTAGTTGAGCACAGAGTTCTAATGTATTTGTATAAGTGTTAGCTAACTTTCTTAAAATAAAGGTCAAGTCAGCTATATAGATGGAGTAATTGATTAAGGGAAACATGATGTTCATGAGTATATTTAAGTATTCTGCAATTGTTGCTTTAGAACCTCAGACATAGTTATATCGCAATAACAAATATATATATAAGTTGCTTAATTAATTACAGTGAGCAACATAAATCGAAGATGTAGACAAAATAGTGTACAGCAGAGCTTAATAGCTATAACCCTGGATTGTAACCTACCCTACTTAATCAACGACACTAAGAAAACTAGAAGCAAAAAGGCATCTAGGTGGAATAATATAGTAAATATCGAGTACTAAACTATAAAGAATATACATATAGTAGCTTAGAATATAATTTATTACAGAGAGGCTCCGTACGCTGGCAAAAATAGCATAGTTCAGAAAGCCAGGCTTGCTTTTCCAATCCAAAGGGTATCTCTCGTTATGCCCATCCCCGTTCTGTTGACCGTATTTTGATTGCAGCCTCTTTTCTGATAAATTTACATCATGTAACTTACATCCTGCTATTAGTCGTAAAGAGTTCATTGTATAATCCATTCGGTACAGGGTCCACCCAGTACGAATTATCCAACAGTTCTTCCGCATCTACTTTCGTACATTGATTCTTACAAGAACATTAGGAGAGCCAAATCGCGGGCCCTGAAGATCCTGAGCTTTTAATGAGCCCAATCAGAAGAAACTCGTACATATTTTTGCGATATCCTGAAAATTATTGTGAGTTCTATGTGGTAAAAGGAACGGCATTGGAAGCTCTTACTAAATTTCGCAACGAATTTTGGGCTCCTATGTCGAAGTATTCTTTGAAGCGGACTGTGATGATTCCACAACGGGTATTCAAAAAAGAATTCGAACGTCTTTAAAGCCAACCAAATGATTTATATCTTCACACAGGAAGAGTCCGGATTGTGTTGCTCCGAGAATAGTTGCGAGGGTGAATCGAGCCGTCTGGAGATTGGATCGGTAATCGATTTATCGAATCATCGTCAGATGAGTCCGCACTGCCAAGTCTGAGATTTATATCAGCTGGTAGTTCCATTCGGTCGAAGGTTAATTCGGTAATTGGTCTCTGTGGTGGTAGTACAAATCCCCCCTTTGACACGTCGTCTGGCCCAGAAGTTCGACTCGGCAACCTCTCAAAGTCTTCCAGATGAATTTCATTCTCTCGTTGTGGTGGATAGTTTGTCCTCCTTCTTAGGCTTCTTTCCTGTAATTTTGTCCTCGCACCACACACCCACCGGCGATCATGTTCCAGTATTGCCGCCATGATTTGGTCGTGCCAAAAACGAGGAAAACAACGAGAGAGGCAGAGACTCCAGGGATAAATAAGACAATGTCTATAGTGGTGCCAGACACACTGTGGTCAGGACCACCTGATAATGCAATATTATTGTTATTGCTAGATTGAAAGAGAGCAAACATGATGATGGCTAGTTCAAAGACCCTAGCGCGGTTTTAGTAAATTTAACAGGAATATATCCTCAAGCAACACTCACGCTAATATAACGAAACCAATAGTAAACCTAGTCACAAGCGCTCGATCATAGATAGATTGTCGTGCTGATATAGGCGCAGAATCATTTGTTGCAATAGTTTCATTTGTTACTGTCCCTTCGGATCGAGACCCCGTTGACTTTTGATTGGAAGCCCACCATGGTGATCTTTCGGAATTTCTTGCTGTTAGTCGACGAGTTTTGAGATATTTGGAGAGGATTAGAACGAGAAGGACACTGCCTGCTGTTAAGTTGAAGAACACTGGAAACAAGTCAGCATGCGAGTAAATAATGGTACGGTATAGTAAGCTACGCACTGAGAATATTCATAACGATGAAATCCAGTGCTGGAACGTTGATTATGGCGTCGGTATTTGAAAGTCCGATAATGAGCGCTGGGAATAAGACGCCAAAGACCTTCGAGATGAGTTCCATTCGCATCCGCCAATCTCCAAGCCAGGCGATCTGAAGACCCCACGAAGCTCGGAACAAGGCCATCGTCCTAGTAACACGAAATTAGTACTTGCTAGCGGTAACACTGAATGGAACATACCAAAAGAGAACCATGAGTGACATAACGTTATAGCAATAGAATTGGATCCAATAAAGAACGACGTCCACACTTTGAGCAGCGCCTCCAAAAGCCAACGCGGGCTTGCTAAGACTTGCGATTGCCTTGTCATACTGAGCTTGCTTGACCTCCTCCCAGCGTGTGGCATAATGTATCTGCTGCGCGATCGATCCCAGTGTACTAATGGATGTGAAAATTGTGAGCAGTGTCACATCTATGTATGAGTCAGTTTCCAGCTCAGTTGAGGAGTGGCAATCCACAACATACATGTCCATCGTTCCCCATAGCTCCAAAGCAGACATACGAGCAGAACACTCAATGTCAAGCATAAAACCGAGTACAGCAGAACTCCGACTGATACGCCTACAGCTCCTGTTGGAATGCCACCTGCCATTGCATTTCTCTCGGCCTTATGATGGTGATGATGATTCTTGAATGGTAACGGGAGCTCCCCCGATCAAGCTTGTATCCCGCACATGGACGCTGCTTGCGATAATCTCTTCTCTCTACACGGACGACAGGGGAAAATGAACGACAGGAACAACAAAGGAAGTGGAAGGATGGACGGAAAAGAAACAAATACGGTCCCGGGAAAGACTAGACTCGTGGATCACAAGTCGCAACAAGGCCATTGCTTTCCTACCGGATCGACAAGATCGGATCAGGTACTCTACTTACCTGGGGAACGCTGTCGACAACTCGGCGTTTGATACGTGGCGGCGTGGCGGCATTGAATCCGAAGCTCCATACAAGAGCATTCATTTGATGTTATTGGTTCCCAGGAAGGCTCATAGCGATGTGGATTATTTAAATGGGCCGTCTCGATTCCTCCCAAGACGGTCGCATGCCGTTGGAAGGCTGACATTGGTGGCAAGGGATTCGTGGACGGCGCAATTCTCGTTGATGCTCGGTGGAGAATAACCATAACCACACATATAGTGCCTCATATATAAGACAAATAGCTAGGATTCCACGTGGCTCTTATCCCTGTTCCGACGAGGCGAGCTCTCGAGAATCCACGCTTGGGTCTTGGGATGCTCAGAGATCGGATGCACCAGCCCCTTCAGATCTTCCAGAACTCCATCATCCCAAAACCCAGAAGTGACCTTGCCTGGACCAAGACGTTCGAGGTGACCAAGATCAACCCTTTCACGTATGATAGTAATGCTGGCGATGCGAGAGAATGTTTGCTTCTACTTCAGTCGGAAGTAGATAAAAGGCAAAGTGTTTTGCCGATAGTTCAGCCAGAAAAGCACACTAAAAATTCCTGCTACTGTACCTAATAATGCACTTGAAACGGAGACGACTTGTACTCCGTACGAGGCTGGCTGCCACTCCGAGGTCTTGCAAGCCAATGGGGGGGCCAAACAAGGCACACCATCATTTCTGGATTTCGTGAATCCAAGATTTTGGAAGCTTTAGAAGCTATTCGTGGTCCTACGCTCCTTCTGGCTTGACCACCCAGTTGGGTTGACGTCGGGATGAGGACATAGAAGGAGCCACAGGAGCCTGATCGCGGTAAAGAAAGAGGAATGGATCCAAGAAGGGGCGCTGCCGAGCCATAAGTCGTGCGACGGCGTCCTTTGCGAGGCCCAGCACGAGTCGCAAATGCAATGTGTAGGAATTATGATTGATCGAGGACAATAAGATGCCTCGGTGTTTGGCGGGACAATTGCGTGTTCATGGTGGTTGAAGCCGCCATCCCCATGAGCCAAAGTCTGGTAAACAAGAACAATGGATGAGCAAGTTTATCGCATTATTTATCGACAGCGACGTTACTCAAAGGGGGGCGAGAAGGGTTAGAGAGTGAAGCTTCAGCTGCTGCGAATTCTTGTGGGCACCCGAAGGTCAAAGCGACGCTCGCTTATATCACGTGCTGCCCCAAGGACTCCAACCTGGATATTCTGGATTCACCTTCCGCTTTTAAATAATAAATAACTACAGTACAGTATATATACTCCATACCTTAATGTCTCTCAATTCAGTTCCACTACTATATCGCTTCACACCAGCATCCAAATTGCCGTTTCGCAACCTCCTCTTTTCGTCCATTCAGATTTAAAGTTCAATCTCTTTTCAAGCACGGTGCAGGAGAATGGCGTCTTTGTCGGCTCCGGACTCGACGGAAGGAATAAGAACTTGTTTTTAAGGTTCGACCTCATCCTGACTCTGCCTGAAGTTCCATAATAGTAAGTCCGCCTGGCTGGCTTTGAAAATCATAGGAGTCGGCTTCGTCCTAATAAGTCTATGATAAGAGGGTTCTAGTACTCGAGTATCTATCTGCCTTGCTCCTTCCCGTGATTGTCCCGATATACCGTACACGTGGTTGAACCAGGCTTCAAGTGGAAAGCGTTGCGTCTTAACCAGTACAGTACCCCAGTCGTCTCGATACTGATTAGGAATCAGGCTTGCCTTTTCATCTGTAATAGCATAACATACGGGTACAAATACATATTCGCGTTTCTTGCGTGCATAAAAATGCAAAGCTTCAGTTGCCAAGACGGCATATCGAGTCGAGAGTTTTGGCACGCAGTCGCCCACAAGCTAGGACTAGTGGGCTCTACGACAACCATCGGCCTTCAACGAATTTCTCAAACTAAATCCAAAATTTACAAGATCGGGGATGACCCCTTTGCAACACGGATCGACAGTAACTCCCGCTCCATGTTTCCCCAGACAATCATTGTTCAACGTTGTCGTTGTATGGTTTTGGGATATGCCAGCCATCTGACATGAGTTCAAAGTCACGAACAATAATATTGCTGTTAAGTTCCTTAAATTCCTTGCTGGATTGAATGACCTCGGTTGTGTATGTCGAGTGCATATATTCCCGAGCCGCGATCGAGGCCATTAGCAATGCAAGGCCGCATCAGCATTGTTCTTTAGTTTCTCTAAGACTTGAGGCGGCGAGAGTTTCCCAAAATGTCTCATCAAGAACATATCCTACGGTTACATGTTACACTATGAGTAACCAACTGGCATACTTTTCCACATTGGCAGAGGCTCTGCAATGCATTATTCATGGATGGCTTCGAGAAAAACAAAAGAAGCATGCTAGAGGTAATTTTCACACTCTACTGCATGGTCATCTGCAAAGACCCTCGTGAAATCACACTAGCAATATCCACATCATAAAGGTTATTTGTACTGGCAAAAGTTGATTTTAGGAATGACTGTATTACCATAATTCAGCCGAGCAAGTGTCTCAGGAGTAGAGCAGTTACAGCTTAGCAAGCTCTTGTACTGCAGGAAACTTATGCACAAGACATCACTGCGCAAGCTGCGGCGCTCGTGGATATTTTCAATCAACAATGATTTGAAAGGTTACCTCGAGGGGGGCCCAAATAGAGTTCACTATCTACGCACGCAACGGCCGTTCGTCCATCCCACTTTCACAACACAATGTTTAGTCTAGTTGTTAGTTAGTCTAGGTCCTGTTAAATTTCGAGCTCTAAGAGTCTAATCATATACTAGTAATAAACCTAGAACTCCTCTAGTCTTGCGTTTAACCGCTAGTATTATCCTAAAATTATCTAGCTTATTAAGTTTATATAATATTATAATATTTATTATATATTTTTAAATATAATAAATACTTTTCTTTTAAGTATATACTTATATTTCATATATAAATCTCTAAGTTTAAATAACTTAAGTTTTTAAAATTATTAAAAAAAAATTATAAAATATTAAAAAAAGTAATTAATATTAAAATAAAATTTAAAACTTATTATAATATTTATTATAATACTTAGTAAAATAAATAAGTTAATAATTAAAGTAAATTATTTTATTATAATTTAAAAAGCTTTTATTAAGTTATAGAAATAACTATTATTAATAATATTACTATATATAAAAAGAAATAAAAATATAATAATTATAAGTTAAAGAAGAATAGGTTAAAGATTAAGGATACTTAGATAGTAGAGAAGGATTTTAAGGTTAAGGATTAGTGTAGTAAGAAGGAGTAATTAATTGTAGACTCGCATTTGTATATTGTTTACTTTAAGCAAGGTATCCTTCAAGCTGTCTAGTTCCTTGCACTCTATCCGCCTCCGCCTCAGCCTCCTCCATGGGATGCTTAGAGCCCTCGATAGGGAGGTTGTCTTTGCGTAAGAATTGTGGAGAATCTGGCAGGCTAGTATCATCAAATATGAGGGAGTCATCGTTGACTTCTTCAAGACCTAGGTTTGATACATCGTCGTCTGAATCGTCAACACCCCAGGTAACATTATGGGGAAAGGCGGCCCCGGCCATACCGACCACCCGTTGAAGAAACCACTGCATCTCAAGCAGTTTGAAGCTTGGAAGTGGTTTCTGTATAGGATCGTCAGTTGTAAGGTCGAAAAAGTCGCCAGATTTGATTGGTCTATCTGTACGATTGTTGAATAGCTTTATGGGAGCATCAAAGGCACCTTTATTGTGATCGAGGTCCTCGGTAGAAGTAGGCGTAGTTAAAAGACTCATTGTTGGTTGAGTGTACTCCTGTTTTTGCTGCCAGAAGAATTGTATTCTTAAGGTAGTACTGGTGCTGTCCAAGGAGATTGGTTTGAGAGCAAAGGCCCCTCGGTTCCAGCTGACATGTGAATCGTAGGACAATGTAATGAGGTTGTAGACTGTTTCGATGCCTCCTTCGTGTACGCCTTCTGGGAAAAGTTCCAACTCCCAAGCAGCAACTTTCTCCTTAGGCCAAAAGATCTTCAAATGATTCCAGAATGTATTGCGTGGCCCAAAGTTATCTTCCTTATTTGCTAGCGCGTAGAACGGATAGATATGGGCTACTTGGAATGCTGCCTGGCCAGTGATAACGCAGCATTTATCTCGCTGTGTAGCCTATAATATGTAAATAATAAATTTATAAAGTAGAATATTATCCCTTAAGCTTACTAGTAGTCTGGCTTTGGTACTTCGAACTAGCATAGGCGAATTACTAGTTTTTTGTCTCTTTTCTGGAGACTCGTTGATTGGAGATGATCCAGGTGATCCTCCTGACGATCCCCTGACGATCCCGTTTTTAATGTCTTTGGTGTGTTGTAACTCGTGATGATCCTTTAGTACTCTGAGTCTGAGTCCCTATTAAACATTAACTATAGGATGAAGAAAGTATTGTACTTTACTTACAATATCGTACCATACTAACTGTCTGTCCTGCTAGGATATGAGTTGTTGCAGGATTGATGCGAGTAATTGCAATCAAATCTTTCAGAGCCTGGATGTCACAGATCTGACAAGCAGCCCAAAAGTGCGGTGGTACATTGCCTAAAGCATCTTGCAAAGTACCTAGTAAGGCTTTTCTTTCTTCTCTAACAAAATTAAAGTCTTCCATATTTGTTAACTTGCGTTGCTGCTGTTGGAGAAGAAGAGAAGCAAATCAAAAAAGCAGTAGTATACTTCTTAGAAGAAGTCTACAACTAAAAAGAAGTTAGAACACGTGCAACCCTAAGAAAACAGCGAAATTTTTTATCTTAGATTCTAATACCTAGACTAAAAAGCCGCAACGCCCAGAGCGGGAATAAAATGGAAATACGTGCTTTACATTAAAGTTCATTCATTCCAAACAACCTGAAGTATTTCCATTTACTGCACCCAAATCTGACTAAAACATATCTCCCTACTGGCCACTCAAAATATTCTGTCAGCCTCGTCCATCAAACGGCAGCCTTGCCAGCCTCGTGAACACCAAAAATGCCCCACAGGCAATCGCAACCTCACCAGCTCTCCATTGCGACAACACTACCTACCTCATCCTTCCAACATGGAGGCCCAAATATGGGAATCGACAATCCCCCTCCTGTTAACGCATTCCACATCTCCAATACCATATCTGATCAACGTCCCGAGACTCTCCTACCTGCCCCTCCTCCTGCCGCGCCTAACCTCCTTCTACTCGTACACTCAAAACCACATTCAAAGCCACAACTCACAATCTGCCTCTGCCTCCCAAACAAAAGCCGATACAGGCAAAAACAGCAATACTTCCGAACCCATCCCAATAACATCATTCTCATACGAAGGAATCCAACTCAAGAACCTGCCAGTTGGATTATTATACGATTTGTATCAACCGGAATTACCATGGAGATTAGAATTGGGAAATGGACCGTTATTCGACATCCATGATACATTTTATAACAGTGTGAAGGAGGCTGATTTTGTGAGGAACGGGACTGCTAAGGGGATAATGTCGCTTTCGAAAGAGAATTCGACGGATCTGTGGAATGCGGTGCAAGATAGTATGCCTCAATTTATGTTTCTCTCAAAGCCCGACTCTTCCTTTCGTTCAAGACGAAGCGGGATGAGGATTGGAATGAGGAGAAAGATTGAAATGCTAACTTGATATTTGAAATTGTCTAATAGATGATTACACAACCTTCGCCCGCGTCAAATCACTCCTTCTAAACCCCTCCCACAATACCACAGGACCACGCAATATCCCTCTTCGAATCTACATCCCATCATCACCAACCGAATCCGCAACACTCGGATCCTTCAAGACCGTACAAGTGCTAGTTCCTCTAAGGACGGAATCCCGTATGTCCTCATCTCCATTTCCAATCTTAACCATCCCACTAAATTTCGTCTTCTCTCTCCACCACCCAAAACCTGACCTTAAGTCTTGAACTTGCTAATTCTTTCATTTTGTGTTTGTGTGGGATAGGTGAGATCCAAACTGTTGGAAGCGCTTTACATACTATTCTACCAACGCTATTCCCAAGTCGACGCGATGCCATATTAGCAGAGCCAGTGTTACATGGTGCGCCCGTGCCATTTAAAGCTCCATTAGAGGAGATTATGCGTGATGCAGCTTATGCAGATGGCTGGATACATTTATGTGTTGAGATGTTGAATTAATTTCTTCACCTTTTAATTGATATTCTTTCGAAGGTACGTCAGTTTCGTAGAAGAAGACTATGAGGCCCCAGAGCAGGAATTGGAGAGTTGAGGAAGGAAACTGGAAAAGAAACGGTGCATTGAAACGGGGCATTATGGAATGGGACTCTACTTCCTGAGTTTTGGTTTCCTACGGCACCTGAGAAACAAAAAAAACAAAAAGGCGACGTTACCCTACGAAAATTCAACCATCCGCAGAATTTTGGGTGTCCTAAAGAGGTAACTAGGTCACACGTCTCAAAGCTCCCGGGAACACATCATCAGTTTATTCCTAGGTGCTGTTGAACAACAGATCGAATTTGAAAGGCTGTCACACACACTCGCGAGGAAGAAAAAAAGGGATGGAAAGGCTATGAGGAACGAGATGTCTATATGATATGATATGTCTGGCTGATGAAGGGACTTGAGGACAAGAAGTAGGAGTGTGGACTCATTTCGAATGCAAAAATGAGGTTCAAGATGTCGCTGATCCTTTGAAGATATATCTCTGTAGATGTTGATATCAGTGATATCTGATTTATCGAGAAGAGCATTCGAAGATCGATTAATTTAATGTTGAACACTTACTTATTCGAGACTTCAGGACTTCGGGACTTCGGCATTTAGAGAGGAATGATGAGTGAAGACTATGTGAAGTTTAATATATGGTAGTAGGAGGAGGATTATGGATGCTTTGTTAAGTAATTAATTAGATATATGGCATCTTGGTAGAAATGAAATCTTATCATCTTTGATGGACCGATTGATTGATTAAGATTGAAGCGCTGAGAGTGGGTATGAACAAAAGTCTTCCCGATGGTCATTGATCTTAACATTCCGAAACGTAATATTTGTATACGAAGTGATGCTTGAGATCAAAGCCAATCTACCTAGCTCTAGCTGTATAAATTGTTTTGAAAATATCTATAACAGACAGGGCAGTAGCCCAAATCAGATATAGCAAGAAAGCTAAGCATTACCACTAACTATCTAGATAATTTAACTCGGATAAACTGTCTTACAAATCCTTTATCAGGTCCCACCCAACACCCAGACAGACAGAAAAAGAGAGAAGAACCATCTAAATAGCTTGCTCAGCGCGATACTCATGCATCTCACCACCCTTCTCTTCAGCCGTCGCCTCCTTCCCAGCAACATTACGATGAGTAAGACCGCCCTGACCAGCCTGGCTATGAGCTCTAATCTCCCTAAAGGTAGTAGTAGGTACCCAACCAGGACTCTTTCTCGCATCCTTGACCTCATCATATAACTCATCAACTTGTTCTAGAGTCAAACCCTTCGTTTCGTAAATCATGAAGTAGACGAAGGTTATACATAGGAAGCAACAGGCAAACCAGATGAAGAAGATTTTGGATTGGAGGTTGGCGTTTCCGGGACCCCAGTTTACTAGGTACGGTGTTGAGTAGGCGATTGCCCAGTTTAGGAGCCAGTTTGTTGCTGTTGTCATTGAGAGTGCCTTTGCTCGTACTTTCAGCGGGAAGATCTCGCCCGTTACAACCCAAGCTATGGGTCCCCAGGTTGAGGCGAAGAAGAAGATGCTGTTGGGAAGAGGATGTTAGTCATTTTCTTTGTGTGGAATGGTTGAGAGTGAATTGGAAAGTAAATTTCTAGGCTTCAAGGCATATTCTTGACAAGAGATATGTCTTATAGTCTTTGACACTTGTACTGAATGTATTTGTGGGCCTGGTAATTACTTACTAGATGCAGACGAAGGCAATGGATGCCTTTTGAGCAGCGAGGTTCTTGACTATGATGCTGCCATCAGGGTTTTGACCTGTTGTTGTCGTGCCGAGGACGGCGACGAGAAGTTGAGAAACTGTCATTCCGATTGCTAGATCTTTGAGTCAGTCACTGATATAGAGTTTTCTTGGCATGGTGTAAACTTACCTCCCCAGAATAGAAGAGGTCGTCTACCCCATTTATCAATCGCGTATAGACCAGGGAAGGTTGATACTGTATTAACACTGCTGGTAATCATGCTGATGATGAAGGCATTTTTGATTCCAGAATTCTTGAAGTATTGGGTTCCGTAGTAGAAGATGAAGTTGATGCCAGTTAACTGCTGTAGACCTTGTAGTAAACAACCCGTCAATAGTCTCTTCCTGACACCACCCCTAAAACAATCGACATAAGTTCCTCGTCCCATAGTCATCTCATATTCATGATTAGCTGCAATCTCACTCAATTCGTCGACAATAGCTGCGTCATGTTCTGGAAGACGGCGTAGTCTAGACAGAGAGTGAGCTGCTTTCTCGGGCTTCCCTTGTCGAATAAGATAACGAGGCGTCTCTGGAAGGATCAGCATGCCGGAAATGAGGACAAGTGCCCAGGCGAACTGAACAGCGATTGGAATACGGTAAGATCCAGAATCGTTTCTGTTATGTGTCGCATTATCCACAATTGCTGCAAGTAGAAGGCCGATTGTGATTGCTAATTGATAACTCCCTACGATGACTCCACGAATCCATTTCGGTGCTGTCTCGGATTGGTATAAGGGAACTGGAGTGCAATAGATTAGCTTTTGTGCAACGGGTAATCGAAGGAGAGAAGCATAGCGACTCACTTAACGCGGAGATGAGTCCAACACCGAAGCCAGCAAAGAAAAGAAACGGCCAGCAACAAACATTGGCACAGCGGTGGAGGCTGTCTGCAAAATGACACCAAAGATAAAGACGCAGCTCGAAGCAATCAAGCCCAGGCGACGACCGATGATGTCTCCTAGAGGGGCGGCGGACAGAGCTCCAAAGAAGGTTCCAGCCGAGAGGATAGAGACGATCTCTGCAGATACGGATGGAGTAACATTCAAGTGACCATTGCTGTCTTTGTAGCCGGTCGAGAATTGATTTTCCCAATAATCCATGGCAAGAATGCCACTGATGGTTCCTGTATCATATCTGTGTATTACTTGGTTACAAGATGGGACGAGTAAGGGACTTTGGGTTTGCTTACCCGAAGAGCACACCGCCGAACGCTACAAACAATCCCACGAGAATCTATTCTCAGTTAGCGAGATATCTTGAATGAAAGATGTTCAAATACTTACAGCAGGCCATGATTTACCAGGCACATCCTTCGGCTTTTTTAACGCGAGTCCCATCTTGATGTTGGTGATTTTCCCCAATCTCTACGAGGTTTGTGAATGAAGTTGTACAAGAGACGAGATGCTGCGTAAGAAACCAGCACCGTGGGGATGGGCAATATATAGCTGAGAACTGCGAATAAGCTCGACACCTCAAACGAAACAGATAGACTTTTAGAGTCGGGCCATTAAAGGAATAGATGTCCAGAGAGCTAAGCGTCTATTGGGCCCAGCCCAAGCGCATCTGCATCTTGATACGTGCCCCAGCAGGGAATAGTATATTTGGTGTAGGATTGTACATTTCGTACGGCCGACATATAGGCACATCTCTGGTACTGCAAAAGGGCCGAATGATCTGACGGCTGAATTTTGCGCCAGATCTTGTGATTGCATGAGGTGCTGGCTCTCGTCCTACCAACTTTACGGCATAGCAAAAGACGGCTGGACCAATGGCACGCCTTCAACAATCAGAAATCGTTGTCGCGCAAGTTGCCATGGGGCTGCAGATCTACCCCGCAACGCTTAAGCATCTAGGGACGCCTTCAGAAGCTTCATACCTTCAGTAAGCTTGCCAAATACCCCTATAACCAATAGCCACAGCGACCTGATATTTGGGGAGAGGCAGTGGTGAAAGGAATGGCGTCAGTGGGTGTTGGGTGGCTTGATTTGGGCTTAACATTGGCTCCATAGCAACAGGAGAATTGTACAAATTGTAAGAAGGGTCTTGTGACGGCGAGGTGTTAGTCGCCTAAGATCCAACGAGAAATGGCCGACCTTTTCAGCGAGCCGCATGCAATATGTGGAGTAAGGGGGAAACCGACATGGGGCATTGGGGCATTGGAGACTCCAGCATTCTCGGGGTACCCGTACCCGTAAATAACAATGTCAATCCCCATACCCAACCCATACCCATTCCCCATTACGAGAGAGAAAATGAAAAAGATAGACAGCTGAAATAAAATAGCATCTTCGTGATAACAACAACACATGAAAATCTTCGTTGGTCCTAGAATAACAGAAACATCGAGCCGATTGGGAATTTGTTTGAACAACAATGAGGGAGATTGTTGTGTAACTTGGGCCTCGGCTGGTCCCCAGTGCTCCACCGTTCCCCAGAGGTCTGTGAGCAACCAAGATCTAACCACAATGAGATTGAAAATGCCGACCTCAGGTTGTACCCCACATCACGTGTACTTCCGTATATCTTCAGTCCTTACCAGTTCCATGCCTAGGTGGCAAACTAGGTGGCAAGATAAGCGCCATATATAGAGATGCGCTTAATAGGAGTTTAAGACATCGTTGCATCGTTGGTCCTGACAGCATCGAGGATGGATATGTGTTACTCTAAAAAAGAATGGGCTGACGGCTGAAAACGCAAATCGCCGAGACCTGATGGAATAAAATCAGCCTCACTATGTATCATCTGAAGTGTCGAGAGATTTATTAATGTCTCAGTTATACAATCTTCTGTGGTATTTTCGTGTCTGAAATCAGTCACCAAATCAGGACAGGCCAGTTGCACCAAAAATTCCCAGCGTAACCCCTTCGTTACACCTTGAACCTGAAGCCTTTCTTTCCAGCCTCTGTAGTTCCGGAATTTATTGCCCCCTCGACAAATATCCCTTGCTCAAGCTTCTTGTTCAAACGCACAAGGATGAATCTTAGCAACGTTGCTGCCAAAATGGCCACAAACGACGTTGCACAATTAACGCTCATAGCCACTACATATCTGGGACCTGGTCGTTTTATCAGCACTTGATGCTACTGGGACGTGCGAGCGCGATTCCTTACCAGCTGAACTTGGATACATGTAGCTTGCATATATTGACGATGTGTTAGAAACGGCATTTATGAAAGCTAGAGCAGCAGCTCTTTTCGCTGGTGGTCGAGGAAGCGAGTTGCTGATCCAGGCTAAAGCCACCACCTGCTGCAAGTTAGTCGCTTGTATTTAAAGGCAGAGTAGATGAAAACGCACATATCCAGTATAGACGCCAGGGACCATAAACATCATTGCGAGGTAGCGGGGAGCTGTCGTTGTTGTAGCGGCGGCGAGGATGAAAGCGAACATGGCGAAGTAAAGAGGAATGGTGATGTGAAAGTAGCGTTCGCCCGTTTTGTCTGTAGACAATTAGCGAGAAGCTCCATGAAAGTATCCCAAAGGGATTAGAAGGTAGTTTACATACCTGCATGCCAGGCGTTGGCATATGCGGTGATGGTTCCCAGCACATACGGAGGTACTGTCAGGAGAAGAGAGTTGATGTCGTTATATTTCAAGGTGGCCACCACCGTCCTAATCTTATTAGCAGAGAGTCAAGGTAAAAGGCTCAGTCTACTAACGGAAAGAAGTTTGTAACTGAACCAGAAGCTACAATGCCGAAGAGTAAGACCATTAAGATATAGGTCTTGATGTCCGAGAACGCCAATTTTAAACCTACTGCGAACGACTGATGCTCGCTATCCACCCAATCGTCCTGACCGATATCCTCCTCGAGACGCCAAACAGCTAGTTGGCGCTCCTCTTCAGTTAACCAGGACGTAGTTCGAGGAAAGTTGGGTAGTATAAAGTAGGCTACAAATGCGATTCCAATTGTTATGACGCCTTCAATGATAAATAGCCATCGCCATGCAAGCATGCCACGCGCGCCATTCATGTTTTTTGTGATACCGGCCGCAATCAGACCAGAGAAAGCACCGCTCATCAATGCACCAGAGTAAAGGATTGCTGTCCTGAGACCAAGTTCTTTGCGCGTGTACCAGCATGAGAGGTAATATAAACATCCAGGCTAAGACGTGATTAGCTGAGAGTTCCAGTAGTTTGTTGGTAACTCACAAAGTAAGCTGCCTCAACAAAACCAAGCATGAACCGAATAGCAATAAGTCCACCGAAGTTGTGAGTTGCAGCAGTTGCGGCTGAGATTACTCCCCAAACAATCATACATGTTGGCAGGTAGAGAGCTGGTTTCCCAATTTTGTTGAGGAACAGGTTGGATGGAACTTGCATGAGAAGATACCCGACGAAGAGAATACTGACTGATGTCTGGTCTAAAGTCAGTGTGTATGATTGAGATATGATTCTCGCAAGCTCTACAGACCTGATACTGCACTCCCACAAGCTTTAAATCTTTTTCCATCCCTGCCAGCCGAGCAGCGGCAATGTTGTTCTGGGGAAGTTAGTATCTCTACTGCTTGTATCCATGCACAATACTAACTCTATCAAGATAATTCATGATATACATTAACACTATCATCGGCAGCAGTCTTAGGTCAATCTTTCTCTTGAGTTTTGCTTCCAAGGAGAGACGACGGTCCTCTGGAGTCAAATTTCGGATCCATTCAGGCGCCTCGAACCTTCTTGAAATGACATCGACCGGTGGAGTATCGTTCGTTATCCTTCTGCTGTTCATCAAAATGCTGAGTGTCCCCTTTCTTATAGCCAGACTCTACATCGTTAGTTGAGACCACATCTGCATTTCCGTCCTTGAGGTCTGCCATATTTTATTTATTGAATTTACTGAATGAGTTACGGGAGTAACCTAGATTTATTCGGCAGTTCTGGACAAGCTAGTTGGTTCTGTCGTTCGATGTTTATTCTCTGGAAGCTGTGACTTCGAGAACGTTTGGAGAGCCGATAACAACGCTACATGTGCGGAGTCTCGGAGATATAATATAGGGAAAAGAGTGTTCGTGCTCTAGCAGCATTACGGTATTTACCCAGCCAGTGATATCAATGCACTCTCGTCACAGAATAGGACAATTGAGGCTTCATCTACTGAGGGTGGGGTGGGGTAGAGATTGCGGGGTTACACAAACAATTACTGGGCAATTACTGGGCAACTACTGGGCAATGACTGGGCAGTGATGATCGGCTTTACTTACAAGTACAGTGCGAGTTACGAATTTGGTGAAGTGAACAATTGATTGGTCGCTTAGAGGATCGGCAACTCTATAACCCTACAGCTCATGAGGTCATTTTGTCTACCTTATGGATGAATGCTCTCAAATGTGCGGAAGAAGCAACTTCTCAAACCCTTCTATTGCTAAACTCTTGGCCCCGGATACTCTTTTATCGCCGAAGACCAGACATAATTGATAATGTTGATGATCACGTGGGCCATGTTGCCTAGTCAGGTAATCCGACAAACAGAGGACAGAAGTCCTATGTGACTGAGAGTAAGGTATATCAAAGTTTTGATTTCTGAACCGAAATCTTCTCGAGACCCTCTTTCAATGTGTCGTTCATCCCGTTTGCCGCGGGTCGCCCCGTCGTTCTGTCGACAAAGACGTGAATGATCTCACCCACTGATTTGACGTCCTCTTGGCCACGTTCAAAGAGCGCTATCTCGTAAGTGACACTGCTCTTTCCCAGTTTGTTGACACGAAGAGCGAGCTCAGCGACAGCAGGAAAGGCTATGGAGCCAAAGAAGTCGCTATGGGAGTGTACAATTAGGCCATATTGTTCGGAGGACGGTGGGTTAAGCCCACAATGCTCGATCAGATATGCATTGACGACCGAGTCGTACCTAACAGTTCAGTTAGATCAGAGAAAGACAGATGCCCAGAGTCCCATGCGAAGGGCTTATGCTGACTTACAAGAAGTTGTAGATGCTATTATTCATGTGGCTTTGAATATATCACTGTAAGTAAGTGTTCTGCTCTTAACAAAGTTCCCCAAAACTGTTGACATATCTTGAGAGCCACCTAAGATCTGCCTCACACGCTCCATAGCCCAGCGTCTGCCACAGATAGGAAATTGTGACGTACTCATACATATCATTATCGGACCTGTAGTAGACTTGATTTAACGCTGCATTCAAGCTGGAAGGGGAATTTGAAGTACCATCGTGTCCGGTATTCGAGTAGAAATTTGTAATCGCTTCTTGTTCTTTTCTTCAACTCCCCATAAGACATTTCGAAAACAGTCAGTTGATGACGTCGAGGGGCCGAGAGGATGTAGTCGTCGAGTGGCACTTTTGAAGCCGAGGATTTGAATCTATAGTCGCGTGACACAGCCAGTAGAAGCGTTAAATATCCAAATTGAGGATATACCCACCACACAAAGCTGCGTGGATGGATGGATGGATTAGTATGTATTCTGGGGTTTGTCCCAAGGGGCCGAGGTCCAAAGTTAAGGAATGACGCGCTTGCCCGGCAAGTATGCGGCTAATTGCTAGCACACCCGCCTTCCCTTTCTGGACCAAAATAAACCAGTTCGTGATGGTCCCAAAAAAAATTAATGAGCTTCGTGAGCCCACTTTGAATTCGACCGTAACCTACCTGTCGAAAAGGGAGACAACCACCACAATTATCCGCGCCGCTTCGCAGTTACCCCCCGTGGCGCCTTCACCGCGAATTCTGGCTCTTCTTGCCCGGCGGGCTCGAATGACCAATCCCACAATGGCACTTGTTGCTGTCCCAGAACCGCCGCGAGAAGACAAAGAAGTCCTAGAGCCTCCTCCTGCAACAGCAGTCACTCCCTCAGACCCCTGGCCACGACCCTATTTCCTCGAGAATGGTCTACGTCGCGTAGCACCATACCATTTCACGTATACTACTTTCTGTAAAGAGAGGTGGCGGGGACGGGGGCTGCTGGAGATCTATGAGAGCGAGTTTCGAGACCGACCTATAGAGTACTACGTAAGTGCGGCTCATAAATTTTTTGTATTCACATACTGATGATCACCACAGAAAGATGCTGTAGAACGCGGTGTCATCGTTGTAAATGGGAAGCCAGTACCAACAGACCACATCATCAAGAACGGAGATGCCATAGCTCATACACTTCATCGACACGAACCTCCTGTCTCTGCACTTCCAATAGGAGTATTGCACGAAGACGAGGACATGATCGTCATCAACAAGCCCTCCGGAATCCCTGTTCATCCCGCAGGGCGCTACAATTATAATTCTGTGGTGGAGATTATGCGAGCTGAACGTGGCCACCAGTGGAACCCGCTGCCTTGCAATAGATTGGATAGACTCACCAGTGGTGTAATGTTCATTGGTAAGCATCCAAAAGCTGCAGAGAAGCTGAGCCTACAAATACAAGGAAGGACAGTAAGAAAGGAATATATTGCACGAGTCAAAGGGGAGTTTCCGGACGGGGAAGTGGTCTGTGATATGCCAATCTTACAGATATCACCCAAACTCGGTCTCAATCGTGTACGCGCCAATGGCAAGGCTGCTCGTACAGTTTTCAAGAAACTCGCCTATTATCCACCTACAGAGAAACCAGTTGTTTCTCCCGACGAGCCATTAGCCAAGCAAGTGGCATTGGAGGCAAGACCGTGGATGAATAAAGAAGGCTATTCGATTGTCAGGTGTCTTCCAGTCACGGGCAGGACTCACCAACTTCGAGTACATCTTCAATTCTTAGGCCATCCGATTGGAAATGACCCCATCTATTGCAACCAGCGTGTATGGGGGCAGTCACTTGGAGCCAATGATGCAGATGCAACCCAAGACACGGAGGATGAGGATATCATTACTCGTCTGTCTCGTATGGGAAAGTCCGAAGTTGCGGATGCAGTAGCGTACCACGACGAAATGGTCGATGAGTATAACAAGAAGAAAGCCGAAAAGATGTCAGGGGAGCTTTGCAATGTCTGCCAAACGCCCCTTTATACGGACCCTGGGGAGCAAGAACTCTCTCTATGGCTTCATAGTCTGAGGTATGAAGATGCTGGTGGTGCTTGGAGTTATGTGAGCCCTTTGCCAGCGTGGGCTCTGCCTCCTGTAGGTTTTGAAGGACCACGAGAAGTCGGTGGGATGGACGAATTGGTCGCAGCGGTGAAGGACGAGAATCCTGAAATCGCGTGAAGGTTTGCCTGTAGGGCACAGCCTCACTGTTTTCGAAACTGCGGCGTTTATGGCACAACTACCAAATCAGACCTGGCTGGAAGTCTTGGATATGTCCGTTGGGTTTTACAATTGGCACTCGAGTTTCCGATATATCAAGCCCACCAGAAAGGTGCGACCGTCGTGGATGGCCAATCGTTTTCATCCCTTATCTTCGATTTTCAACTGGTGATTTTTAACGGGTAAACTAAAGGCCAAGACCCTTCTTCCACGAAGTAGGAAGTCCAGCCACCCAATGCCTTACTGACGGATGCCTGGCAATACCATGGCACAACTAAGAGTTCGTGGGGAGATTCTAGGTTCTCGAGTGTCTGGATAACATTTGACCACGTTTTTGGTGAGGCATTTTCCAATCATGACTGACTGATGATGGTGGGCTCAAGCTACATGAATGGCATTCCTTGGCCTTCATGGTAATCATCAAAACGCACCTGCTCGTGGAAAAGGCAGGAGGGGTTGGGCTATAGGTACGCTAAAAAGTCGAAGCTAACTGCCGCCGTTCGGTTAAAAGGTGAATAATAATGTCTAGTGCGGACTGAATAGTCCACCTGCACGGTCTGCACTTCAATCTGTAGGGTCTCCTGGTCTGCATTTACCGCTGTTCTGCCTTTATCATATCACTTGCTACCTGAATTTCGGTAGCATTTAAGCTTTCCACTACGAGGCCAGAGGGCATGTAAGGATGTCAGGCTCAGCGTACTCGGACAGACACGATGAAAGCACTAGGTATGCTCTTGGAAGTTGGGGGGGTACGCGACTGATTTCTCACATGTCAAGATGTGTGTGGTCCAGGTACACCAGCTCGACCAGGTAGTGAGTAAGTGAGGTCGCTCTCTCAGTCCGTCCCCTTACTCGATCTCTGCAGATTTTGAGTTAGCGCCTCTCTTCTGCAGACTATGATTCTTTGGAAACCTGTCTCAAATCCCCAGGATAGCATTTGCCACAGTTTCACCGTTAAATGGTTTACAACGTATTCCCGTACCAGCGAGCTTAGACCGAAAGTTTATTTCGGAGATTCGCGTGTAAATTGCACACAATACGTGGAAGTCATACGCCCTAGCCGGGACCCTGAGCTCCGATAGTTGTACTAACGTTGAAGGCAAAGATCAAAGGTTATAAAGCTGCCATACTGCTTCGTACAGCAGTGAAACGGCGACAGCGGAAAACGCACCGACCCCGCGAAGAAGGTAGAAGCACAGAAGAATCCGCCTTCGAAACAAAGTCCTTAAAAGTCAAAAGATCCCGGACAGAAGATCACGATCTGATATTTGGAACGAACTTCAAAAACGCCGATGTGATGACTGTTCCCAAAGAAGTTACCAGCGGAAAACACCCTTGAACCCTAAAGACCCGGCCCCGCTGCCGAAACTTGGCCAGTCTAAGTACCCGGAAAAGTACTTGGGCGGCCCTTCATGCTCGAAGCCAAAAAATAAAAAAATGATATATATGAAAAAGCCCACGACGTTGGCGCGAAAAGTGGAGCCCACTGAGAATTTTCAAAGGATGTCGGACATGCTAGGTCAGAATATGTCTGATGGGAATAACGACTCGCAATCTGACGGCGACAGCCACTCCACGCTGGATGCTACGGGCAAAGGAGGCAGCAAAAGTGGACCAAAACGCAGAGGTATGGCTGACCTTGACATGATGCTCTCTGCTGTGCATCGTGAACTTGATCCAATTTGATATAAAGGTATCTGACAATGACAGCATCTCGTGCTGGTACTCGCAGTGTTGCTACTCTCTCAGAAGCACAATTAGCAAGGAAACGAGCGAACGATCGTGAGGCCCAGCGGCTGATACGACAGAGAACTAAGGATCATATTGAGCAACTCGAACGAAGAATCCAAGAACTTTCTGGTGGCCACCCAGACGATGGCGAGCTTCATGAGCTGCGGCGGCGTAACTCGGAACTGGAGAAGGAATTAAAGGATCTGAAGGAGATCCGGACCTTATCGCAAGCAAGCATTGCTCCTGAGTCTGCATCAAGAAGTAAGTACTTGTCACTCTCCCCCTAAATGCAGTGATCACTGTGGGAAGTCCTATTCTCGGACCTCTAAGTTCATAGCAATGATTGTGATGTGCTATGATTCTTAGCTACTGTTCAGTGTTGTGTATCTTCAGGTTCTATGTCTATCTCGAAAGCATTGCTGATGCACCTAGCTATAGGTGGGAGAGGAGTAACAAACCAGGCACACTTCGCCGCGCCCACCTCTTTTCCAACATATATGTCTGCCGTTGATGGCTCGGCATCCGCTTCTCCATTATCTGTAGCCGACAACTCATGGCCTCCACACACTTCGCCATATGGTTCTATGTCAAACCCACCTTCAAGTAGAGGTTCCTTCAGCCCACACAATTATCAATATGATACCGGTGACATGGTCGACTCATCAATGGGTGGCGTTTTGGGCCCTTCAGCTGTTGATCCAATCCTCGCTGATGTAGAATCAGGTAAGTGCTATCTTCTGCAGTGCATAGATCTAAACCAACCCACCTTTCCATTAGATAGAAACTGGCTACCAACTGGCTCATCTCGATCTAGTCCATCTGGCAATGCAATACGCGCATCTATACCAGCACAGCAACTACAATTACCACAACCTATAACCTCAACACCATTTCCCAACCAACCACCTGTACCTGCGTGGGAAATTCCGATCCGAACCACACCCGCCAACGGAACCGCTTGAGAATATTTTACTTGGAGTTGTCCAACAGCAGCGCAACATGGCACTGAGTGGTGTAACTGGAGCACTTATTACAGGGCCCTATCACCCGAGCATGAACATGATCGTTTACCCCGAACAGCAACATTCAACCTCTCACCCAGTATCATCAATTCTATCTGATCTCCTTATCAAGACTGGACTACCACGTCTACCCGAGCGAGCAGCCGCCCTATTCAGCATGTATCACTTCATTCAGTGGCAGATCTATCCCTCAAAAATGACATTTGACGCATTATTTGACTGGCAAATTCCAAGGACTTCGCAACTCCTAACGCCGCACCCGATATGGGCCAGTCTTATTGCTTGGGGGAAATTACGCGACGCCGTGATTAACGACCAAGCCAAATACGGGACAGAAGAGTTTCAGCACACATTTACAGTAGCAGTCTCAATCTAAATTGGCCCTGGAGAGAAATTGATTGCTTTTGTTTTGAAAAGGGAGGTGAAATCAGGATCAGCGACGAGTTTGAAAGGCACATTAGCCAAATTTCGAATTGGAGTTTAGATGAGCCGTTTGCAAGGAAATATCCGGAGTTAGAATCAGTCTGCAAGTTTACCAAGGCAAAACCGGGGGGTAGTTCAGGTGCAGGGCCCATGGGTGCATGAGATAGACTTTTATGAAATAAAAGAGTTCTTTGAATATCAATATCGTACCACGAGGCTCGAGAGGACCATGAGTTTGATCTTGATCTTACCGTAAGCATCCCGTTGCTTTGACTTCTATGGCGTTTCGCGAACAAGTACGATAAGGCCTAGAGGGCTGGCTGTAAACGTGGCAAGCCAGGTGAAACCTCTTGCGAAGAAGAAGTCATGCATTGCCGCTTCGTCGTCCCATTCGTGTTCTATGGCTGCTAGTCGTTCTAGCTCACAGTCCGTCCATTTTTATGTACAACATCGACACGTGGAAACTAAACGTGTTTTTTTTTTTTTGATGTTTTCTAGACCCGCGTGTACCGGGGCGTGCAGCGTGCTTTCAAGGGACCAAGGGACCAGTACCCAGCAGACTAGTGTGCATTAGGTGCAGAGGAGGTGGCTGCAGTGGCTTGTCCACTTAGTGTGAAGTAGTTTACAGGATAGTTTACAGGATAGTTGACGGACTATTACCACTTTACCACTTTACCACTTACTCCTGGTACTACGTCGAATTCCGTTGGCGAGCTAGACGGGATACCTAGCATAGCACTTCCCCCCACCCGGAACTCCATGTCGGGTAGAGTATCTACGGGTAACGTGATCTGGTGCCAACATTCGGGGTTAGAAACGCGACCTTCGCGACGGACAACCCCGCTTCATCAAACAGCAGCACGCCGCCGTCGCAGACATGTCCCATATGAAGCGCGCTGAAGGCTATGAGGAGGAACTGACATCGGATGACGATGGTATTGCACATCGGCATGGGCCAGGCAAAATTCTTGCCACGACGGACGAGTACATTCAGCGTTGGTGTCTCTTGCATGTAAAAAGCATTGAATGCGAGCTAATCGTCACCAGAGATCACCGGTGCCACCGCCTCGGACAGCGCGACCGACTCCGACGTTGAGATCTTATCGAAGCCCAAGGAACTGAAGCGCAGCGTTGGAGAGAAGATTCGACTCTCTGATGATGACGACTATGGCGGGAGCAATGGCAGCCAGACAGATATTGAGATCACGGCCATGCGCACGCGGGAGGTAGGAAAGGGTAAACGCAAAGCTGGTGTGAGAATTGAGTGGTCGGATGATGATGATGAAGGCAACAACGCGTATGAAACATTCAAGAATAGGAAAGCGGCCAAGAGGAAGAGGACAGCAGCTGTGAAGAAGAAACTAAATGCCAAGAACAAGGGTGCAGCGGCTAGCAAGAAGCTGGCCAAAGAGAACGGAGATGCCTCGAAACAAAGAACCCAGAAGATTTGGGGAGAACAAGGACTTGATGAAGACGATGATTATGGCATGCTCGAAGATTCTCTACCAGACTATCTACAATCACGGAAGAAGGACTTTGAGGACAGATACAAGGAATTAAATGAAGGAGGTCTTCGACTCCCGCCAAGATACGATGACATCTATTTTTCAGACAACGAGCGACTTGCACGTGTTGAAGAACGACCTGCGTTCCCAGATTCCATCAAGCCTTCGCGGCCATATGAGGACATTGTATTGCCACTCTCCGCCGGTGTGATCCCGGCTTCTATAGCTCAATATCTGCGAGACTATCAGGTCAAAGGAGTAGAATTCATGCACGAGATGTTTGTGTATCAGAGAGGAGGTATTCTTGGAGATGACATGGGCTTGGGGAAAACTGTACAAGTGGCTGCGTTCTTGACAGCAGTTTTCGGGAAGACGGGAGATATCAGGGACTGGAAACGTATGAGGAAAATGAGAAGAGCAGACGCTCATCGATGGTATCCTCGAGTGCTTGTCATCTGTCCGGGCTCATTGATTGAAAACTGGAAGGCCGAACTTGGACGTTGGGGATGGTGGCATGTAGAGTCTTACCATGGTGCACAAAAGGAAGCTGTCCTTCAGTCTGCTATGTCCGGTAGACTGGAAATAATGGTCACAACCTACTCAACATACAAAATCAATAAGGGTAACATCAACTTGATCCCGTGGGATTGTGTTGTGGCAGATGAATGCCACATTCTCAAGGAGAAAGAATCACAAACAACACAAGCTATGAACGAGATCAATTCGCTGTGCAGAATTGGCCTCACTGGTACAGCAATACAGAACAAGTACGAAGAGATGTGGACGTTACTCAATTGGACAAATCCGGGTCGCTTTGGACCGTCGTCTACATGGAAATCCAGCATTTGTGAACCGCTTAGAGTTGGACAATCGTAAGTGATCCTCTATTGGTAATATGTAGGATGCTCTGACGTTAAGCATAGCCACGATGCAACGAATTATCAGTTGAAAAGAGCAAGAGAAACAGCAGAAAAGCTTGTCAAGAACCTGCTTCCACAGTTTTTTCTTCGTCGGATGAAAACACTCATCGCGCATCAGTTACCTAAGAAAACAGACAGAGTTGTCTTTTGCCCTCTCACTGAAATCCAACGCGAGGCATACATTCGTTATACAGATAGCGAGTATATTGAGATGGTCAAACTATCTGCGGAGCCTTGTGAGTGCCGTTCTGGAAAGAAGAGAGGTACTTGCTGCTATGCGAGACTGCCAGGCACCGATACAAAATGGCAAGCCTTAGTATTCCCAGCTATAGCAACCCTGCAGAAATTGTCAAATCATTTAGCACTCATGCTACCGAACTCCAATGATTCTCAAGATAAGCAATTACGAGACTTAGAAACTCTCAAAGAAATGATGCCAAGCCAGTGGCAAAATCTCTATGAAAACAGAGACTCGTTGCTCAATCTCGGGAACCCCAAGTTTTGTGGAAAGGTCGGTGCAAAGCACCTTACTCTTTTACTCGCTTAATACAACTTGACTAATATGTTCTAGTGGGCAATCCTCCTCAAAAAGCTTCTTGCTTTCTGGCATGGGAATGGTGACAAGGTCCTGATATTCTCACATAGCGTCAGGCTATTAAAGATGCTCGAAATCATGTTTCGAAACACGACTTATAATGTCAGCTTCTTGTCTGGCGAATTGGGCTACGAAGAAAGACAGAGGGTCGTGGACGACTTCAATTCTGACCCAAAGCAATTTGTGTTTCTAATCTCTACGAGAGCTGGTGGTAAGTTCAACCGCACTCCGAGTCTCAAACTTGTCTGAACTTGCCCAGGTGTTGGTTTAAATATCACTAGTGCAAATAAAGTCGTGATCATGGATCCAAACTGGAATCCGAGTTACGACTTGCAAGCTCAAGACCGTGCTTATCGTATCGGTCAATTGCGAGATGTCGAATGCTTCCGACTGATCTCAGCAGGAACTGTCGAAGAGACTGTCTATGCACGCCAGATTTACAAGCAACAGCAAGCTAACATAGGCTACAATGCCTCACTAGAGCGACGGTATTTCAAAGGTGTGCAGAACAACGCGGCTCAGAAAGGTGAGATTTTCGGGCTCCAAAATCTTCTCACCTATCATCAGGACGATATTCTCCTCCAAGAGATCATCAACAAAACCAACATAGCAGAAGCCAAGGCTGGAATTCGACTGACTGACATCGACATGGACTCCATGCTTGACGACGAAGATAACCCATTACATGTCGATGATGACGACGGTAATGGTGCTATGTCCCAGCTTGCTGCCCTTCTCGGCGACGTTGACGATAAGAAAAAGAGACCCAAAACGCGATACAGCAATGGCAACAGCAAGAAGAGTGATCCTATCCAAGCCATCCTTGCATCAGCTGGTGTTCAATATTCGCACGAGAACTCGGAAGTAGTCGGCTCCTCCAGGGTTGAAGCACAACTCAGTCGACGTGCGGAAGAAGAAGCTGGTAATGACATTGGTCTTGGCGATGAGCGCTTGTTTGCGGAGAGCCAGAGCCAACATGATACCCCAGGGATACAATATCAGTACCAGCCTCCGGAAGACGTTATGATGCGTCAATTCTGTACAATGGCCAAAACTTTTGGGTTTGAGAATGCCACTGAGTTTGCGCTTGTTGTTGAGGGGTGGGACAGACACAGAAACGCGGACGGACTGTTTGGAGCGATTCTATTTGGAGAGAAAGGGCAAGCTTGCTGAGTTAGAGGCACGGGATGGAGAAGAGGAGCAACTTGCAGAGAGTGTTCATGGGGGTGGAGAATGGAAGGTCGGTGGGGAGAATAATGCATTGGATGTACTGGATCAGGGAGATACCGAGGATGATGATGACGAACTTTGATTTCCTGTTGATGATACCCCTGGGATTGGAGTATTTGCTGGGGAACTTGCTGTCTTTGGTGTTCAGCGTCTTAGAATTCGGCCTTTCTTGAAAAATTTGTTCGGTCTCATGTCGGTATCTTGGGAGTTCGGTATTTCCTATATGAGATCGTATTCTATGGTGTCTTGATTCGAAGAACATCCAAGTTCCTGTTTCGAAGCCTTCCCGTGTCTTGCAAATTCTGCATGCATCATTGCATTTACACTACGAGCCCAATTCATTTTTGGTTTAAGGCAGTTCATATCGATCCAGGTGTAGTGATTATGTGTTAGCGTCTGTATTCCAAAGGCCGGTAGTGACTTCGAACCTAGAAACTTTCGAGGTTTAGGTGAAGGATGGGAAGATTCGCTGTCGGGTTGCGAGTCTTGTGATTGCTTCCCTTGCGATGCATCCTCTCTGCCATGTTAGGCTCCCAGGGATGATTATCTCTAGTTCAAGGAGCTCCCCGTCACTCTATCATAGTCGGCGTTGACGTCGCGTATGTACAGTAGCTCGCATTACGCATGTTGTCCTTCAACTTTTAGCCCCGGTTGTTGTTGGTTGACTCAAGAGATGGCCCAATGGAATTTGAAGGTTGGGTTTCTTCGCAGATTTGTTGACGTCTGCGATCTCAAGGAGCCAGCAGTGCTTTGGCACAAGGGGATTTAGATCTCGATTAAAAGAAAGATCGCTGTCAGTATTCCCTTTGTCCGCGTTATATTAGGAGTACGGCAGAGTGCTGTAGAGGGTCGTTTGACGAAGAAAGTGGCATCAGGCGAGGAGCATAATCGTACGATTGAATGATTTTAGGTTTGGAGCGCGCTCGCCTAACTTTTTTGGCGCGTGGGGTGGCACAGAGGTAGCCCATAATGAGAGTCTGCTATAGTTCCCCCAGATTTCCAGCCGTGTGTAATTGTACGATTTTGAGTTTTGGGGACCTTTTTTTCGTACAGTACTTAAACCGCGCGTGGCTAGGATGGCGTGGGATGTGCCGTCTTTGACATGGGCCATCAACTTGGGGAGAACCAATTATAGCATGATGTATGGGTTAGGATACTTGCGGATGATCAAAGAGAGACTTTTGCGAGCATGTGTTTTTCTCGTGGCCGGGCAGGGATTTGGCTCGTGGCTCGGTAGGGATTCTGTCTCGTGGCAGGCGTGGCGTGGTAGGGTTGGTTGTTGAGATAACTTCCTAGAGGAGGATGGCATGCACATGGCAGACTAGTATTACTTTAGCTGCATTGTTTGGGTTCAGGGTTTGGGGCTGGGAGTTGACAACTCTGTCTTTTTCATGCTTTGGCTGCTGAGGCGGTAAGTTGGAAGGGAAGGGTCTGGTTATTGTAAGTCTTAGGCCTTTGGAGCGACGCTTCTCTTGCATGTCAAGGTCAAGCGGTGAATGCACACGCAATGCCTAAAGATTACTGAACAAATAAATGAAAAAATAAAAAAATAAAAAAATCATAAAAGTCGTAAGACTCTGTGATTTAGTGTATCTGCAAGGCGGCACGAAAGTAAAGAAGCTTCCTTGTCCCTCGTGTTCTAGCTTCGCTCATCACTTCTAAGGCGTTCTAAAGTGCAACTCAACACGCCCTGAAAAGTGGGATCTTCAGAAGGTTAAATTTAGTGGAAAACGAAGCTGAATTCTCGTATCACTTTGACTTTCTACTGTGCAGTAGCACGGCTTCTCTTCTTCTCTTCGAAGAAAAAAAAAAACGTGCTCATGCATGCACCTTTGAGCGGGACGCCTCGGACGCCAGCCATAAGCCACTTACATTAGTGTAAATCTGGGGGAGCATCTCCAGGGTTCTTGGTTGTAAGGATGATTCTACTGTACTACTGTGCTGTACGGAGGTACTGTAAGGCATATGCGAATATCGTACGATGTTGAGTTTCAAGGGACCTTGAGGCTGCGGCAATGGCGGCTGCCGCTTGTGCATTACTGAAAAGTTTCTTTTCGTGCTTTCCTTGTGAGTACAGGGCAGGTCAACGCGCCCTTGGGAATTTTAGGGTTTTGTAGATAGGGTAAGATCGTATGATTTCCGGGGGGTCTGTTCGCCACGTTGTGGTTTTTGGCTTTTTTCCTTTTTTTTTCCCTTTTTTCTTCTTTTTTTCCTTTTTTCCCTTGGGGGTGTGTGGCTTTGAGATGTGGGATGTGTTTCTAGAAGATTTAGTGGAAGGGTGATGTTGACTAGGATTGTCGTGGCTAGCTTTGTACGCTAAGAGGCGTGGTGGTGTAATATCGGAGCTTTTATAGGCTGCCCTTTCAGTCGCTTAACTTTGGCGGGCTTAAAGGGGGAAAGAAAGGGGAAAAGGGGGTGGTGAGAATGATTAGGCGAGAAGTTCCTAGATGTTTGGTAGGTAGGATTCACGATCAATTGAGCCTTCGATAGAAATATTTCAGTATCGTGATGATTTATAGTAGAGCTATTGTTTGTATTCGGTTGGTCGCTTACTCGAAGGAAAAGAAATCAAGATCAAGTTTTCTGTCTACCACCATCTTCTAGATTGCTGTGAGATACTTTTTATAATGATTTATGTCTAGAATATCATACGAAAAAGTAAACAAGCCGATTCACTATCCTCTTGTTGGACTACTTGGACCAGGAATAGCACTCATTCTTCCTTTCTGGGAGCTAAACCTGGATCTTATCCTTTCTTCTGCTGCATTCAGAATCCTATCCTTGAACTAGTAATTCCCAGTGTATACTACTCCTAAGTAGCTCTTCTGTAATCGAGAATTTTGGAAGAATCATAGATGATAATGCCATACGGATGTAAAAACACCAAGGAGAAGAACCAATTAATAGCATGAAATTCATTCTTGGTGAAGTTTCCATGCGATAATCACGATGGGTTGGTGGTCGCGCTGCCACCGCAAAGCTCCCCGTCTGACCCTCGACCTACCGCTGGACCCATTCTGAAATCATCTGAGAACAGCCCAGTACTATTAAGTCCTTTCCTATGTCTAGGGACTCCCATATTCTTGAATTACTTTGCGATGCAGGCCTACAAATTGGTACAGATCGCCTATTAATCAGTAAGAGCGGTTGAAACACAGCTATACAAGCGACCAACACCATGATGCGGCGATGCTCGACGAGATATATATCAGTGAAGACCAAACACATCGCCCCGTGGCGCGAAAAAAAAAAAAACAGAAGAAAGCCTCTAGCGATTTGCGATCGTCGCTGATCCAGTAGCTACCAGGCTTCCAGGTTGCTTGCGCCGGCTCTCCAATCGGTCTTGGTTGATACCACGCTCAGAAAGCGCAAACCCCTCTAGGCTTAAGCTCACCCTTCCTACCGGGTGGTTAGTCTTCAAGGGGAAAGCCCTTACTGTACCTGTAAGACAGTAACGAATTCCCCAGCGCTGACCCACTTTTGGCAGCAACCACGAAGCACTCTGTCCGCCCCCGCGCTACCTAAAGTCCACGCTGGCCCGTCGCTATTAGTATAGTAAGAAGGACTTGAGTCTGAGTAGTTGGTGTATCTTGTCTAGCATAGTACTGTCTATGGGAGTGGGCTTTCGTTGTGGCAGAGCACTATACAGGTAGAAGGAACAAGCCAAAAAGACTCTTGAAAAGACAAGAAAAGTAGAATATCAGCTTAGCATCTTGCTGCATCGCACCACCGAACACTTAGGCAGCTACCACTACTTAACATGTATTCGCATAGACTTCAAGGATAGAACGAAGGGTGGGAGAAGAGAGATCGATCACCAGGAGGAGAAAGAAGCTTGCTTTATTGCGCGCATCGAACTAAGTCTGATCGACTAGTTTAAGTCCCCCGTTCCATGTTTTTGGGGCCTTATGCACGGCAGGCATGGCGGGAATCGCTCGTGAGATCAGCTTGCTTTCAGATCGGCTGAACCTGCGTTTGCGCCCGTGGACCATGTCCCACTACTCTTATAGCTGGTAGGGCTGCATATTACATTGTTTTTAGCGTTCATCTTAGGTTAAAAGTATGGTGATGTCTCTCCGCATGTCCCGAGAAACTGGGCCGGAGGGATCTCCGATCCTCAAAAAAGTCATCATCAAGTAATCTTACATCCCTAGGGAAGAGATCAAAAAGCCATGATACCGTGCGATTTCTATCGACATCGTTCACCCTCAACTCACTGACCCCCTAGGATCCGGCAAAAGCGCGGCGCGGGAAATATTGATCTCGCGCAAAGCTGTGTGACGATCAGAAGAGGATATTTCCGCGACCGCAATACCCGATCAAATAAAGGCTACAAATGACAGTCACTTTGCAGACATGTTTATACAAACAAGCTTTGTGTTGCTTCTACACTGAAGGACTCAGATCGGTAGTCAGAACTTCTTGGAGAGTAATAGTTACCGATTTGTTCGCCACAATCGATCATGACTCGGTTATACTAATAAAGCTTCCTCCTCTGACGACCTCAACACCACGCCAAGGCATTCGGCCTCCCATTTCAAGGTAGGTCGGCATACCGAGAGAGACAAACCATCGGTTGTAAAATTCTAGATGTTTGCCACTGAACACTATGGCTGCTGTCACCTTGAACCTGCATTTTACTTTCGCAGATCTCTGAAGCTTATTATTTCATTATTCTGATTTCGTGGGGATATATTACTAGTTCTAGTAAGGGCTCCGACGCCACACTGATCTACGTAGATGACGCATTTGTTGGATGATATTGTTGTCACACAATTGCTGGATGGGTGGATGGGGTTCCTTGAAACATATCCGATCTTGTTTCTAGTTGACAGATAAGTAAGGTGGGTAAAATAAGTTCGCTTTTTGAAGCGCTGAAGCGTTACCGCTTTCGAATTTTTTGTGATGCCGCTGTAGTCAGTTAATCAAAGGCTTACATAAAACTACTCAGATACAAATGTTCCTTGTGTTTTAAGGAGAATCAGCAGCCGAGTCAGTTCTAGTTGAAAGAGTCTACAACAATGGTTGGTTTATACTATGGGCATAGGACGTAGAACTTGTAGGGGGCAATAACTGAATTGTGGAATTTAGAAATATGGGTTTCTATTATGTGTTCTGTGAAGAGCGAAGTACTTAGGGCATCGGCATATGTGAGCCTACGTGATAGGATGCTGACTAGTTATAAGTAGTTAATTCTTAGTCACATGACAGATACATACTTCACTGTAGGACAGCATTTATAGAAATATAGAAGAGAAGAAAGTGTATGCAGGAGCTAAATACCTTCCTAGGTACATCTAAATTAGTCTGTATTATGTGTAAACCTATAAAGAGTTTAATATATTCAGTTCCATGTAAAAGAGGATGTGTTTTGTAATAGAAAGTGATTTTACAGGCCGTTTGGAATTAGGTAGGTAGACTTCTACGTTTTCATCTTTGGATTTTTTGACGCCCTCTGAGTTTTCAATTTACCACAGGTAGCATTTAGAAGGAGAAAAATTGAGAACTAATTTACTGACACATAGTAGCTAAAAACTTTAAGATATACTCACGTGATACATCCACGTGATTATACCCCCTTTTTAACTTCTCGGCGCCTACTTTTCATTTGAGAAGACGACATCTCAACAATACCTCCCATAAATGATACCTGGTGAGATGGCCAAACTAATTCTCAAACATGTCTCTAGCTCAGGAGCGGCCTCGGTCGGTCTGTACGCCATTCTGCTAGGAATGCTTACATTGCCGACCTACCAAGTGCATGTTGTTTACCTCCACAAAATCCAGTCGGCCTGGTTTTAAGGACATTGGTGCCCCCCGAAATCTTTGGCTTCCTACACAATTAGGTCATACCCTTTTCAATCAAGTCCTCTAATGACGAACGCTTGTAGACTTGGTATATTATCTCCGTGGAGTTATATCATCAAACTACAAGCTTCGCCTCAAATATTCCAACCGTACTCGTATTCCAGCTGTTACATTGTGCCCCTTGATGCTCGCTTAACTATACACATGCGCGGAGTTGCAGGGACCATGGTTCAGGTGACAGAGTTCCGAATTATCGCGCGCTGCTGTCACTGTCAGCAGGGCAGCCTGGAAAGAGTCATGTTTTGACTTCGATTATCGAGGTTTTAGGCGTGGCAGCGGTACGTTGTCCGAGAGCGGGATTTGCTTGATGCCATCATATCATGCATGCCACAGCATTTGTCGACTAGGAACTAAATGTCCCTGGCATTCCCCCACGTCGAATCCCGAACTCGAGTCAGTCTCTCTCGTCACTGCGCTAAGCCATTGCTATTTTGAAGCGCTGTGCGCTGCAATACGGAGTATCCCCCGTAGAGCTCGCTGGTATTGTTCTCCTTGCGCCATTTGTCGACATAGCAACGCTTATATGGACCTATCGAGTAGCAGGCCATACTCCTATCTTATCACCCCTTGCAAAGTTCCCACTGCTGTTTAGCTATCTTAGTCGCTTTATACAAGATGAGTGGTTGAGCAAAGACCGCATCGGAGAATATGTACAGACTAACGAGGTTAATGGTAAGAAACATCGCCTGGCTGTGATACATACTGCAAGTGATTATGATGTCCCATGGCATCATATTAATGTTGTCTTTTCAGCACTCCATCAGTGCTAAAATTCCTGCAGGGATCAGCTACGATAAACTAGAGGAGAAGAAATCAGAGTCGAAGAAGGAAGGATCTTAGTGCCGCCGGGACGGTCCCGCAACGGCGGACGGAAAACGGTGTCATGAGATACTGAAAACCGGCATGCAAGACGAGATTATAGGTAACCTGGTGATTACCAATATGATTATATCGAATTCTGTTAGTATGCATCCCTTGTTTTATTCCATAGGCCTTCTTTGGATATATACCATGTATATAGCAAGGTCCTGCGAGTTTGTACCATTCACCATTCACCAGGACCTTCCGCAAAACAAAAGGGACGGATCCGGCTGTTTTCAACCAACAAATGAAATCCTCAACTTTGTATATCCGGCAGCACAAGAGCAAAGTATCTATCTTGAGTTCTTGAAACACGTCGCCTTGTGGATGCATAGGGGAGCGTCGTAAATAACCAGTCTCGATACCAAAAAACTGACTACAGATTGGTTCCAAACCTGAAAGAACAAACGAGGAATATGGTGGCGACGGTATGCTATCCTGTTAGCCGTGCTAATGTGAATGTGAAGCGTGGCCCACACTGAGTCAGAAATCATGGAGCGAGCGTATAGGGAGTTATTTGCACACCAATAAGATTGATTTCCGGTTTGAAGTGAGGGAAGGAATTAGCGTTTGAAGGAGTTATCGTGGCTTTGGTAGTGCTGTTGGTTGCTGTGTCATAAATATGCGCGCCCATTCATAGAAGGTAAGTCTTGTTGGAATCTAACATGTCAGACTGCTATATAGAGCTGAGGACTTCAACCACATCAATTATGAATCCGGATATGTAGATTGGGTTTTTGTCATTGCTGAATTCTGCATCACTTACTTTGCTTTTAGTGCGGTAGAAAGATAAAAAGTTGACATGTTTAGTCTGGTTGCCCAAGAAGGTAAACCCGGTATACCTGACCCAAGTTCCTTTTAACTGAGGATTTCGAGTGAATGCTTGGAAAGAATACTGTATCGGGCGGCGCGGGTATATAATTTACTTCTGGCGATAGGAAGGGAGTGATCAACATCGATGAGCCATTTGACTTTCTCTTTTTCCAGATTCACGATGCATATATTGAGGAGTGATAGACACGGTCTCAAGGGTCAGTTGACTGGCATAACGACTATTATGTAGAAGAGCAACGAGACGAGACCCAACATGGAGAAGAAACAGACTCGAGAGAAGTCTCAGCTATAGGTTGAATCCATTTTTATATTGTAGAAGAGCATTGGGATCGAAATATGAACCATCGGTGAGTAGAGATCGACATAGGTGTTTCCATGAGGTGATGCTTCTGGCCCGGCGTGTAGGATCTCAACGACCAAGAAGTGTGCCAGATAACGTTCCACGATAAGCTTCTGCCTTTGTAGTAGAATTCAACGGACACATACACGCTGGGACCATGTAAGAGCATAGGAAGATAGGGGAACGAAATAGACTTCAATTGCTCTCTCTAATGTCTGATGTGATTTCGTCGTCCCCGCAGAAGAAGAAGAAGAGATAGAAATAGCAAGAGCAAGAGCAAGAGCCAGAAGTAGCAAGGTAGTGCCTACATGATACAATAGACCATGGATGTGCGAACAATGCCTTGAAATTCTTCATCAATGGTCCTTCACCGGTGTCAAGAGATTTTGAAGGTCCTTGAATATCTGAGCACTACTGGGACTGAATACCAGATCAGAAGCATTTCTGCCGCCCCGCCCACCTCCCCCCCAAAAAAAAACTACGTTATTCTTTCGGTTTATGCAGACTGAGTAGTCTGAGACGAGAAAGTGACGAGTCACAACCCGGCAGATCCTGGGGCCTATCAGGCGGCCTATTTGCAAACCAAATACTCTCCACGTGCAGCGGCAGGATTACTTCTAAATTATAACGTTCTTAGAAGCAAATTAGATATCTTGGTCTGCTTAAGAGGTCTTAGTTTTATGTACTGTATTTGTATTCTTGGTCCTGCAGCTCATGAATCAAACCTGGCAAGGACACTCGCTCGCCGCGAATTCTTTTACTTGCTTCGTGCCTTCATGCAATTGGGAATTCTCTCATTCAAGATTCCTCAATCACTCTAAAGCGGGTTTCCGAATCTAGATTTGTCAGCCCAAGTCAATAGGATTTCCTAAGGATTTCGCAAAGGATTTCGTCGATTTATGCCTTTTGACCTACCTATTTGTCTATATATACAGCTTTTCACATAGTCTTAAATCTATACCTTTCAGCTCTTGAAATGATTCAATAAGATTTAATACTTGGACTATATTGTATCAGTCCTGGAGCGTTGACAAGGTGAAGTGTTAAACCTCCTTCACTCGAAGAGCTTACGTGTTTATATATATATGATGTGATGGATCGATGAGGCTTAGCTCCTACTAGCGTCTTTATAAACTCATTTTAGGTATGTAATTTTCATTTACCTGGTTAGTGGATCCTCCCTAGCCTTGCCCATGTAGTGCAATAAGGTATCGACTAAACAAAGCAGTTCTATCCAGTAAGTTTCTTGTATTTGGCTCTTAGACGCGCGCGATTGTAGACAAGCAGAGTGTCGAATTCTTGCCCACATATACGAGGGTGGAGATACGCTTAGATTTACTCTGGAATGAATTTTCTTATGACCCTGCAAACGTACTCTTCTGGCACGCCAACCTTCAACGCATCACTAATGCCCTCATTCATCCGCACAATATACTCATCCCTAGGCAGGTCTTCCGTCGTCCTCATGCGGTTGATATATACCAACATATTGACAGCCTTCGGACTTTCTTCAGCCACGTCAACTCTGTACTCAGTTGCAGAGTCGAAAGGCGCTTTGCACATATTTTTGCTTGGCCAGAATTGCGCAGGAAGCATCTCTTTAGTAAAATTATTAGGAACATGTTCTCTAATATCAAGGTACGACTCATCGGCCGGTTGCAGGTAGTACACAAGACCCCAAACGGCGTCAGAAATACTATCTTCTAATGGCTGCTGGACCTCTTTGGATTTCTCATTGTGGGAGTCGGAGATCTGGACTATGTTGGCAGAGCCCCTCGCATTGATGATCCATCGGTAGTTGGGCAAGCGGGCAATGCCTAGGTATGTGGATTGTGGACAACGATGTGCCATTTGATGTAGCCACATGTTGCTGCCGTAGCTAAAGTAGAATGTGCCGCCGGAGATATTCAATGTTGTGGAGAGGGCTAATGCACCGGTCGAAGAGCCGTTGGAGCTCATGACTTGTTGCCTTTTAGTCTTGCTCTACTTAAAGCGATGGAGAGCGTTCTCAAGAGTTGAGATGAGGTGTGTTGTATAATTAAGAAACTGGTAAGAAGTCGGAGCTCTGTTATAAGTATCCGAATGGGGTATCACGTCATGTATAGCAGTAGTTTCGAAACTAGCTTCACTTGATACTCTGTCGTGAAAAGTACCTCCCTAAACAGTACAATAAATTTCAAGGTATTGCAGTTTCTAAAGACTTAATGACCCTACTTTGTAGAATGATCACGAGATCTAGGCTCTGCTTACAAACCTACGGAGGTACAAGTCCGAATGGCTTTTCGACTAGATGGCCTTCTGCATATTCCAGTAGCAGGTTAGAGCAGCGACTGCTCAGGCTCAAAGACGGAAATAGAAAACGCTTATATCGATAATACAGTGTATAATAGGGCTGCCTATAAGGAGTCTTGCTTATAAGTAGGAGCTGGGTCCGGTGAAGACTATAATTGGTCAATGGAACTGCCGAGCCTAGGCACGGAAGGTACGGGAAAACATCTGAGCTCGGCAAACTTCAAAGACATGGGATTTTAAAAAGCAGGAAATTTTTGGCATGGCGAGTGTGGTTAATATAATGGAGAAGTTGAAGAAGTACGTCAGACAACTGCCACTGAAATGTCCGATGCGGGGAAATTTATGTGAGAGAGACATGTGAGGCTATTACTGCCGAGACATGTAGCTAGCACAGAGCAATACAGTTATGAGGGGTCACTCTATTCTTTACATTATATAAGGGCATAGACTCACTATTGCAAGAATACTTCATTCGGCTTCTATTAGGTGCCTTCTTCTGAGAAAAATACCCCAAAAGAAAAATTAAGAGTATTTCTCGTTTAAGGCACATTTCAAAATGTTCTTGATAATTTCCATGTTATTTGTAGGCATTGCAAATGCAGCAGGTACGACATCCTCTCCTTTTCATAATATCCAAGCACAGTATCTGAATGTTTTCATAGTCTCTGACAGTTTATACACCTCATTCCAACGGTACACCAATTTTTCTGCAGCCGCCTATGCTAGTTCTGGTTGTCCAATACCTCCTTATGGTGCCTCTGTTGTCGAGTACTTTGCCAATGATACAACCGATACGCACGCTACCTTATTCCAAGATAGTGCTGCTGAAGAATTCATTATAGCCTATAAAGGCACATCGGACTTTACGACATTGATTGATGATATTAGTCAAGCATTGGGACCTTTTGATACAGTAGGAGTTGATTGTTCTGATTGTGAAGTAAGTGTTTTGATCCAATCACATCTGTTTAAAACTATCAAAGAATGCCAGAGAAAGGAAGAGAAGAGAATTTGGAGAGTGAGCATTAGAAAAATCTAATTTCCAACATAGGTCCAAGCATCCTACCTCAAACTTTGGAATTCAATCTCCACCACCGTGATATCTACACTCGATACACAAATGGCAGCGAACCCAACTTACAAACTAACGGTAACTGGACATTCTCTCGGAGCAGGACTTGCAGCATTTGCGTCAGCCTCCTTCTACGGGCTCGGCATGAATTTCACAACTTATACATTCGGTGAACCACGGGTTGGAAACCCAGCTTTTGCAGATTACATCGACTCTATTCGTCCGACGGGAACTATGTATAGAGTCACGCATGCGAATGATGGTGTTCCGCAGGCTAATCCAACGGATCTTGGGTATAGGCATCATAGCACTGAGTATTGGGAGGAGGATGCTACGACTGAGGATGCTGATGATACTGTAGAATGTGTGGGGCAGGAATCACCTGTAAGTTTGTTTTTCGGATTTTGTTTTTTTAACTGAGGTTGCGGCTGAGGTTGAACATTGGTGAACGAATAATTGATTATTGAGATAGGATTGTAATAATTCCGAACTGGGTGTTGGTATTGGACCTGAGGGGCTTGGTATCAATGCTGCGCATTTGTGGTATTCTAATATTGTTATTGGAAATCCTTTGGATGGTGGTGCTACTGCTTGTTCTGGGTAGGTTTTACGTGGCGATTTTGAATAAAGTGGTTTCCAAGTCTGTATATATCACTTTTTGTGAAGGCTAGCGGTTCATAAGTTGAAAATAATTATAATATCTCGTTTGATTACCACGTCTGATGCCACAACTCTACCTTCTAAGATTCTAATACTTTGGCTCTCACACCCATGAAATATATCAAAAGTCTTGTCATTACCACGTTGTCACCCATAACTATCGCTTGTAAAATAGAAATACATCCCAAAGTAAATACCCTACGTCCACTGTTATGGTATCTGGCTTCTTATCATTGAACTAAATACTTGTAGATGTTCATGACTTTATTGGACGCTCTTACCTTTTGATAGGTAACTACTGAGTAACTGGTGATAACCACGATTTTTAACCGTACAGTACCACCGCAATATATGAAGTCTAAATATATATAGGTAAAAGATACTGTTTTATGTACAGAACAAAAAGCACCGGAATTGGCTTGCATAGAGAGAACGGGCTACACAACTATTGGTAGAGTACATGTACACACTATTACACGTAAATAATAATTTATCAGGGGCTTATCAAGCTTCATAATAAGAAAAGGAGACTAGCCTAGGATCTAGTACGTAGAATATAGTATAGCACTGGTATTCGCGCGTCTATTAGCTGATCTTGCTTATAGGAATTAAATTTGAGTCCAGAGGGGATTCGATTCGCGTGATAGAATAAGTGATATAACAAGTAGGTGGGTAGACGTATTGTAACTAAGTATCTGGTTATGCTATAGTAAATATGACCCTCTAATGTGTTATTGCATGTTCGCTAAATTTAGATTTTAAACAATTCACTTTAAGAGAACGAACGGTTGACGTTGTCTTAAGTAATTGTTAAATATATATAATACTTATGTAGCCATCTTACTACTATAAATACTACCACTACTATAAGTACACACTAGGTAGTTCCTCATAGAATACATCACCATATTGTCGCCCATATGTTGCTGCTCCTAAGCAACCATCCTATTCAACAAGTTGACAACCCAGACAACTCTTCAAGCTATCCATTTACTTGTACAACAACTAGGTATTTCACAACCTACGCCAGCGTATTGATAGAATTCTTAGAAGTACTACTCGTTGTAGTCAGTTAGTAATTAGAAGTCGAAGGAAACGTTATATTTCGCAGTCAAACCAAGTCCCTAGAAGTGTTACTTTATGCATCTAACCAATTCACTAATTTCAAGTCAGTCGTCAAAAGCCTCAAATCTTCGAGTAGCGTTCAGTCGAAGCTACCTATGCTAAACTCACTACGTTAAATCACGTCATGTTAATTTGCTAAGTCAATTTCTTTTTTAGCTTATTCTTGCAACCTTGCTCCTCTTCCTCTTCTAACTCCTCTTCCTCTTCTAAACCGAGGCGTATATAAACAAGTAAATTACGCAACTTAAAGTCTAGTTGTTGTAGGATTCATCCAAGGGAACACATACAGTTTCAGGGGTGCCGTCGCTTAAAGATGTATTATTTCGAATACGCTGTGTAAAAGTTGATAGAAACACATTACAAAAGAGAGCTATTTGTTTTCATCAAGATACTAAAGCGTAGATTCAGATACTCTCATATCTCTTCATGGGTGTGTTAAGTATATAGAAGAGTTATATAGCCATCGTAGTACTACAGGTAGGCCTGTTTTACACACTAGTTACAAAATATAACACCGTATTATCACTCATCTGTTGCTGCTCCGAAATAATCTTCTTATTTAACAGTAGTTATGATATAAAAATTAAACATATTCACTGTATGTTATTTTGTTAGTTAAAATAGAGCGTGGATACGCAATTAAGCAAATAACTAATGGCTCCTAACGTATAGCCCTTAGACAAAGAATTCGCAAAAGAAGTGGTGATTGATTTTAGGTTAATAGAAGGTCTTGAATTTATTTACAATCAACTGGTTCGTATGTATACCTACTGATATATATAGCGTGGGTAGAACATCACCACTTATGTCCTACTCATTATATTTACTAAGCGTACTATACCTTAACTTTGGACTATCACAGCATATTTATGTCAAACTGTGGGGAACGGGCAAACCTAATGACCGATGACTATTCTTCGTCCAGAGAATTCGTGATCTTGTCCGCGGACCGGATTTTAGCATGCAGTAGTTATTGAACTCTTTCTGGGCTAGCCTTCGGATTTAGTAAGGCTTGCTCCATTTGGAAGTCAACATCTCCGCACTAACTCCCTTGCATTTAGTGATATATAAAAAACAATTTATTGACATCTCAGAAGCCTCAATTGACACAAATACTTTACTGAATTCTTTGTTTCCAATTGTTCTCAAAAGTAACCCAAACTGACTTTCTAAAGACGTACCTGAATCAACACCAAAAACACTACAACAATGAGCAAAGTACTTGTCGTCTTTGGAGCAACGGGTCAACAAGGTGGTGGTCTGATAGACTACGTTCTGAACGATGCCACTTTATCCAAAGAGTTCAAAATCCGTGGCGTAACCCGCTCGGTCTCTTCGCCCAACGCCCAAGCCCTTCAGAAAAAGGGAATTGAGGTCGTCGAGGGAGATGCAAATGATGCAGCTTCTCTTCGTAAAGCGTTGGTGGGTGCACATACGGTCTTTGGTGTCACAATCAGCGTCTACGATGACCAATTGAGAGAAAGAGAGTTGGCTCAGGGCAAGGCGATGGCGGACGCGGCTGTTGCAGAAGGCGCAAAATATTTCATTTGGAGTACGCTCCCGAATGCTGGACGGATTGTCCAGGGAAAGATCAAGCATCTCGCTCATTTCGATGTGAAGGAGGAAGTAGAAGAATATATTCGGTCCTTGAAGCCAAAGGGTTTGAAGAGTTCATTTTTCGCTCCGGGTTCGTTCATGCAGAACTTTCAAGGTGCGATGGGACCTAGGCCTCTGGAAGATGGAAGTGGAACTTATGCGATCTCGAGCTTTGTCAGTGGTGAGACGTTACTGCCGCCGCTCATTGATATAGTTGAGGATACTGGGAAGTATGTTGGTGCTATTCTTGCTGAGCCGGACGTTTTCGAGGGCAAGGTGCTGTCTGCCGCTACAGCTTTGTATTCCTATAATGAGGTGGCTGAAATTATGAGTAAGATGAGTGGGAAGACGGTTGTTTATAAGCAGCTTCCGGAGAGTGTTTGGAGATCTTTCTTGCCGCCTACTATGGGAGATTATCTTGGTGACATGTTCGTATGGGTGCAGGATTTCGGGTATTACGGTCCTGAGACCCGAGAGAAGGTTGAGTGGACTGCTGGGAAGGCACGGGGGAAGTTGGCTACGCTGGAGGATTATCTGACTAGATTCCCGTTGGAGATCTGAGGGAAACGAGGCTTATATTGATTGCTGCCTTCGGCAGTTTCAATCATAGTTTGTAGTCTAGTTTGAGGAGATAATTGAAAGGTTATTCGGCAAGTTGGTTTAGAGGTCTGTCTAAGTATTAGCCTTATCAAATCATAGTCTGACGCCGCAGCTGGACTTTTTCTGGTCTCTCTCGGCCCGATTCGAAGTCTAACGGCTTCATGTGTTGCGGGAACTTGGCTAAATTGCTTTCCGAATCTAGACAGAGACGAGGAGATTTCCATGAGTTAAGTGCTAAAATACATGTCTCCCAAACTTGAACTTACAGACCAGACTTCTGGCTCCTTCTGATAAAGACAGAAAATACTATCTCTGCAACAAATCGATTTAACCTCGTGATCTTTACCATGGAACGTATTCGGGTGTCAGGCGACTGATCTATCTAATTGGGACAAGCCTGTTCCCACTTCAAAACAAGAACTCATGCAGTGTTCGTGTACAATAATAAGTATCTGTTACAAGACGTGACATTAAGCATATACATAAGTTTCGACCAAAATGCAGATCGAACAAGTATTGATAAGCCATTTAACCTTTCTGAAAGCCTTTACCAACAAATAAGATTGTAGGTTGGCTTTCAGCTGCCTGAACAGGAAAATTTATACTTCACTGAAGTATATTGTCCTATTATACTTTCGTTAGAACTCTGCTGTTATCTTAAAATGATTCCGATGTCCTCAGTAAAAGTCTTCTCCACCTTTAAAAAACATAGCTTTTCACGATATATGACATACTTTGATGTGAGGTGCTTGACAGGGAGGCGTTCAGGTATCAGCCCCAAGTGTATAAATGGGTTTTATCAGTGGACTGTTCCCTACCTTGGGTTATACAAGCCACTTGCTCAACATAAGTTCACTCTTAGTGACACTAGATGATAGTAGAAGAGGACAATGGACATGTTAGAACACGTATTGTGCATAATTTATACTTAAACCAAGCTCTTAGTTGATAATTTCTGTATTTCTGGTGTTATATAACCTTTCACTAGGGAGAGAATGTTTTGACAATGGTCACCGCTACTTTAAAAATAAGAATGTCAGCACTAAATTGATATGGTCATATATATTCTACGATGGTGCTTTCGTCGTTTTAGGCTGTTTAGAAGCTTAATAGGAGATAATGACCGCTTTCTCATTTTTTCATCCTGATGCTACCGTACAAATTGGTCTAAAATAGATCATTTTGAATACGAGTCTGTCTATATAATTTGGGTAACTCACTTGATCCAGTTTACTTATTTGACATAGGTATTTTAGTTGATGTAGGTACCTTTCTTCATCTGAGTAGCTTGCTAAATTTTAGTACTTAGTTGCCACGATGAAATGACTTCTTATAAACTAATTCCTACGGTAGTATGATCTTAAGGATACAGCTTTCTGTTGATGTTGCATTTGTGTTTGAATCAGTTGGGATATATAAAAAAAAGCTCTACTAAAGTCCTTGTGGTAGATGCGTTCGGAGTGTGAGTACGAGTGGTTGGGAGGATGTCGAAATATCGACCATATTCAAGGACCAGTCTTCCACTAAGTCGGTTTAAGCTACCGCTTGGTTTTCAACCACACGAATTGAAGCCAGCAATTTAAAATCTAGATAACTAGATACAGTGCCATTGGAAGTTCTCCGTCTTATCCCCCCAAGTGGGACTTCCTCTCGTGACGATATCTAAAGCCCGTGATTAGGAAACCCCCTGAGTCCAATACTCGTAACTTACCGGACTTGGCAAGATTTCATTTCTCATGCCTTGCAGCTCATAGGTGTAATAGATAATTGACATAAGAGAAAGAGGTGACGTTCAGCCTGAACTGGGTAAAGGAAGTGTGACCTTGCCGTACCAGCGAAATCTGTACTTGGAGCAGTAGGATACAACCTCAGCAATAACTGTTTCATCTCCTCAAAGTCACAACATTTTTCACGACAATTCGTCATCGTGGAAAATCAGGTAGTCGCAAACTCTGAAGCATCACTACACTTATATGATGCTCGATATAAGAAATGTCAACTGAGGCTGTTGATGAAAGAACGACCGATTTGTTCTGTTGCCCCCCTGATTGGCGGATAATTACAGTGCGCACTCCACGCCGCGGCCCCTCCAGGTCACTGTTGTTGCCCGCTGTTCGTCCCCCCATCTCTCCACAATCCGCAACTCCAGCTCTTCGGACATCGCACCCCCAGTCCGGCGTTTGATGCAGCCCATTTGGAAGAAGGCCTTCGTGGGTGGAACAATAACTCCCGAGTGGTCCTGAGAGTCAGTTTCCTATTTTTCCATATACTCACCCTAATGAGATGCGCCAGAACCCTGGCAATCATACCTCGCACGCCTCCCCTTTCCACTACTGAACAGCCGTTGAGCTATCAGACCCGTCTGGCCTAAACAAAACCCCCTCCAGGGAACCGAAACACATTGGCCGGCGAAATTCAATGTCGCCTGGTATTGCGCCAAATCCTGCTGTACAATTGCGACTGGAGGCCTCCACTGCAAATCTTCTGCTTTCGCTTTCTGCTCTTCTGCTTTCGCTTTCTGTCACGGAGTATAGCCCGCAGGTTGTCTGCAGACCACGGGCAACAGGAGGGCTACAGGCTGCCATGTAGAGTTACACTTCTCAAACTACTGTGAGAGGATCCCGGTTCCGAAGATCAAGTCATCCAATACTAATTGCTTATACCAAAGAAACCCGTAATTTTCCTGAACTCCAAGGCCAACTTATCTCAGCTTCATAGAGCCTGGGCGAACTCTCTTTCAGCCATCGGGAACGATTGCGATGCAAGAGCTTGTTTGGCAACTACAACCCTTTTATAACCGGCAAGATACTCAAATACATACACTCTCCCAACCAGTCCGAGAGCTTAACACTCCTTGACCGTTTCTCCCACCTTTCGTTGAACGAGTGGAACGGGCATATGGCGACCAAGCAGCACCAGGCAGACCCGGTCCCAGCACCGTCGCGACCACAGAGCACAAACGGGGTTATCAATGGAACGAAGGCTGGGACTGGAGACACTCGAATAGTGGTCATTGTGTATGGGCAAGGACAGGAGAAGATTGTTTCGGTTTTTGCAGATGTTCTTGGGAAACCGTACCGGCTTGCATCAGGTTTTGGTGCCGTGGGAAGTGAGGACCATGGAACGGTCATAGGTGTTGCACTTAATGATGCCAAGGTCGACGTTGGATCCAGAAATAAGATGCTAATGGTTGCGATTAACGCTCACTGTGTGAACTTAGGTATGCCACCGGATGTGGATATTTCCGCCGCTTGTGACTATGAGTTTTTGTACACCGAAAGACCGTTCTTTAGGAGAGACCTCGCACGGTTTATTGCTTTTACCCTTGGTCAGATCAGCCACCATGAAGCACTCATTACCAAGCCAAGGACATACTTCATATCAACAACCTTTCCTGACGTGCGAACAGCGCTTTCCAACTTGGATATTTTATCTGTCGGCTCTGATGCTGTCGAGATAAGAGTAGATCTCCTGAAAGAACCACTGACTGATGGATCCTTCAACTCTGTGCCGAGCATAAGTTATGTTGGCGAGCAAGTCATGTTACTCCGTCCGTCAGCGTACTGAACTCCCTATCATTTTCACAACCCGATGTACGAGAGAGAATGGCCGTTTCCCAATGGACAACCCAGCTCTTTACTACGAGTATCTTTACCGAGCAATACAGTGGGGTTGCGAGTATATCGACGTCGAGATTTGGTTACCGGAAGATATCCGACAACAACTGTATGAAAAGCGAGGCAACAGTAAAATCATATCGGCTTTCCACGATTTTTCAGGTACTTTCAAATGGCCTTCGCCCCAAGCGCAGATGATATTTGCCGAGGGTCGGAAGTATGGTGACATAGTCAAGATGATCACTGTCATAAACTCGATATCAGAAAATTATGAGCTTGAGTATTTCAGGTCGCAAATCCGAGCGAATAACCCCGATGGACCTCCACTGTCTGCAGTCAACATGGGACAACTTGGTCAACTCTCACGAGCCCTCAATACTGTTTTCTCACCCATCACTCATCCTTTGTTGCCAATAGTCGCTGCACCTGGCCAGATGAGTGCAGCAGAGATCAATGGGGCACTGAGTACAATGGGCCAGTTGCCCAAGAGGGACATCTATGCCATTGGGAGCTTTCGATCAACACCCCAAGCAACATTCTTTGAGAAATGTTTCAACGAGCTTGGGCTACCACATCATTTCGCATCTGTCGATCGGGGGGTCAAAGGCTCCGTTGAAGCGTTTTGCTTGCAACCAAATTTCGGCGGAGCTTACATCAATCCTCCACTCCCAAGCTCTCAACCATACATACCGAGACTATCTGATGCAGCACGAACCATTGGCGCCATCGATACAATCGTTGTGCGAGGAGAAGGTGCCGCTAGTTCCTTCGTTGGTGATAACGCGACATGGAAAGGGATAAGGGCAACCTTGACTCGTGACTTTGCTCCATCGGCATACAAAGATCGTGCTGCCATCATCCTGTCGAGCTCTTTTGATGATGCTTCATCAGCAATATTTGCGTTGCGCAGTCTGAACATTGGCAAGATATACACTGTAGGTTTTAGAGCCCAAGGACCACTGGGATCAGGAGTTGAACCATTCACCTCAATCGAGTCAGTCCAGCGAGTTGATCAACCGTTCGCCATCATCTCAGCCCTGCCACCGGAAAAGTCGCATCTAGTCCAACCCTTACTTCGGCACTTCAGTAACGGCAAATCTGGAGCGAAGACGTCAGGCAAGGTGTTTGTTGATCTTGCCAATGGCCCAAGGAAGGCGGACCCATTGGCGGTAGCAGAGGCTTCGGGTTGGTCTGCGTATGGTGTAGCTGACACGAGTGCATTCACGACCGTAGAAACGTTGAGGTTGCTGATCGGACAGAATGTGCCGTACAGCTTTGTGCGATTGGCAAGCGGAAGGGGACTCTATTGATGGTGGTGGGTGGCTTGGTGAGCATTTTCGGACGGCGTTGCTATACTGGCGTTTGAGCTGACTGGTCTAATTCGTACATCATTGTAGATTTCTGAAAGGGTCTACATATTAGAGGTCAGGATATAGGGTATGATAGGTGACTTGAATCAACGGAATCTTATTAGCATGTCATATACATTGAATTGTTGATATCGGGACAGACTGGATTGAGTAGGTGTGATGGAATGATAAGATAACCTGACATATACTGCCGGATTGCCACGTTTTTCGGTAAAAAGTGTCACAACAAGAACTCTCGGATTTCTTTCTTTTCTGAGTTCTGATATGGTAATGCAGAGTTTCATCTATACCATAAAAACGATAGATGTTGTGCAGCTTTTTGCCCGCTTGGCTGCAACGAAGCAACATTGTTCGCCTTCCAAAGTGGAAAAGGCCGGAGCTCATGCATCTTCTCCGGTTGATGTGCAGCTTCTAGAAAGAGTCTGCTTCCGGCTTCCAGAATGCTGCACCGAACACCCAATAGTAATAATACTTTATTATACAAAAGACCCTAACACTTTTTTTCAGGGGAGCTACGAATCGGTTCGATGCCTTGGGTACATGTTTTTATTGCTAGAGTTGTGCCTGAATATCCCCCACCGGGACATCGTTGTGGCATCGGCGATGGTAATGTGATGTGATATCGGCGGAGTTGCGGGGAAGAGAGCGTTGTCTTAAGGTTGAATGAATCTGTATTCCAAGGGACCCAGGCACGAATTCTGAATCGATCCCAAGGTCCCTTCAACCGAAGGGTGTGGTAACGAGAGCCGACTTGCTGATCATAAGACCTTGGTGCTTGATATCAGATAGAGATGATGCAACGACGACATACCTGATGTACGGTCGCTGGACTACATACTACATCACAATCTTGATACCAGTACCTACCTCTTTATCTTTTCGACTCTTGACTCTCCTTCCTCTCTTCTCCACTCCTTTGCAGAAGCAGAGCAGAGTGACCTTCCTATAAAGCACAAGACATACACACATATAGAAGTTCAAAAACTGATCTCTAATCGTGATAACGGACATAGTGGGATTTTACGAGTTAAGAGTCACGCATTTGCGTGCTACTGTATGGTAATATGGAGATATGTCCAAAAATGGCTCATATCACCTAGCACTACCACGTTTTGTAAGCGAAGAGTAATTCATACTGCAAGGAGCCAGCGAGAGCTTGCTTTCTTTGGGCCATGCCGGCAGTCAATATGCTTACTTTGAATTCGCAAAGAACCAGTACTGCAAGTGGGTACATGCGCACCAATTACTTGCAAAGCTACCGGTTATCCGAGGCTAACCTTCAGGCTCATACTCTATTTATTGGCTTTGCTACCAAGTTGGGAGAGGCCAACAGGTTCTTTGTCTTCACGGCAGTCCCCTGGTTTTGATGTTGCACCACACTGTATAGTACAGTACGGTACGGTACTGAAAACTGCAGTTTTTATTAAATGTATGTAGCCTTGGAGACCACTGCCAGGGACGGAGTTTGTCGGGATGCGGGGTGTGGTACAAGCATAGATGCAATGCATGGCTTTTTTCATTGAGCTGGTATTACTCTTGTGACCTGCAAATTACAGCTGCTGCGAGAGATGTAGGGTTTGGGGTAAGCCACATATGTATTCATACCTCAAGACGAGGGCCCTTTTATCACTTAAACTTGTTCGAAAGGAGTGACATCTTTCCTTCTGGCGCCTCACTTATGGTTGATCTCTCTCAGTCTACGACCCACAGCAGGGCCGACCCCAGGTTTCGTTGAGGTTCCATAACGTCCACTTGGCGATCACTACGTTCGTACAGGAAGGGGCCTCTCTTGATGTGGAAATTGGACCGTGATTTCGAGGGCGCTTGCTTTCCGTCTGATGTTGGAGGAAATTCAGACGGTGAGAGATAGATTAACTTTCGGCCCCTCCAAGTCTTAACCTACTCTTTCAAGCTTTCACAACTTCTTGAAATCGCTGACTCGCTCACTATTGACTTTGGTAGCATGGATCTGGTACGAAGCCCGAGTTCTTATTGTAGAATAGGTTCGTGAAGGCCGGGGAGGAGCCTTATTCTGAAGAGGATTGAGCAGGATAGATACATAGATGGTTCAAGCTTGTAAGTTGTCGTATTAATGGCCCAGGTGGAGCAGTTGTTCGCTTTCTTTGCCCCTGTCAGCACCAAATAAGTACTGTGCATTGCCAAAGCTCCCCCGCAATCTCTAAGGGTCAAGGTCCGCGGTGCCGTACTAGCTAGTACCAGCAGCACCACTCTCTGCCCATGACCTCTCACCCTGCATCTTCAAGCTCAATCTCACTACCACCTCCTCGCCTCGCTCGCAAGTCGCAACTGCTGAACCCTGGAAGATGGAATATCGAGCCACTACCTCCGTATCAAAACTTAAACTAATCAGTCGTGGATCTCCGAAGTCTTTCCAAAATTTGCGACGTCTCTACTGAAATGATTTTGGATCAAGACCATCTCGTTAGTTAGAGTACCTCTCCTTACAAGGAAATACCGGTCTACAACTCAACCCTCGCGGCTCCTCCATTTCGAAGCCTGCTAGCATCCCGTACCGTACATTGTGCAGCAATCCGAGAGCCACCTGCAGTACAGATGCGGTCACCGCTAAGGGCTAGCAAACCGAGCCTCTCCACTGTCCTGAGCAAGTACGCTGTAAAGTACTGGTAGTAGCAGTAGTGGTCACGGTAGCCAACCCTCACCAGGCCTGTCTCGGCTGTACCCACCGAGGCTTTGGGGGAGCAACACCGCCAGAGCATTTCCAGCGAAGATCCTGCCTATCGAACGATCCATAGAAGCTCTCGAGAAGCCTGTGGAGCAGCGCTTGAGCACCAGGTGACAGGACAGGCTCGACGACTCCCCTAGCTCTCACGCTCTTGCAGGGCCCCCGGCAGAAAGTTAGAAGCTGCCCCTCCCCCCGGTTGAGCACGCTCCGTGAATCTCGGGCATCACAAACTTGCGACCCTCGCGATTCGATCAGCCACCACTCACTCTTCCACCCACCCGCCGCCTCTCGTTATTATTGTGGAGGCTGTCTATCTGGGAACTTCCTCTGACGATTGATAGTTTAGTTGTCCCTGTGCCGTTGGCTTTGCCTCCTGCTTGCAAAGAGAAAGAGAGACCGTCTCCTCCCTAATCCAATCTTTTCGGGCTGCTTTCGAACCAGGTACCGTAGACCTCGACAAACATCACTTTTTGTGATGTTATGCGGGTTATGCTGCCGTCGGTGCCAATGATGTGACAGCCTCGAAGCTTCTTTTGCACCACCCCACAGGACCTTCCACTTCTTTGATCTCCTGCTTCTTATTCTTCTTCCTTCCATAATGTCAGGCAATCGGCCGCAGGCAGTTGGCATTGACCGACTTCCAGCACGACGAATGAGTAACGAGCCACGAGAATCAATGAACTGCAAGTCGTGTCGGAAGCGTAAGGTAGTGGATCTGCCCTTCTCGTATTTCTATAATTTTTCCGTCTGACTGACAGTTTTTCCAGATCAAGTGCAATCGCTTGCGACCGACTTGTGAAGCTTGTCAGGTCTTCCAGTGTCCGTGTATTTATGGTAGGCTGTTTTGTTTATATGACTTTGATATACAACTGATTGTCTCCCAGATGCTGTCCCCAAGAAACGAGGGCCTAAGACGGATGTCTTAGAGGCGCTATTGAAGAGGGTTGATGGGCTGGAGAGAAGGTTAAAGGATGAGAAGAAGGCAAATTCTCCCAAGGACAGTGACGGTGGGGCAAATGGACCTGTCGAAGAGAGTGTCACCGATGATGGCAAGCCAAAGCGGCCTCAACTCGACACCAGCATACTGGAAGAGTCAGCAGTCTACTCACCTGCATCGCTAAGGTCGGCATATGAGCTGCAGGAAGGAAATATAATACTGACAGTGCATAGTGAGCCATCACCTCCAGCTGTACAACCTGATGTCCTCCTCGATACGTATTTTACGCGATGCCACGGCAAAGCATACTACATTCTCGACGAAAGTTCGACCAGACAGCGGATTCAAGTCCAACAAATACCAAACTACCTCGTGTATTCTATATATGCGGTCAGCGCAAGATACACGCCGCATCCCAATGGATATCATGCCGCCGTTAGGATGAGCGAGGACTATGCGAAAACTGCCAGAGCGGAATTGGACATCGACGATCCTTCAATAGATACTCTACAAGCACTTTTACTTCTTGCGATCGCGTTCACTGCGTCTGGAAAGGGGAAGAAAGCGTATATGCTTCTATGTGCGTGTAGAAGTTCCCATCAACACAAATATACTAATTGCTCGTAGCAAACGCCATTGCTATGGCTATGGCTCTTGAACTACACCGTGATCTCGATTTAAAAGCGAGAATTACACCGGTGGAAAGGGAGATGAGGCGGCGACTTTTCTGGACTTGTTATCTCATTGACAGATTTACAGCTTGCGGCTCGAAACGACCCTCCTTAATTGCAGATAAATCAATCGTCTTAAGATTGCCATCGTGGTCGCCGACTCCGCAGTCTCTTCCCATTGAAGGAGAGTTTTTCCAAAATGGATCTAATTTGCAGTATCATTCAGGAAGCGGCAAAAAGAGTCAGGGCAGCAGCGGTATGCTCATTGACATAGTGCGAATTCTTGGCATCACGAATCGATATCTTGCAGCAGGAGGAGTCAAGGGCGATTCACACTTCCCTTGGCACTCACTATCGAACCTCTCGAAGATCAGACAAGATTTAGATATCTGGGCGTCTGGCACACAGGATGTCTTCTCCTCTGTCGATACACTCTTTGGACAAGCAGACAGCACGACGCTTGTACTGAGCAAGTTGATATATCATCTCATACATTGCTTGATATATCGGCCATTCCTTCCAATTGACCTTGCAGAACTAGCAGGAACTGGACAGCATCAATCATGGCAGATCGAAGCGACGAATATGTGTTTCTTGCACGCGAATGCAATAGCGGAGTTGGTGGAATTGGGAAAGCAATCCGCAGCGATCGAATGGCCTGCATTTGTAGGGTATTGTATATGTACGGCTGGCACAGTTCATGTGCATGGCACTCACTATAAAGGAGGGCCTGGCGAAGTATTTTCAGAAAGTGCGGACTTTCTTTCCAGGGAAATGCAGCAATTATCCGAGTTACGATATACATGGTCTTCGGTCCAGCATCAGCGTGAAACGCTGCAAACAATATATGGATGCCATTCAGAACTTGTCAAATCACTGGCAAGCAACCCCATGCGGTACTCCCCAGTCTTCCACCTTGAAGATTTCTTCGATCGGTATAGCACACTTGGGCAATTCTTCGATGGAGCACATATTTCCTTCGCCGATATCCTGGTCAACCCAGCCGAGGAAACCTACACTGGCCATGATCTCTATGCACCCCGTGTTAATGGCGACGGTGCTCCACCAGCCAAGCGTAAAGCCTCATCAATGCGGAAGAGATCCTCAAATGGATCACACGTCATGAACGGTCGTAAAGATAGCCGTCTCATCTCTCCTAATGAAAATCTCCCCAACGACCAGCTCCAGTTCAGCGAACCCAATCACATAATTCTACACTCACAACAGCAACAGCCCTTAAGTGACACCTTTCCTAACTCAACGCCGAACATGCCAACACTCTCTACAACGCCTTTTTCACCGCCTTACGCTTACTCAAATGTTAATCTAGCCAATCAGCACGAATCCTTCGATCCTATGTTTGGCATGCCACAGATGAATGGTAATGGTGGGTTCACGGGCTTTGGGGAGGGTGGTCTTGGCGGAGAACCACCAGTCAGGACACCGGGTCAGGGCAGTAATCATGGCAGTACGGGGGAAGAGAAAGACCCCTTTTTGAGCTTGCTTGAGCAGCTGGCCGAGAATGAACATAGCCGAGGTGGGCCAAGTGAATTGGATTTCTATTTGAGTGGCGGGGCTAGTTAATGATATCCTACAAAACATTGGAATCAGCATATACCTCGAGAAGACCACGGGGAGAAATGCCATCATGAAGCTCTGAGGGCAAGCCAAGTTCGTGAATTGGTAGAGGTGGAGGGCAAAAAGGAAAATGATCAAATGGATGAGCTGGGTCGTGGAGGAATTTTGCGGACTATCCCATTGGAACGCCCCTAAGTTGCATTTGGGTCAATCGGCTGCAAAAGGATCAAGTTCACAATGTGTGGAATATGTGGTTTGGTATCGTCCCATATATATTGGCATAAAGCGCGGAGTTCTTCTTATGGGTTGGAAAGGTTATGGAGGATAGGGAGGATAGCGTGTTTACTCATCCTTGCGGGAAAGGAAAATCCTTTTATCTGTATATACTTTAACGTTATTAACGTTATTAAACATTGAATTTCTTGATGACTTATTCTATTCTTCTCTATTTGTTTGCTATGGTGAAGAGGATGGTTCTGTTGTGTCGTCTCCTTCTGCTGAATGAGATGGATCGATTGGGATTAGCGTGTAAACTCAGCGACCATTTTGCTTTTTGGACTTCCAGGTTGGCAATTTTTAGATCTCACCAATTCGGCTCACCGCAGTTCCATCACCCAATCCCCTCGAAGAAGCGACTGATTACCAATAGGCAAGTGCCTCTCAAGCATTTGCTTTCCTTTGTGAATCCTGCTACGACATTGATGCAGTAGCCTGTGCTTGGGTGCTCGATCTAATGTCCATGCAATACCTCCGCAGAGGAACTACTGTACAAATCTATTTATAAGAGATCATTTCCGTTGGGGTAAGTAAGTCACTTAAGTCAAGTGAGTCGCCCAAATCATCTGAGTAGACATCGTTTCAGAATGATTTTTTTATAAACTAATTCGTATGGTAGCATCTCAACGAGAACCATCGCAAAATTTCCCTAATTGAGCAATTGAGCTATTGAACTGGTGTCGAATATCTCTTTTGCTTCGATATGGCAACCTTGATTGCGAACTAGGCTGCTTCTGCTCAACGATTGAGCCATTCTCTACTCTCACGTTAGCGCTCAACTACTCGTGGGTTTCCTCGGTGAAGGTAGGGCGACATAATAGTTGCGTGGAACTTTTCTACGCCTTCACCCCGATGCTTCATTCAAACAAGCTTCCAGAGCTAAATCGACGGGTGGACAGGCGGGCGGGATACTCCTTCAGCTGCAGCTCATTGCTAGCTTATCACATTCTCTAGCACGCCTCTAGAAACCTTGTGGCGCCCTGTGGAAGCACACTCGGTGGACGCCTTCTTCTATATCGACATTTTCTTCGCACTATTCTTGATAAGAATGACGAATCGTGGCATCAGATAGGCTCCCATCGCTTGTGGCCGGTGAGCTCAAATGAATGAGCCCTCAAGATACCCCAGGATTTGAAAAGCCATAAGAAATCCCACGCATTTTTATTAATGTGTGACTCTGTTCTCACAAATGATTGGTGCTCATCTGTGGTTCGACATCAATTCTCCCAATGGAGACCACATTAGCTGTAGTTCAACTGGTTAGGGCCCTGCGGACTCAATATCTAGGATGCAAAGTCGGGGACGCGAAGTGCGGCTCTAAAAATGCAAACCACCCAGCCTTGTCTATATATGAGTAGGGCTAATCACGACTCTCAGAGAATGCTTTTTTTCAGTTTCCTGATACATCTTATCCTCACTTTGTTAAACTCCTTCACTTCATTTTCTTCTTTGTCGCTTGCAATACTTTTCCTGCTGTCCACGTACAACATGGATTCTAAGTCAGAAAGCGCTCAAGCTGGATCCAATGACCACAATTGCGATATTTTGCTGGTGAAAGCTGGGTCAGGCAATGCACAACCGTCGCCAAGCGTTAGCCATAAAGTTGAGATTGATGGCTTTGAGTCGTCTCAAATCGAGCATCTGCCAGAGGTCGGAAACGGAAGCCACAATAATCTTTCAATTGGCACCCTAAGCCTCTGGCGACAGTTTCAACTACAGCGTCGATAGAAAATACTAACAGGCAGAGGTCGTCGCAAGAGTTAATTCCTGAAGTAGCCAAATATATGAGTCAAATTGGCAGGACTTTCTCGACGAAGCTGCCGGGATCTCTGTCCAGTAGAATGGTACATCTGCTGTCATTAGCTTCCAGTCAATATAGTCTAACTTTACCAAAGACTCCGGTAGTACAAGCTAAATAAACGGTGGAAAGTTATTAAGACCCTTCTCTAGTTTACTTACAAATGTAATTTTACTATAAGACTAATAAGAACATTAGGTTAAGTTGTTTTTAGAACCTTTTTCTAAAAGTACTAGTAGCCCTTATAAGTAGTATATATTTATAGATACTAATAATGTTATTTAAGTAAAGTAATTTAAATTCTTATAACATATATACCTCTTTATTACATTTTCTTCTGATATAAAGCTTTAGATTTAAATTATAAGCTTAAAGTACATAGAAATTATAAGTATTAATTATCTTAACTAATAAATTCATTAGAAGTAGCAGTTTTATTTAGCAATAGAGGACAAGTTTCGTCCTGCCGCCAAGCTCGGAACGGGAGGTAGAAGCTTTTCCCTTGATAACAATTATACTCATGGAATACCTTGAAGTAAATGGACATTGTATGCTACGGTGGGCGGTAAGAAGAAAGATGCTGCATCGCTAGCTTGGTTCACAAGACCATGATGGAGCCCACAACACAGCCGGGAGGCTGGGGCTGAGCGCTACCACCAGACAGCCTTAAGTTCAAACAAATCTCGAAGAACTTTCCGTGAAATAATCTCCATCTTTCAAAGTAAGACGTCCCTCGACGGAGCAACCAATTCACGCGAGACCTAGAAGCATTTTGGTTTTCCACGGCCGTTCCAATGGTTCTTGATCCCATGTCTGCTCTTTCTTCTGTGGCAGCCTCGGTTGTCCAGTTCGTCGATTTTAGTAGTAAGCTGGTCTCAAAGGGATGTCGTATATATCACTCACTCAACAGATGGTGCCTTGTCTGAGAACCTTGAGCTTGAATCAACGACTAGGGATCTTTGGCTACTGACAGGGAGACTGAAGCAAAACAGCACGCTCGACAGTTTGAACGAGTACGAACAGAGTCTTGATAAAATATCCTCCCAGTGTGTAGTTATCGGAGATGAACTTCTCGACCGGTTGCAGAAGCTGAAACTGCATCAAAACGGGAAGCATCGAAGATGGAAGAGCTTTCGCCAAGCACTGAAAGTTGTCTGGAGCAAAAAAGAGCTTGATGATTTGTCGGCACGGTTATCAGTATTCAGAAAGCAACTAGAGTTTCATATATTACTGTCTTTAAAGTAAGTGGCAATTCAGGGACGTTAAGTAAGTCCACGCTGACTTTTAATAAAGGGAGTCAAACGATCTGATTGGACTAGAGCAGTCCACAAGATTTGATCGCCTCGATGATAATACGCAAGCTCTACTGAGAACACTCTCGCAGGATCGGGCAGTCTTCAGCAGCGAATTGAGTGATCAGAGAACCAGTATTGCTCAGCTTCATGCCAAAACTAGAAATCATATCTCCACCGAAGCTACAAGAACGAGAACCGAAATTATCAACGCGATCGAAAATTCAAATCGTGGTAGCAAGCCGGAAGTCTTCGCACAAAGTCAACCTCTTGAGCCATCTACTTTACCTTATACAGATGATGACGTTCTTATTGAAGATGCTATCTTAGAGGCCTTAAGTTTCTCTACTATGCATGATCGCTACGATGCGATCGAAGATGCACATGGGGAAACTTTCAACTGGCTCTTCGAAAACTCAGACGTAGACGCTTCAGCCTGGGACAACTTTCCAGACTGGTTAAGCAACGGACGCGGGCTTTATTGGATTTCAGGTAAAGCTGGATCAGGAAAATCAACCCTGATGCGTTATATTCATAGTGATTCACGCACGAAAGATCTTCTTGTTGATTGGGCTGACTCTTCTGAAGACCTGGTTATGGTTGCTTTTTTCTTTTGGGTTAGCGGTGCCGAGGAACAATCTTCCCAAATCGGATTATTGAGAGGCCTTATGTTTGACCTCCTTCGCCTGCGGCGCCATCTAATTAAGCCGGTGTTTTACGATGACCTCTGGCCTGAGAACCTCTGGCCTGAGAAACATATCCCTAGGAAATCGACGAATTTGGCAGTGAAATACATACAAAATTATAGGTGGAATCTTCCTAAAATTAAGAAATATTTCAAGCGCCTTTTTGGTCTAAATCTTGGGCCTATCTTCATGCTCATCGATGGACTTGATGAGTATGCTGGCGATCCTGAAGATACAGTTAAGCTGTTGAAATCAATAGCCTCCCCAACAGTTAAAATTTGCGTCTCGAGTCGCCCATGGCAAGAGTTTGAGGTTGCTTTTCATCAGACTCCAAAACTCAGGTTACAAGACCTCACTTCTCACGATATTGAACATTTTGTCAAAGACGAACTCCTCGAGGATCACAGAATTAAGGAGCTCTTTTCTCTTGAGCCTGTCGAAGCACCCAAGCTGGTTCAAGAAATTGTGGCTAAGGCGGAGGGAGTATTTCTTTGGGTTAGACTCGTAGTCCGATCGTTCTTGCATGGCTTGACCAATGGCGATCGTATCTACTACTTCAGAAAAAGACTCGATGAAATACCCACAGAGATCGAAGCTCTTTATAGCTACATGCTTAAGAGAATCGATTCCAGGTACTTCGAAGAAGCATCTCGATTATTTTCTATACTAAATGTTGCATCATCATCGAATACTCCCTTAGCTGGAGAAAGAAAGGGGCGGGGAATTTGTGCTATCAGTCTATCATTTGCAATGGAGGAGGACGAAGAATTGGCTTTTTCAGCTCCTATAAAGCTGTTGTCAAAATCAGAGGTGGAAAGTCGAGTTCTATGGATTGATCGCCGACTGAAGGTTTGTTGCGCAGGACTACTCGAACTCTCGAGCAATAGGCCCAATCCGACTTGGGGCGCCGTTGAATGGCACAACCGGGGGAACCGCGACGTTGTTTATCTCCACAGAACAGCACGGGACTTCCTTCACGAAAATGTCGACCAACAAATTCCTTCTATGAAGTACCAGAGTCCCAAAAAGTTCCTCACAATGATGATGAGGTCGAACATCCTTTTCTGTAAAGGGTGTATGCTGTCTCCAATTCCTGATGACGAGACAAATGGAGAAATTGAGCCGGAGCGTGTGAATCAAGTTGTCTGCAATACATTATCCCTTGCTCGAAAGATTGAGGGAGAGACGGGAAACAGCGAAGTAAAGCTACTTGATGAGTTTCACCGTGTTTTATCCAGTATTCTTCCCTCCTCTATCGCCTGGGCCAAGTTCTCCGAGGGTTCTACATTTAACGTTCGTGACACTCCTGTTGCAGCAGCGGATTCACATGACGATTTTCTAGCATTGACCATTGTATGGGGATTAGCTCTTTATGTGGCCACCAAGCTAGGCGAAGATATTGATCTTTTGAAGAAAAAGAAAGGCAAACCATACTTGGACTACGCACTAAGATTGCCTTTAGACGAGGATTTCATGCGTGGTTGGAATCTTGATACCATCCAGTTGCTTCTTGAGCACGGCAGTAATCCTAATAAAATGTACCACGGTCTCACTTCTAGATCCTGGTGGCTTAAAACATCTAGCCCCTGGCAAGCGGTGTTAGAGATTGCTAAGGACGACGAGATCCAAGGAGGCAATACACTTCAAAGACCCTTGTTTCAAGAGCACGACAACAAGTCTTCTTACCCAAGACTTTTCGAGTTGCTTCTCAGAAACCGCGCAGATCGGAATGCTTTCATTATCTTCGCTGGAAATGAGTATACTGCAGCGGATGTTATATACTCTACACTCCGTCATTATTCTGTAGAAACCGCCCAATTTCATGCTCTTTTGCATCGGCCAAAGAGAAAAAGGATATCTGGTGTTTGGAGAAAGCTGCTAGGTAGCTAATAGGGTATATATAGGTTTATAGTATAAATCTGGTAGAGTAAAATCAAATTCTAATACTTTTAAATTAAATACTAAGTTAAATAGTTTATATACAATTATTTCTACATTTTTATAGTTTTTAAAGTAGTGTAAGAAAAGTGAATGCTGCAAAGGGCCTGTTCTTGGCTGGTCGTATGTATTTCCAGTGCCGGTGTACCGCAAGATCAATCGACATACAATCCGAAGACGAGTCCATGGGGTGGTCAATCGAGTTTGAAGATTCACCGTTACTAATGTTACAGAAGCTCTCAAATAGACCTTTATCTGTCTACAAACAAGCTCTTGGATTATATATGAAGCGAGAATTGACACATTCAAAGGATATTCTTGCGGCGTTTACGGGAATTGGAAATTTAGTATGTGGCGCGCTCGGGGGAAGTCTAGTCTATGGACTCCCGTCCTCTCATTTTGACTGGGCACTTCTGTGGGAGCCACGCGATGCCGCAATCCGACGTAAAGATGAAGGAAACTAGAGGTTTCCTAGCTGGTCTTGGTGTGGTTGGAAAGACCAAATTATGGAATACAAGGAACAGAGATTATCTGGTTGCGAAGATAATCTACATGACTGGCTAATGTGCGTACCTAACTGGTTTCTCAGAGTAAATTAGCCCCCTTGTTTTAAGTTGTTCTCTTGTTTTGAGTTACTATCTTTTTTTGGGTAACTCTTGTTTTGGGTAACTTTCAAAATCATGTTTAAGTTTACTCCCGATATTATCTGTAAACTAACTCCGAGTTTTTGAGTGTATAGGAACCACACATGGATTACTTGGTATATCCGCGATGGCAATCGTAATTTAAGATTGGTATGGAACGGCGACTGCGGGAATATGGCCTCGTCGAAAGTCGACTCGACTTCAAGAGGGTATTGCAAACCCGACCCCATGGATGAAGAAACTCACGACAGTTACGGTCGCTTCATTCCTCCTTGCGAGAGACAAGATCGACGTTGCAAAGAGTTCAAACAAATCCTCGATGAATGTCCTTGCGACGTTGATTTTATCGAAACCATCGACAACCAATCTCAGAACAGCACTCAAAAGTACATGCCGTACCTTCAATTCTACACTTGGGCAGCTTTCTTCCGCATCCAAGAGGACCGTCGCTTTTCACACAACGCCTCATTTGGGAAGAACTTCCGCCGGTATAGTATTCTAGACTACAAAGATGACTGGTGTGGGACCATCCTGTTAGAGAAGTTTTGGGTGCGTGAACGAAACTTGAAGATCAACCTAGAAAGACATCCAGACCAGAGCCAGGAAGAACTTCTCGAGTCCATTGCTATCTCTGACGCGAAACGCTTTGATGACGAAGAGTATAACGATTGGGCAAACTATATTCCTGTGGATCGCATGGAGTCAACTTGGGATCTGTATTATGTACTCTTGGCTGAGTATAAGGATGATATTGCGTGTCGGGTTGGCCTGGGCAAGGTGTTCAAGGAGGCTTTTGAGAACTCGTGTAAACCTGAGGGGAAACAGTGGAAAGAGTTTATTTTGGGGTGAACTTTTGTTCTCTGGGTAACTGACTTATCTGGGTAACTCATTTGATCTGGGTAACTTACTTATTTTTAGCTGGGAGAGACGGGATTTACTGTACCGTTAATAACTGTTTCTGAACATTGGCTTATAAATGCCTTCGATTCTTCTGTGAATGTGACTTAACTATAAGTAGACTTCCATACCTAAAAATTACAACTCTCGGATTCCAAAATCTCGAAGACATTCCAGTTCTCTATTTATCTACTGAAATCATCATTTCTTCTTCAACAAACATCCAACCAATGCTCGCTTAGCTCAGTTGGTTAGAGCGTGGTGCTAATAACGTCTAATTAATGTTATGTTACGCCAAGGTCGCCAGTTCGACCCTGGTAGTGAGCACGCTTGTATTTTTGGCTTTTTTCTTTTTGTGTCTCTGGTTTGATGGCGGAGATAATTATTAGCCGACTCGCCTAGCATGCATCCATCCACTGCTTAACTTTATATTACGCCCGAAGTAATAGAGCAGGCTATTACTTCTTTCACAGAGAGCCTGTACAGTCTGTACAGCCCAGAGAGAGTTTGTATAATATAGAGAACTTACATAATCTATAGAAATTCTGTATAACCTATAGAGAGGAAGTCTATATTTATAATTTCAAAGAATAGACCTAGGTTTTTAGAATCAAAGTATCTACCCTCAGATCCTAGTGCACTTTAATAAAATTAAAATTATAGATATCAAGGTATAGTTTAGTAATAACTTTGATAATGTCGAAGTTATAGATCTATCTCTATTACTTCACTGTACAGAGCCTTATTTGTTTGTTCTAAGTAAATACCCACGATTAATAGTAAATAAATTTATTTTAAGGGATACGTTATATTATTAAAAACTATTTAGAGTACTAAATCTCTACCTCTAAGCTAAAGGTTTAAAGCTTTTAATAATATAAAAAATTACTTAAGATAAATAAGGTTTATGCTTAAAAATAAAATCTTTGTATAGTTAAATTTATTATTCGAAATTATATATTTTAGTATTTTATTCTCTACTACTACTTTACTTTCTAAATTCTATACTACGCTCTCCCTTTAAAGTGGAACCACAGACGTTCTAGAGATTTCCTGTTAGTATACACTAGTCGTTAAAATAGAAGTGAGTAAACTTACCCTTTTTCGCTCCTTGAAATCGTCGTAGAAGCCCAACCACAAATCGCGAGCTCGACAGTCTTCTTTGCTTGTACTGTCTTCATTGCATTTGGGTTTGATATCGTCGATAACGTTTTGTGAGGCCGACAGCCAAGGTTTAGGCATAGGCCAGTCAGAGAAGTGTAAAAACTTGGCCTCCTTTAACGCTACGTCAGGGTCCCAGATCTCGTAGTCATTGCCCAGATAATCGCGATGTCTTTTGGAACGGAATTCGCCCGTTAAGAGATCATAGCGACGATGAGGTAAAACCATGCAGTCTTTCATATAAATATCATTGACAATCTCCATATCATAGTCTCCTGTCTTAGCTGACTTAATGGCGTTATCGATGCGATCGAATTCCTGGGCCGATGGCTGTATGAGGACAAGTTGAGAGCTAAGAAATGGTTTTTTAAGCCAATATGCACGAGGCATAGCGACAGGAGATGGTGGTAGGAGGAAGAGTTCGTCCATAGATTGGAGGACAGTAGAATCGGAGTCTAAGCTGAGTACTCGATCATATTGCGTCTGGTTGAAGGCGAGAAGCTTAGTATAGCTATCCGCCCAAGTAGCTACAGCTATGATGTTAATATTAGTTTATTAATACAGGAACGATTGACTTGTACTATGCCACTTACGATCGCCGTTTTTGTGCTGAACCTGTATGGGCATCAGCTTCACTGCGTACTCGTTCTTTGCTTTCAACAAAAGTTGGCCTTCCGTAGTCTCTGCGCCCTTGTCTTGAAACCCTTCTGGAAACATCATCAATCGATCTGCCTTGCTACCAAGACGATGTAGGATCTCGAATAGCATGACGGAGTTGCAGAGGTAGTCGCTGTTGGTAACATACTGAGTGTACGCATAGCGTGACCAGTCTACGTTGTCTATCGCACAAGCCGTAGGAGGAGCTAAGGCATTCGAAGCTGTAGTTGTAAGAGACGAGTGCTGTATATAGAAGTCGAATCTATTGTAGCGAATAGAGACAATGGCGCTGACGAGGAAGACTATGACCACGGCAGCGCCAATGATTCGGATAGCCTTCGTTCTTAAAATTTGGCTGAACTTGGGTGTGACATGAAGGGCTTGCGTTGTGTCGGTTGCATTGAAGGCAAGGTATTGATATGAGTTGCGTAGAAATTGCACACACGAGGATTGAGCACTTGGGGCTGCATTTTGCTGCTGTTGTAAAGGATCTATCATTGCTGCTCTGTGACTATATGAGAAGGACCGGGTAAAGGAGCGCGAAAGTATGGATTTATCTATGGATTGAGGACGCATTATGTCTGAGAATGGCGTTCCAACTGTTTTTTTTTTGTTTCTAAGCAGAAGGGATTTGCATGTACTAAGCCTTACTCTCTAGTCCTTTGTGTAAGGAAGAACAGTGGCGTCGGGAGCAGCCACCACCTAACAGATACAGTAGCGAGGAGCGAGTACCCGCCTATGGTAAGTTAGATCACAAGTCTCTGCTACTACGTCCTAATATGCACAGCGTGTTGCAAGTTATCAGGAGCGGAAACGACTAGGTATGTTTAGGTGAGAAACAGGAGGAAAACAAAGCAAATACAAAAAATGAAAGAATGAGTGACGACGATGATAACAAAGAGAGTCTGAATCGAGATACTCAAAGTCGTATACTCTCCTAACACAATGTCTTACTCTTTGTTCTTTCGCCCTGCAAGGAGGCTTTGGGGAGGCTGAAATAAAAGCATTACCCGACCGGCGGCTTTGAGTCTCCGCCGCCATACGGGTGAGTACTGAGTACCTTAGACTTAATTGGCCATGGCTCGTTCGTTTACAGCTAGCCATACAGCGCCTGAAATTCCAAGGGATGTACGCTACAATGACTGACATGTGTCTGAGAACGCCTTCTTCGATGTTCAACTCCTTCAAAAATATTGACTTCTGTTGGTTTGGTTCCTAGTAACTCTTTAATAACTTTGAGGCATTTTAAGGATTTCTCCTATATACAATATGTAATCAATCTGTTCTGGGCAGTGCAGGCTTTTCTTTCGTGTGCTTTTCGAGTACTTGTTTTATGATCGGGTCACGTGTAGACACGTGCAGGACACCGTTAAGTAGAATTCTTATTAAGGCTTGTATAATATAAATATATATTAAGTACTAATTAAAATCTACTCATTTATATTTAAAAGGTAGCTTATTATATAGATTGTAGTTCCAGTAATGCATACTTGGTTTTAAACCAACATAAGGAAGTCTTAATATATGTTCTACAAGAGAATGAATCGTATAAAATATCTATACGTACATATAAAGTGTTTGCTTTAGTGATCTCCCAAACGCTCAATTCATATCCCCTGATAGGGGCGCCATGAGACACACAAAGAGATAGTGATTTATAGTAATAAGTCAGTGTCTCATCTAACAAACATCTCTCTCTCTCTCTCTCTCTCTCTCTCTCTCTCTCGGGCACACTCACTCACTCACTCACCCAGAGTTTCCCGCCAATGAGAGTCAGCATTATACATCTACATGCTAAGGTGTTTCTGACCACTATCAAGACCATTAACCTTCTTTTTGTAGTGCCATACATGTATTCTAAATTTTCAGTTACTAGTCTAGAAAGGCTACAAACTAACTAGTTCCAGTAATCCTACACTAAAAATTCTATAAAATCTTCGTATTCTAGACTAGTAACTAAGTTAGAATTTAAAATACTTATATACCGTGCTTTTGAATGATCTGCGCCCTTAGGAGCGGCCATTGTTTTATTAATGCTACATGTTGTGAGTGTAGTTGTACAATGAGTGCCCCTCTTTATATAGCAGCACCATAGTAGCTACCTCTCTCTTCTCCAACCTATCTCGCCATCATATCTACGAAAGAACTTTCATACTATTTCTCCTCCCTCCGATCCCAAGACTTCTTACAGTCTTGACAACTTATCCTCATTGACAACCAATCTACTGGGCATGCGTTCTCACTCTTTCAACATGAGTCTGATCCGCTGGAGGAAATTCCTTCTTTTATGTTTATTTGCTGTGCGAGCTGCGGGGGATCCATTCAAGATGACATGGTCGATGGATGCGTTTGGCCCAGACGGACCTTGGCAGGCTGTCCAGATCACAATCGGCGACCCAGGCCAGGTTGTCAGCCTATATCCAGGTGGCGAGTACTCAAGTCATATTCTCGGTACAGGAGTATGTAGTAATTCGACTCTTGGAAGCTACTGTCCCGCTCAGCTTGCAGGACTATATAACAACAGCTCCTCAGACACAGCTAGCTTTGGTAATATTAAGTTCGGAGGTGGTACTGACTACACAGCGGGTGCTCTGCAGTTAAGTGGCTCTCAGCAGGCACAGATCGGAACAGATCGGTGGAATCTGGGCAGCGTGATAACCTCGCCCAACATGGACATGTCAGTTCATGAATCTATCTGGGGAACTCTGCCAGATGGTACCGTTTATCCTGTATCTGTCGGATCACTGGCTTTGGGTGCCGTAAACACTATCAACCAGACCTTTAGTCGTGATAATGGTGAAGGACCTATCAATGTGACACTTCTGCCGGGTTACCTTAGCACGGAAGCATCGGCAGACAAGCTGATATCGTCGAATTCCTATAGCCTACAAATTGGTTCAGTGTCGCCGAAGATCGCTCCAACACTTCTCTTTGGTGGCTACGACCAGAGCCGGGTTCTAGGCGTAGTATCAAAACAGCAAGGTTCCCCATTGGATTCGAACGCAATCGATGGTACGTAGAACACACTTTCAAATTCAAGACATGCTACTGCACATAAACCATGTTCCAGTACCTTTTCGTCCCATTGGAACGAGTAATGCTGACTCTGAATTCTCAAACAGTAATTGATATCAGCCTTCAGGTCCAAGATGGAGGTTCTCCATGGGCTTTTAATTCACAAGATGGCCTTCTTGCATCGGGAAACTCGTCGATCAGAGATGCGCTACCTCTCAGCATCAATTCATTGGCGCCATATCTTCATCTCCCAAAAAGTACCTGCGACGCAATTGCAGCCTACCTACCAGTAACCTACCAGTCCAGATACCAGCTCTATTTCTGGAATACCAATGATCCGCAATATAACAGAATTATCTCGTCTGCAACATCGCTTGACTTCACTTTTCGAAACAGCGGGTCTTTGACAAGCAATATCACCATTAGTGTCCCATTCCCGTTGCTCAACCTAACACTTACATCTCCATTGACGACAACAAACACCTTTTATTTCCCTTGCAAGGCAGAAACGCAAACAAATTATCAACTAGGACGCGCATTCTTGCAAGCTGCCTTCATCGGCGCGAATTGGAATGCTAATGCGGGAAAGGGCGCATGGTGGCTGGCTCAAGCACCTGGACCAAATACACCGAGCCAGAGCAGCATCGTACCCATCGCGAACCTCGACGATTCAATAGTTGCATCCAGCAACCCATTCACCGAGACCTGGAAAGGTTACTGGACTCCGCTCTCGAGCCAGAAATCGAGTACCTCCGCAACATCGAGTCCCTCAGCTTCTTCCTCGGCTTCTTCAGGACTCTCTACAGGTGCAAAGGCGGGCCTTGGTGCTGGAATAGGAGGTGCTGCACTCGTTGCCTTGATCGGGATAGGGTTCTTCTTCTTTAGACGTCGTAGCCAGAGAAGTCGACGATCACAGCCCCCCAATTATACGGCTCCGGGCCAGATTCACGGCTATTATGGTCCTGAGCCAAAACTTCAGACACAAACTAAATATCCAGTCGAGGCAATTGCAGATCATTTCCCGCAACCACAAGAGCTAGCATAGGAAGGAAGGAGGGGATCGGGAGTTGAGGTGATTTACGGTATTCAATTTTAGGGTTAGTAATGAAATATATAGATTTATCAGGCTATTGGAATTTATTTATCTTAGATTAATATGTAAATATTTTCAATCATCTACTCTATTAAGTTTATTAAATAATAGAAAAGAAATAAGAATAGTTGTATAAATTATAATTAAAATAACTCATCTGTACTTTCGACGCTTATAAAACGTAAACTAGTTTAAGATAAGAAATAGTAATTGATTAATTTGACTTTGATGGACATTGCTGCTCCTGATGCATCTAATCTTCTTATTAGTAAAGCGAAAACAATTGCATAGAATAAAGTAATTTACTGTGAATATATAGAAGTATTAGAAAGTTACCTCTCTTTACTTCCTCACTTTTTTCCTTTCCCTGTTATAAATCTAGATAATTTTTTTAACTCAGCTCTACGAGTAATACTAATGTCGACTTCATTATAAGGGCAGTGGAACATAGTCAAATATGTTTTTGTAAAGAGAGTTGTATTATATTGTGAAATTAATCCTACAGGGTTTAGGGTTAGGATCGACAATTTTTAGAGCAGAATGCCGTGTTGTGTGCGACGATACCAGAATCTGAAAGGGAAGGAGGGATATCAAAAAGATTAGAAAGATATATCTAATATGAAATTAGTAAAATGCAGTGAAGTGTAGTGTAAAAAGACGAGATGTAACATTAGATTAGGCCTGATTCGAGTAATATGTTTGCTGGATTTGCGAATCTGGTTCAAGTTGAGGAGGTAAATAATGACTGATTTTTAATCAAACTTACTAACTTTGATTTATTGAACAACTCACATAGCTGGCTCTATGTAAATAAGACTTTCTTGTTATTTACTCAATCCTTCGAATCTATTCTTAGGCATTTATAGAACTATTAGGAAACAGCAAAGTAACATGATCTGCAATTAAGCTTCTCATGCTAAGGCACTGCAAATCTAATCTTCGGGGTAAACTTTGAAGAAAAGTATAGCATTATCAAACGGCGTATTACAATAAACAAAGCTGTACTAAGGCTAATACTTCTAGAAATTTCCCAAATCCAGCTATTATTCTTCTTCCTGCCACCAATCTGTCGATGGTCCAATAATTTTACCTCCCGTCCATACCCCCAATCCTAACTTCATCATAGACTCCCGAGGAACCGCGAAGCACCTCTCGATTGTGCAATTCAGATCTCCTAAAGTATCATCTAATACACTCATGTCCCTCTGATGCTCTGTTTGCTGTTGTGCATCTAAGCGCATAACAAAACGAATTGCTTGAAGTAACGTCGTACTAACTACATTCTCATTGGCATGCACACTACCAAAGCTTTCGAAGTTGATTTTTTTTTGATCCGTCAGCCTTGTACGAACTAAGAGAACAGGTTGATTTTCAAAGTCTGTGATGCCGTCCAAAATGATGATGAGACATTGAAGTAGAGGCTTGAGATGATAGTACTCGAGTTGATTGCTACTCTTAAACTGCCAGTCTAAGTAAGGTGCCTCGTCTTCCTTACAGAATGCCCGTTCTTGAGCAATTAAACAGGCTTCAATCAAAGCGTGATGAACCTTAATTATCTCTTGTACTGTAGGACGAGATCTGTTCTTCTCTGGGTCCAGTCAGGACTTTCGATGAAGATACGTTTCGCAAAGAATCTTGAAAATTCGATATCCGTTGTTCTTATATCGCCATTTGACCATTGTTTTAGTACAAAGTTGAATAGATCTTCTGGAGTCTTCGTCCCTCGGGTTGCGTTTTCGGAAGGCACTATGCAGTACATTACAGTTGATTTGTTGCAGAGGTCTTGAAGATGCTCCACATTAAATACATTGAGATCGCGGTCGTGATGGGGTATGAGGTTGGGGAGTGGAAGTTTAGATGAGAGCCGTAGAGGTGCGTGTATAAACCTATGAGAATAGAGGCGGAAAATTTTGGCTTCTCTCTGACGACGAAATCCTCGAAGGATTTTTTTATTGTTTTCGGCTCCAGTTGTGGCCATTTTTAACGACTAGAAAATCGTTGAGTGGAATGACTGAACTATATGAACTGGCAGGTTTGTCTTACCAATCACCAGAATGAGTATTGTAGAAGTTGACTCTTCTTGGATTAGTGGTCTGTAGAAGGCTTTGCGTAATTGGAGTTGACTTGCATATGTTGGAGACGACATGGTGAGAATAATAGTTACCTAACCAGTGCTCCATAGGTAGCAGTAGTACTGAGTCATTGGGGTATCTAACGACGGACAGTCACCAACCGGATTCTAGAGACGGGTAAGGCGAACTTGACAGCCGGCATGACTATATTTCATGATGCTAGTTCATCTCATAATAGAATATGGACTAAAACCCAATAACGCGTGAATTGATCTATAAGAGATCATTTTGATTATGAAGTAGAGTGACAGAACTATTTAGATAAAGTAAGTTACCTAAATCAAGTAAGTTACCCAAATCAAGTAAGTCACCCAAATCAAGTAAGTTACTCAAATGAAGTGAGTTACTCAAATCAAGTGAGTTACCTAGAACAAATAAGTTACTCAACTCTACCTCACCTCGCGTGCATAAATACTTCGTAAATACTCGAGTAATCATTTACATAATCCCATCCTCCATAAAGCAACAAAAACCAAACCAAACCAAACGAAACCAAACCAAACCAACCTAGCCTAACCCAGCCTACCCTCCTAGGAAGAACTCCGTCCCCTACCTACCTACCCATTTAAAAGAGTAATACCAAACCCGTCCCGTCAGGTCCTTTTTGACTTGAGTCACATGATACAAATAGACAAAACCTGCCTAACGTAGAATCGAGGAAGAAATCACCTAAAACCACTACAGAGTACACACAGTAGAATTAAAGAATTAATAAATACAATAAGAATACCTTATAGGTTAAGTTAATAGAATTTCTACAACACTTACACATCCTACCCATCCTACACGTGACCGACCAACCAACCAACCAACCAACCGACATATCCATCCATCAAACGGATTATCATTCTCAAAAACGCGACGTGCAACAAAACCTCCAGAATCTCACCTCCAGAATCTCACCTTCAGAATCTCACCTCCACCTCAGTGAGTGACCTCAGTGACCTCACCTGATGATGTCAATCCATTTACACAGTACGATATGCAACAAAAAACCTACCTTACTTACAACCTTATCTACAAATCCTTACCTACCTACTTAGCTAACCTACCTACCTACCTATTCTGTACTGTACTGCTAGTTGCAACAAAACGAGTCATATGATCCACTATCTCCTGCGGAACTACGAAAAGTAGACTGAAAGGCATTGGACAACTGGTTTGCTAAACGGGAGGCCGCATACACGATGTGCAACAAATTTTTTCATTGCAGTCGTGCCAGGTGACTGACTAATCATATGACTTACCAAGGTCAGGTGAAGAGGATATTTTTGTTGCATATCGCAATGTGCGACGCCCTTTTTTACCCAAGTCCCCAGCGGGAGCGACTTTTAGTGCAAATCTGGTCTTGGCATAATCGTAGAATCTCACATCATTAAAAGACAAATTGTGTGTAAAGCTCTAATACTATGGTCGTCTATCTATCTTTTCATAGAAAGAAAAAAACTCCAGGTAAAATGCAATGCAAAATCTATCAGGTTCAATAACCATGATCACACCATCACCATCTTATAAACGCCTGTATCCACAAATCTCCCACGCTGAAACCCATGCTCTAAGTGGTATTATACAAAACAAACAAAAAGAAATGACTCTCGACCGACACTAGATTTATCTCCCAGTACCTCCAGAGGCATTGGGGTGAGTACCAGCTGGCATATCGGTGAGATTCTCATGCTTGACAGGAATGCCTTCATCCTGGAAGAACCCACCCTCAGCAGCCTCGTTCTTCTTTTGCATGCGGCCATTCTTCATCTCGAGGTGCATGGCATCGGTATTGATGCCTTGACCTAGGGTAGATCTAAGCTGGTCATCGAATTCGAAGTTGCCACTCTTCCTTGGAGGGACATGAAGCAGGTACATGGCATCAACCTCCTCAAGAGTGCGCCCGGATGACTCGATAAGGAAGAAGTAAATGACGAAGAAAGCAGCAAAATTGCAGCCAGCAAAAACATAACCGTATTTGTAGTTAATGTCGCCAGTGATAAACGGGGTGAAGAACGCAAGCATGAAATTCCAAAACCAATTAGCTGAAGTTGCGAATGCCATGGCGACAGCTCGGTAACGATATGGAAACATTTCTCCAATGCATGCCCAGGCCAGAGGACCCCATGTTGAGGCGAAGGAAACAATGAAGAGGCAGGCAAAAACGATCATGACAGTTCCGGCTGTTTTAGCTTTTGAGGATCCTTCTGGAGCGTCGTTGAAGATGAAAGCTCCGATAGAAGCGAAGACAACGAAACACATTGTTTGCCAAAGAGCTGCAATCCAAAGAGATTCGCGACGACGGCATCGTCTTGCCATCCAAACTCCGAAAAATGTTGCGCCGACATTTACACCTCCGAGAATCATAGCAGTGACGAATGAGTTGGATATTCCGACGCCCTTGAATAGTTGTTAGTAGTGTTCCATAGTAGAAGAAATAGTTAGCGCCGGTCAATTGCTGAAGCATTGCATTTGGATAGCCATTCCCAAAAGAACTCGGTACAGCATTCTTGGTCCAGTGATCGCCTCATACCATGGGTGGTCGCCCTTGGTAGCTTGCATAACCTTCTCAATTTCGGCGGCTTCCAGTTGGATCAATTGACTGTCCTCGGGCATCCCGTAGAACTTGGCCATGGTTGTCGTCGCGCGATCCGATCTCCCGTGATTCCAGTCATGTCGAGGAGACTCTGGAAGGAATATAATTCCAACACCAAGGATGATTGCCCAGATATATCCAACTCCCATCGGAATACGGTAGGAACCTGTATCGGTCCGCGTCTCGGTTCCGAAGTTGATGCAATCAGCGGTGAAGATACCGATAGTGATGAAGAGTTGGTAGCAACTATAGAAGATTAGTAAGAGAAGAAGTGCATGAGTACAAATAAACTTACGAAATAACAGCTCCTCGGACGGGAACTGGGGATGTTTCGGCCATGTATAGTGGAATAAGAACAGAAAGACCTCCAACACCTAAACCAGCAACCCATCGACCCATGACAATCCCAACCCACATTCCTGATCCAACTGCCATTTGGACCGTAACACCAATGCAGAAGATCATGCACCATACTGGTATGCACCACTTTCGTCCGTATTTGTTCGCAAAAGGTCCTGCGATTAAGCATCCTATGAGTGTTCCGATGGAGAGCTGTGGAGAGTTAGCATATCTGCATTCTATATGCTCCATGAGAAGACTTACAAGTGCAACAATCAACCCTGACCGGACATTGGTGAAGTAGTATCCTGTAGTATGCGTTGCCGTGACGGGACCTAGTTCGCCAAAACGTTCAAGAAATACATCCATCTCCAGGAAGCCAGAAATTTGTCCAGTGTCGTAACCAAAGATAAAGCCTCCCATTGCAGTCAAACATGTCATAATGATAGTTCGCAGAGTCAAGGTGTCCGCTTTGCCAATACCACTCCCATTCTTCTCGATATCTCCGTGTTTTGCGCTCGCAGGCTTTGTTGTGCCATTGATGGAATTAGTCGTCGATGGTACTGCGGTAGATGCATTGCTGGCACCGCCATTGCGGCCTCTGCCTAGTATTCGATTCATGTTGAAGATAGGAATAGTAGAAATGACCTATTGTTTATGACACAATTGACTTTGGCAAGAAGGGTACACCCTTCTTATATACAAACCGAGTCTAGTGGAGCCCCAAGAGAAAGGGCTTGAATCATGGAGGAAAGGAAAGGAAAGGAAAGAAAACAGTACCACAACCCCTGCACTTACTGAAGGAAGTCAGGCCCCGTGGACTCCACGGCTGCTCCATGAGTACGAGTAGTACGGCAGGTAGTATGACGATGCCTCTGTTTGCCCAGTGACATCCAAGTCTTGCCAAAGCCAACCAAGGTTGACGGTAATTGGGCCAATTCGAAGGACTTGGAAGCAAATTACCAATTGTAGCTACTCGCGGTCCCCGACTGGAGATACTCGAGGACTCCATACTGGAGAAGCCGCACGCATCGATAATAATAATTGGGGCTCCTCTACGTCATAATTGTAGGCTCAATGTTGACGTGCCAAAGAAAAAAAGAGGAGCTGAGGGAGCAAGGCCCGACTTGAGGCTGCCTTTCACCGTCCCTTCAGTCTGGAGAAGTCAAAACAAGCTTCACGTGACTCAATTACTCATGCCCTTTCCCACTTATATATGGTTTTGGACGAATGGCGGCGATGCCTCGGCGTCTGAGAAGACGATCGTTCATATCTCGACCATTCTCGAATTTCAGAATTCGGGCCTTTGTCACGACTCAAACGCAAGGGGATCCTGAAAAGTGCTTACAACGCGGACGGATTCTGCGGATCTGGGTATCGCAGCATGCGTCGGGTCTCCAAATTCTTCTCCAGAGGGTTCCACCTCCAACACTCCAACTTTTTCTTCTCTCCAGAAAGTGGAAGAGATGAAGAGATGGAGGAGATTTCCCACTGGTTGATTGCGCGTAATGGCCTTTGTGCCTGAGGTTATAGCAGCTTTACATGGCTCGCTCGCTCGCTCGCATAGCAAAAGGTTACGATGACGTACCATAAGGTAGGCGACGGGAGATTCTCCGGCAAACAACCCAAAATTTTCAGGAACGTCAGGAGGCTGACAGACTCTTGAGGAAGTTCGGAATACTCGGTCTTTGATAGTCGCTTTGTTATTGAGCTCTTGGGTGTTTCACGCTTCGATAACAAGCACAGTTCCCTCCATTCTTCCCTCTCTTCTCAGCACTATGAAAACTCTTAAGTGAGTAGAGTCAAGGGCCAAGGTACAGTATTGTACTATACGAAAGTATGAACGTGCGAAAGTTACACAAAGGCGAAAGGGTGTCAAAGGCCGATGGGAGGACATCCGTCGCACACCGATACAAACAAACTTTCAACTCAACACATGAATAATTATTTAGGAGCCAAAGTTTCCATCAGAAGATCTCCGATGACGACGTCTAAGACTGAATAACCACAACGATAGCCTTGTCGCCAAAAACCTGGGGAACGAAGATACAGTGCAGTAGATAGATACACGAGGCGTGCTGACGTGTGGGGTACTTGTGCAGTAACGAATCTCATCGTCATCTCAACCTCGAGTCGATCTACTTTCTTTCAACGGCGCGCTACTGTACGGCACTCCATCCATACCTTTCCATCAAATCAAATTGACCATAATTTCCCATCCCATGATCTCATGAAGATCTTGGGGAAAGTGATGGATGGATGACCCAAGAACCTGGGCTGAGATGTGGGTGGGCGTGGCGTGATGATGTGAGCTGTGTATGGGATGACTGGATTTTATGAAAGTGGTACCATATTTTCTTGTGGCGTTCTACAAGTAGTAAGCATTACCAGCAGCAGGAGGCAACGCACAGAAGATTTTATGCTAAGTATTGAGCTTAGGTTCGGGGCAAGAAAGTCTCTTTGGAGATGTCTGGGGTACATGAGGCGGTGGCATTTGATGGAAAGTAGTGGTACCACTTTTTAGTTTATCATTATTGTTCCTTCGGCTGTGCCTTATATTCGGGGATTAACTTAATAATTGAGATAGATAGAGTTAAAACTCAGTTTACTTAGATCCATAAGTACAATAGAATGAAAAGCTTTATCTAATGTCCTTGTCCATGACATCAATAATATGTAGTAGTAGAAAGTTATAGTAGTACCACTCACTCTCAACCCTTCCTTGCTCGCCTTCTTATTCCTCTCCCCTCCCCCTTAAAGAAGACAAAGTATTAATCACTATACTAAAGCTCCTAGCTAAATTCCATTCAAAGATTAAATATAAGAAAGCCCAAGATAATAGAATAGAAGTCCACTCACTATACCTTAAAAACACAAAGTAAATAACAACATTACCTAATTACCTATATAGCTCTTTACAGTTAGTTAGTTACTTTATTGATATTAATATTAATATTAATATCAATATCTCTCTCCTTCCTTAAACTACCTCCCCAACCAAGTCTTCTTCGAAGTAAAACTTATATAGCAATTAAAATTTACTAAGAAACTTTTATTATAAAAATTATAATATTACATCCTACCTTTCTAAAATATCTATACTTCTAATGTTTAAGAATAATTGATACCTTTCTCTAATATCTTTGCGCAAATACAATCTTGAAATCTCTCTTTCTCTCTCTTTTATATATTTCCAGTTCGCAAAGAGGGAGAGAAGAAGAAGGGAGAAGTAAGGTATTATAGTATAATTTTTCTTCTTCTTCTTCTTTTTTCTTCTTCATTCTTTATTCTTTATTCTTTTTAGAATTGATCGATTTATTTACTAACTATACTTATCTGTATAAGCTAGATGAAAATAAAGTGCGAGTTTCACAACTTTATTTTTAATTTAATTTAATTTCTTTTTCAAAAATGTACTTAGATACACAAGTTTTTAATTCAAGAGCACTAAGATCGATTACAAACGAAGTAAGCTATGAATCCTTTTTAAAACAGATCAATTTAGCTTAATGGGGTTGATGATAAAAGGAGATTGGTTCCTTTTTGAGGGAAGTGGGTAGAGGGTTGGGCATAAAAGTTCTACATAATCAAGTACATAAGGTGTAAGATAGGGAGTTTAGGAGCTTTGAAGGTCGGTTGTTGAGGAGTAGGTATGAGGGCTAGAGTCTTTACATATAGTGTAGTGTGTAATCAATGTATACAGGAGATATGTACTCGGGTATGAGAATTCATTTCCTAGTAGTGACTAATTTTAATAATTTCCCCGTACATTTTTGGCAGAGACCCTCACATCGGATCTCCATTCATACATTACAGCGACAGACAGACCAAAGCATCGGAGCTTTTCAGATTGGCTGCTTCTCAGATCAAGAAACAAAGACGATCTAGCAAAAAGTTCTACTCGAACTCTTTCAAATCCTTCTCGACTTGAGCCCTGCAAATTGGATGGTAGAAATCCCTATTCTTCTTGAAAGTAGCGACTGCTAGTTTAGGATCGGCAAGAGCTAACTGGCGATAAAGAGGTCGAACAAACTTCATGCGACCAACTGTACCTAATAAGTCTGCAGCAGGTTGATAGACGCTTTCGTCCTTTGCGCTGAGTCCTATCTTGAAGTAACGGCTGCTTAACTCGACGTTTCGGGAGCTTGCGAGGGAGTAGGCTTTCCCCATCGCTTGGGATTGAGTAGCTGAAAGGGGAGTCTTGAAAAGTTGGACACGTTCGAGGAATACGACTACTTGGTTAGCTGTCCATCCTGCAATATCGGATGGGCTGGGCTCAAAATCCTGGTTTTGGGTGTTAGGAGAATTAAATTGAAATGGAGAGCAATAGAGGCTTGCCTTTGATGACTCCCATTTCGACGCTAGTTCGTAGCATTTGTCTACCATGCTGGTATCAAACTTTGGCTTTGGGGGAAGACCAGGCTTGTAGAACCACGCGTCCCAGTCTACGGATTCTAATGTTTTGGATGCTTCTTTGTCCGAAGCAAAGAAGTCGAGAAGAGTGGCTTTGAATTCAAATGAATCGAGCGATTTTCTTTGCCAAGTGGCCAAGTGGTGAAGTAGTGGGGTATAAACTTGTCCCAGGCTGGCTTGCCAACGAGCTTCTCTAGGTAGTAGAGGAAGTGAAAGCCCTTTAACGAGTTAGCATAATGCATTATGGATTGTAGAGGTCAAGCAGTTACCTTCTCATATGGAATACTACTGAATGCATCATCTGGGTCCTTGCCTTTCAGATCAAGAACCAGTTTCGTAAATTCATGATCGTGACCAAAAAGATCCATTGAGTCCTCTGTAGCATGTCAGTACATCTCCACTTTGGCTTGGTTCAAAATCTCCAGTGTCATCAAATACGCCTCCATTTTGTCACAGCCACGTACTGAGTACGCTGCGCTTCTCAAAGGAAAGAACAGGGAACTTACCGAGAGCTTTCCATCCAATAATCGCGGAAAAGTCTCTGTGAGGTTCTCCATGAACAGCAGCTTGAATTCGACGTTCAAGATAAGTAGTCCAGCCTTCATTCAACCAGAAATGCTCCCAGCTTGCATTTGAAACTAGATTTCCACTCCAACTGTGACTGAGTTCGTGGGCGATAACATCGACGTTCTCTCTATCCCCACTGATGATTGTTGGCGTAGCAAATGTAAAGATAGGGTTTTCCCTGTTTATTATCAGCCTTTGAATTTGAGATTTATGTTATTAGCCAAGGGGACTCACATGCCGCCGTAAGGGAAACTGGGAGGGAGAACCAATACGTTGTATTGAGTCCATGCGTATGGGAAGATGAGATTCTCAGCGACTTCAATGAATTTCTCGGTGTCTTGCTCAAGTTCCCACTTGGAGTCGCTCAATTCCTCAGGGCCAGTAGACACCAAAGAGCGAGGGCCAATGGAAGCAGTGGCAATATCACCAGAGGCAATGGCAAACAGATACGAAGGCATTGGGATCTCTTGACGGAAAGAGTATAACAGGGTACCTGATTCGCCATTCTTTCCATGTTCGAAGGACGTTGCACCAGTCGAAAGTCCACTGGCAATCACTGGCAGAGGGCTTCGAATGTAGAAGTCGTAAGTACTCTTGACATCGGGGGTATCCTGACAAGGGAACAGAGAGCGGTTATGGATGGCCTGGCATTGGGAGAACATGTAAGGGAATTTCTTGTTTGAGGTTTGAGCTGGCTCCATCCATTGCAATGCTGTGCATTTGTCTGTCGTTGAGACCGCAATTTGAAGAGAGATTATCTTGCCCAATTCTGCACCTCCTGGGACTTTAACCTGAAGCGGGCTTCCATACGCCTCTGTCCGTTCCTTGACATCCCACTCTTTGCTTTCGGTACCATTGACACTGATTGTAGTGATATCCAAGAAACTAGTGTCGAGAACAACCTCATCAGATTCCTTCTCCGTGAGAGACTCTAGTTGAAGCGTTACGGTTCCTGAAAGACGCTGCTGCTTCTTGAAGTCGATGGCGAGGTTGGCAATGGTATGCTTGGTCTTCCAATGGTTGTAATTGGACAACGTATTGGGGTCACGTGGGCTAATTGCTGATGAGGCCATGGTGCGGAGAAAGGTTCGTTGGAGCTTGGTAGATGGTACTAGTCGTCGTGTTGAGGTGAACACCGCACTTGCAAAGATAGAGAGAGAATTCATGTACGAGCACTTGTCCAGATTCTGGTGGTCCCGTTACAAGCGCTTAATGGCGGGATTAGAGGGTACAACGATGGTGCGGTGTTACTGGTCACGATGGTCACGATGGTCACGATGGTGTTGAATTGTCATCAGCCCCATCAGCCTCGTCGCCGCCACACGACGTTGCATGTGAGGCCTAAGGCTGTGAGGCATTCATCGGGGCTTTACCTCGCTCGCTTAACTTTGTTGGTCGAGACAAATGCCCATTTCGTACCAAGCATCCGTCTAGACGTACGCAGGTACCAATGGGGAAGGACGTCAAGTTCCAACCACCAACGTCCCGCTCTCGTCAGACACAGCCATCTTCTCCTGAATCCGACGAGCTCTAAGCTGCATACACGATGAAATCACGACCCTGTCGAGGAACAGTGCGGCGGGAAGATTGAAGTCCTGACGTGGTACTACTGTATGTACAGTAAGATACTTTCGTAAACGATGACAAAAAGGACGCGAATCTCCGTCTTAAAAGAATGTTCTCAACAATTCTGAGTTTCTCCGCCAAGGCACCAAAGTACGTAGAAATAAAGTTGAGAATGGAAGTCCTGGAACTTGGCTGGAATTTTGTCTCTCCCGTGGGTTTGAAACAAGCAAACGGCTTGTAGCATGTAAATGAACGAAGGAACAAGAATTCCAGAGCCTTCGTAAACCCGATTTCAAGGTCAAGGAGGAACTTCTAAACTTCCCAACTTCTAACCACCGAAGTTACCATTCGATATTTCCTTCTGGAATATTGCCAATTGTAATAAAGCAGTTCGTCTCCAGTACTTTCCGACCATACTCTGGCCGAATCCGTAATCTCACATCGGTGGAGAATATGGGTTTCAATACTTAGGGATTGACCGTACCGTGTTCTTCAAACAACATTTGAAAAAAATCCACAGACACCCTTCTTTAAACCAGGCCACTGGGCAGGAGGATCGTGAGGGTTTGGCGACGGAGGAAGCTCAGGAGCCACGTTTCTGAACCAGGAAAATTTCATCCTCCGTTGTGGTGATCCCGTATCCGCCGTTCCCCGCTTGGGTAGAAGGCCGTTGCCAGCCAGCCTGCCACGCTGGTGGCTTGCCCGACCTTGCGCAGTGGGAAACTTGTACTGTAAGCGAGCAGAGATTGGATTTGGCGAACGAATCTGAATCTCTTTGAAGCTATCCGGACTCCGAGGATGGAGATTTGACAGATCTGGCTGAAACATATCTCTTTTCAATACTTAGCAAGAGGCGAGGAAAAATACGAGAATGCCCTCAATTCTTGATTGCCGAGGCTACAGTAACATGAGAAAGACGATTTCATTTCCGCCTCTGCCCTTCCGCCGCAGCCTTCAGCTTCAAGTAGTACAAAATGAGGCCCGTACATTCCGGATGTGAGCCGAAAGAAGAGGAATTTCTGCATCAACTCATTTCTTTCATCCGTGCTTTTCTGGAGACGAGGAAGCACGGGGCACAACGCTGCGAGAAGCAGTTTAAGAACACATCTTGGCAAACAGAGCACGAAGGGCTCTATCACACAGAATCCTCAGTCACCTTCAGTCACCGCATATGTATCTGCAAGTTAAAATGAAGATCGTGGTCGATCCGGTGGTTAAAGTCACTGTTGCAGTGCTACAGTACGGTAATGTCAGCGTGATGATTCCTTCAAGCCAGCATGAATTATCACAATCTCAGTCTGTTTGAATAGTTCGTCCAGTAACCTTTTCTTCTGCCCCACGATTTCGATCCCTCATCGAGCTCATCTCGTCTTGAGGGTTGTGGCTTCCTATTCTCCGAAAACCATCAGGTTTCGTGAGAGGAAGCCGTTGTTTCGGTCTCATGTCGTTTTTCTCTGAGCCCAATCACGGTTGCACAACCCTAGCGAAGCGGGACTAAGCTTTCTCCCCGGGGGCCCAGTCAACTCTGAGACCTGTCCCTCCCCTTGCCTGCCATCCCTGATCGATACTGCAATACGTTATAGGGCTATAGGACAGGGATATGCCATTTTTGTGACATCAATTCGAGATCTTGCATCGCACAATGGTCGGCACAAAAAATGTATATTTCTTCAAGCGGACACAAGCAGCAGTTGATGGAGGGGGAGAGGCAACCCTACCTACTCTATCGTATGCACGGTGGGTGCGCTCAGGTTATCCTCACATGCGGGGCACGACAAGAACAGACAGAAATCTTTCTTCAAGCCTGACCGAGTAGGTATGATGCGTAGCAAGATCAGAAGGAAAGTTACTGAGTTCAGAAAATCTGATACTAAATCGATGTAATCGAATAATACCAGAGTCTGAGCTGTTTGATATAGACCACCATTTCGTCACGGCAAGTCTTAAGTCTTATCATATAGGTCGCTATTATCAGGAATAGATTAAACTCGGAGAATTATGAAGCTATTTATGCAACATATGCATGTATCCAACGACCACCAACCTAGATGGCGGGTCGAGGCCGCGGGCGAGGACTCGAGGGGAAACAAACCAAGAAGACTACGCTGTTTGACAGTCGATCATCATCACGAGTCCAGAACCTCCCAAAACCGCTAACCTCTAAGACCTGTTTGAAAATCACTATATCCCGAGCCCGGCATTCAAATTCTTGGGAATGGATTATTATGGGTGAAGAACTTGTACAGAACAATATAGAGTAGAGTAGTTTGCTTCACTACTGCCGAACTGCAGCCATTTTCAGGGACAGAAATAAATTGTGGTTTTGTACGTGTGAGTGTGTGACGGTTGCTACAGTGTACAGCTCGTCTCCAAGTTCTGCGCTGAGGGACCTTGATGGAGCTTGTCTCAAGGTCCGCTCTTTTTTTGCAATACAACGGCGTCTGGCGGGTATGACTGGTCGACCAGTGAACTTTGACCCCACCAGTTGTTTAAAGGTCGTAGCGACGATCTTGAACAATTTGGAGTTTATGCTTATCCATGGGGCCTGCAGGCTCCATGAGGTTTCGGTATCAGAGAATTATGAAATGGAAACATTTGACGAAGAGTGGGAGTTCGCTTGTGCGTCTGAATTTGTTTGTCTTTGGTGATGATCATCAGCGACCCGCGCTTTGGGCCCATCTCTGATTTTTGACGGGAAGGCTTGATTTTTAAGTTACAGTTGAGTTGTTCTTGACTCTCGTAGAAGATGATGAGAAAAAGTCACACACTTCCGACGAAGCTACTTTATTATGATGATTGAAAATGTTAATGATTGTGGATGACTTCATTTCCTCCCTACAATACGGGAAAAAGAGCAGTTGAAGTAGCATCATATGATCCACCGGTCCGCTTTATTACTGTAGCGTTGTGAAGATGGCTGCTTTCCCGCCGCATGCTACGGTGGGTTTTTCTTTGCATTTTGCATTTTGGCTTGGGATCTTGCCTGCGACCTCGCCCAGATATTTGGCAAGGCAAGCTAAATTATTCTCCTCGTCTGCCCGACGGACATTTTGTAAAAAGTGGTATCACATCTTTGGGGGAGGCAAAACGATTTGTTTCTTCACCCGTTTTACTGCAAGCTGCACACTGCAGCCCTTCGTAGAATTTCCCACTCTTGACATTCTTTGGACGAGGAGAACGTACATCATGTACATGTACGGCGGAACCAGGTACTTTGCTTCCTGTACAGGAACTTTGCAAAGGGCACTGCAGTGCACCTTCAACATTCACACCGTAGAGTTGCACTGTAGCTAGTACAATGCTGTAGGATTTATGAGCTTTGACATATGTATTGGTACCTCATCATGATGATCTGAGGGGGAGGAGGACCATCGTCGACTCGATCTCAATGCGCTCGTGCAGTGAAATCATTTCCCTCGTGGTTTTGCCGCAAGCATCTAGAGCCAGAAATTGATCCCATGAAGCACCCACGTTCCTCTCCACCTGAGATCATTTGAGCCCCCGCGGGCAGCAATGCTTCCCTGCCATAAGATGCTGTATACTTGACTCAGGAGGAAGTGCTTGACAACTGTTCTCCCTATCTCTTATCGATTATGAACACGGGTATCGCACTGACGAGCGTCTTGGCCCTACAAGCATCTCGACATCCCACGATGAATCTCAGACGCCGGCGGTGAAATACAGAGGTGAAGGGCCATGACGCCCGGTATGATTCGGAGAATCTCCGACCCCTCTTTAAATCTTAAACATCACAAGCTTTTTGAAACAAGAACGACCAACTTCTTGTTTTTAACTTTTGGGTTGGCATAGTCTTTTGACAACTTTGTTTCTGTTTAAGTTGCTCCCACGTTGTGGGTTGTATGGAGATGGGACCGAGTCTTCTCAATCACTCCAACATGACTTGTAGAAGAGAAGATAGCGAAGATCATTGAGAATGTAGGACTCGAATCGAGACATTGTTTCTTCAAATAGCAGTTTGCAATCTTATTCCGCCCGTTCTCCATCCCGCTGCCACGAAGCAGTGTCGTAATTGATGTCATTGTACCTTTTGTACGTCCCTGCTTCTAGATACCGCAGCGTCTAGAGCTGGCGTTTTGGCTGCCAAAATCTAACGGTGTTGCAGACTTGCAAGCCGTCCTGTCTTGTCTTGTCTTTGCTGCACCAAAATGCCAGTCCCCTATGATCTCCGTGTTCTGAATATAGGAACCAGGCTTGCTGACTGGCTTGCCCTAACACTAAGGTAGCAGCTTGGGGAAGGAGCCGGATGAACAGCAGGGGAGCCAACGTTGGCACATTACGACACTGGGGTTGGCTTGTTCTTAACCGAGCTATTATGACAATGTGCGAGAAACATCTCGTTTCTTGTGTGCAATATACTTGCACCTCGAGCAAGCATTCGGAGCCATACCTCAATATCGTCTGTGACCACAACGGTTTGAGTCCCGTGTACTTCACAAAATTGTTGCTCTGGAAGACTAGACTTCTTGTCGATTAGTTTCCTGTACGAAGAAACAAATTTGGATTGGGTATCTAAGAATTAAGAAAGGCCTGTCGAGTGCACAGACAAGGCCGGGAACTGCTCCCTATTTGAGGTGATAAGCCCCGCGTGTGCGGTAGTAGCTTGCCACAGTTGTGTGTTCTCCTCCTCTGCATGAACACAAACAAAATAAGTTTCTGTGCGGTAATTGTGCAGCTGCGAGTTCGGATTATTGCAACTGCAAAGCAAAGGAGAATTATTTGATGGAGGCGAGCAAGTTCTTGAATTGGTTTGTCCCTCCTGGGGGAAGGGTACTTGGTACTTGGTAGGTTGCATTTGCGAGATGCATGAAGAATGTTCCTTTGGTTAGACGGGAGAGTTGCGTGAGCTGAGAGGTTCGCATGAAGAGTGGAGATGCGATGCCAGGAAACAGTCAGTAGAAACATTGATATCGCATTGAGGAGGAGGTATCGTGAGATGGAGTTCTGAATCAGGTTGGCTTGGATGCGGCACAAGCAGAAGATTGGACAAATGTCAGGCTGCTCTGATGCTGCGGCTATGTCCGTAAATGACTCGAAGTCCAGCTTTGAGCTCTGCCATATTGTAATCCAGTCGTCAGTCGGCGGATCGGCGAGTTTGCTTGCATCGAAGACCTTGTGAGGATTTACTTTTGTCAAAACGAGATGCAAGCTAGAAGGTACAAACGATGTACCAAAGCTATTTGAGGACCACTTTCTTCTGTGCAAACCTTGGAGATTCTTGGGTTTTTTTTTACTCTTATTCACCAGAGTGAGACATGTGCGTTAAGGTTAGGACGCGGGAGCATGACGGAATATCATCGCAAAGTCTATCGTGAAGTCAAAGTCATAGAGCAACTGGTGATCCAATTCTTCTTCGCCACCATGTCTGAGATTTCTGAGGCCAGAAGGATAAAGAATGATGGCAGAGAGAGAGTCAGGCCTGGGCTATATCCACGGTCCTCGACTGCTTGAACGTAGGAAATACTTACTGTACTGTACAGTACTCGTACCTCAGCAAGATAGTCCGCCTGGCCACCGTGAATCACTACTATACTGGTCAGATGAGGAGTAGTTGCAGACTCGCATTATTGTAACCTCAGCTCTCCTCTCCACTCAATTATATGCCAACGTCTGTGCAAAAAGGAAGTCAACTCACAGTTCTCCTACACCAGCACCCGGCGAATAATGGAAGAGATAGGTAGATGCACAGTCTTTTGGAGTTTGCTTGAGTAATAAGAAGTTTAGCCGACGCTCTGCTATAGTATCCTGGGCCTTGCATGAATTTCTTACTTCCCATGCAGCAAAATGTCCTGGCCGACCCCACTATGTTCTCGGGCCCCAGCCGATCCCATCATCGCTTCTGGCTCTGGCTCTAAACCTCTAAACCCCCTAGCATGCGGGTTAAGCTTGCACGAGACGGTACCGGCATGGGTCCCATGCGCTTGCCTAGGGAGTGAACGGCGGGGCTGCTGGGAAGGTTGTCGAAAAGCTGCTGGGAATAGGGGCAACCCATGTCTGAAATCTCGGAGCTCGTAGCCTGTCATGGGCATTACAGCGGTTTCAATTGAGCCCGGGCTGCAGGACCTTTGTTTTCAACCTCAACGCCTCACACAATTGGGGGCACTGGGAGGCACCTCTGAGTGTCTGCCTCATCGCTTCACCAATGCTGCTGGTGTGTGCCTGATGGCTGGCCCATACAGCCCGCTGGTGCTGTGTGTCTCAGACGCCACAGCGTTCACGTTTATCTCGCAGGGGACCCTGTGGGCATTTCCAGCCGGCCGACCTCGTCCGTCGCAGGAGCTTTGTTCCTCGACGAAGCTAGTCAGGTATCGCTCTCTCTCCCATGGTATCCTGGCGGGCTGCGGGCCCTGTCCTATATGTGATGGTAGGGGGAAGCGATTAACCATATACTTAGTCTCTCCGAACCTTCAAAGCTTGGTCAAAGTGTAGGTAGGGGCCTTTCCAGTATATCTTGAATCTTGGATCCAGTCAACCTCTTCTCTTTTCTCCCATCTGCTGTATTTGCGGATTGAGGTCAGAGACCTTTACCAAACTATCATTTCTCTTCTATACTTGTCTCCACTCCCGAACGCTGGTCCATTCCGAGGATAATACTTAAACATGGCTCACATCGCCGACTTCATGGTTAACTCCAACAAACTCCAACAACGCAGGTCTGAATAATATGATTGCCCGGGAGCTATCTCCAGATTCTTCGTCGAGCAACTCGTCCAGGACAAATGTAGGCATTGGCCGCAGAGATCAAGCACAGCAGCATGCTAAATACCACCCGCAGCTCACTGAGACAGCTCCAACAACCGCCACCACCACACCCACAGAAGAGAAGGAGAGATACGTTTGGAGGATGCACCAACCCAGTGAATCACGCAAATTCACATTATTTCCAGCGAAGGACAAGCTCCCGTCGATATCAACTGCGGCAGGAAGAAAAGGATCAGACGCAGAAAGGGTGACGGAACAGGCCTCCAGCCAAAGTCAGGGCGACGGAAAGAATGTTCTTAGGAAACAACAGAAAGAGCAAACGTTGGTCCGCCGGAGAAAAGTCAGCGTACCTGAATTGGGTCCTATGACCACAGTACAAGAAGTTGCTATGGATTCTCGTAAGTTGTTTTTCTTGGTCCGAAGTCCCCATATTATAAACTAACCGTGGAAAAGCCACGATCCCGGGCCGGCCACCTCTTCACGAACGCTCAATTAGTGCACCGGGGAATAGCTGGAGACAGCATATGTTCGGTGAGAGAGCATAATATCATGTATCTCAGGTCCAGCACTTGACGAAAAAACGCTGAACTCGAGAACCTGCCCGAACACGAGTGTATGGACGCCCCAAGCCGGCCTGGTTCGACCTCACCAAAACTTCCACCAATCTCGCCCAAAGTCCTAGCTCCTCTCGTCATCCCCAATGTTCAATCTACAGCTCCTCGTCTACTCCGCTCAAGGTCTTACTCAAACAGGTTAAGGTCTGATAGTGGCAGCCGAGACCCATCAGCTCCAGATGTTCCACCCAAGACTGGTCGGATGAATATGAGCGTCTCTCCTCACCCTAGAGTACCTTTCACTCCCCTCTCTTCTACCACCACCCTCGTTGAAACCCCCTGCTCGGCCCCTGAAGGCCGTGAACAAGAGAAGCCATGGGAAAAGTCAGCTGGACCTAGTCCAATGGGCCACAGCAGAGGACAATCAGAGGCCACACATCAACGATCTGCACACAACCTTGGCCACCGAAGAGGAGAGTCGGAATCCTCAGCATCAATTATGGATCGCGGTCGTCCAAAGAAGAGACAAGAGACGGGAGGCAGCCCGATGAAGCGTGCAATGAGCAAGAGCAAGCGTAGTCCATCCTCAGAGAAGAAGGCTTTTGAGACATTGCCTCAAGGACACCGCGCAGCAAATGTGAATACAGTACTGCAGCGACCAGAGTTGGAAGCTCTCAGGAAGCAGGCTATGGGCCAAGCATCTCGCTTCGAAGTCCTTAATTCTAAGGACGTCGATGCTCTATCAAGAGTAATTTCCTCTTCATTCTTTTATCAAAACCATAACTAATATTCAATAGGAACTCCGGGCTCTTGATGAACGTTGTGACTACCTCCGTAAAACTCACAAGTCCCTTCGCTCAGGCCGCCGCAACCTTCACGATAGAATCTGCTCCTACCTACGATCTCCACGTGTAGCTCGATTCTCACACGAATCGATCCTGAAGCAAGAGGAAGCCCTCTCCGAACTTGACACATCCATCGACGATTGGGCAACCAAACTTGAATATGCAGAGAACCGACGAATGCGAGTACGCCAAAAGTTGCTCGAGCATGTTGCTGCAGCTCTGATCCTACCACCCAAACCAGAAGAAGAACATCAACAAGAACAACAGCAGGGAGGACGTAGCTACGAATCTTCAGTCCACGCTCTCTCTACACCACCACGCTCACCGACCAAGCCTCAATCCCGAGTACCAAGTCCTCAACGCCTGGCCGAGCCCGTTCCTGTCCAAGTAGCTTCACCTGAACGTGAATCCTCTCGCTCGAGGAAAGATGTTCCATCTATGGCATCGATCAAGATCTACGCTGACTCGGACGTCTATGCTCTGTTGGCTGATGTCGAAGAGGAGATCACGCGTATGGGAGATCAGTCTCAGAACCCTGAAGGTCTCGCTCCATCGCCCGAACTATCGCAGGGTAATTCAGGCGAGATGCTCAGTGCAGCTACTTTTCAACTTCCACAACGGACATATCAAGCCACAACAGCTGGATTTGTCTAAATACCACAAGCAAAGCAAACTTGATCCCAGATCAAAACCCAAACTTATAATTAGCAAGCAAGAAGATGAAAGACGAAATGAAAGAATTTCAAGAATTTGACGGCCTGTACGAAGACGATTTCTACCTACTTTTACGACAATTTCAGCCGAGAGAATGAGAGTCACCGATGTCACGATACGAGAGAATTTGATTTTTTGTTTTATTTGGCATAGCGTATGCCCTGCGATATTAGCGAGTTTGACATTTTTCCTTTTTGTTTGTTGATACCAACATTTTCCGGAGTTTTTGTATTTGGGGGTCTCAAAACGGCCAGCTTTTTGCAGTTCGAACTTTCTACTGCCTTACATATCATAGCGTTTGCCCTTTTTATTCCTATACTTAACTTTACCTACACTTGCGCATTCGTTTATCCTTTCTTATCTATGTACTACCTACCTACTTATTCATTATTCTTCTTGGGATTGGCGCTTGATGGCGTTTTAAGGGGATGGATTGGAAAGCTTGACTTTACTTTAGATGCAGATGATCATAGAATCATAAAATATCAATCACTTGAACATCATACCTGCTTTACTCATTGTTGCTTATATCCCAACTGTGATGACACCCTTGTTGTACAAAGACCTGTATCATTGTCAAGTTTATTTATCTCTGGTATGTCAATTGATATCTATTCAAAATGATCTTTTGCACAGCAATTAGTACTGTACTCCCGACTATCAATGGTTTAGTGACGATCTTTTCTGTATTTGGAAAGGGGGGATTAGCGACCCAAAAGGGCCCTAACTGCCGTAGTACCTCAAGTTAAACAGGCACCTGTTTCAATCAAAATAAAGAAGTTATTATTATACAGGGACTTAGTATTACGCAAATTTGGCAGATATGCCTTTGGTATCTTTCTCCTCTCCACGCCAACCCAAAGCTCCTCTACTCTGTTTTGCAGTAGGTAGCAAATGCATCCTTCATCGCTAATACAGGAATCGCCCTCATAGCCCTGCAAGTCTTCTCATTCCAACATTATTCAACGTCCGCCCCTCACTTCCCTCAACCACCCCCTTCCCGCTCAAAGGCTCTCCATCACCCATTGCCAAATCCGTCAACACCCTCGCCAAATCCCTCGTTGGACACATTATAGAAGAATACAGCCTCATAACCGGTAATCCCACCCTTTCAACAGCCTTCATCATTCCCGTTCTCTGAGGAATAAACTCATGTATCTCGGTATGTGCGCTAGGATCTACAGCTCCAGCTCGAAGAGAGTAGGGCTTGAACGAAGCATGACTCTTCGCGAGCGCGAGAAGTTGCGATTCTGCTCTTCCTTTTACGACTCCGAAGAGTGGTGTGAATCGACCTGGTGTTGTCGTTGCTCCTTCGCCGGAGACGTAAACGAATTTGAAGGGTGAGGTTAGGCTGCTGAATGCTTCTGCGGCGGCTATGGGGTAGTCGTATGTGATTTTTTCATATTCTCTGTATCGCAGAATAGTTAATTAGTATTTTGTTCATATGTACATAATTTTTTCTCTTCTTCTTCTGCTTATGGGGATGTAGCACTACTCACTCCTTGGTGACTTGACTCTGGCTGATACCCTGGGCCCAAACACAACCCTGAGCACCCTTCAATTGCTCCAATATCTCAGAAGGATAGGTAGTGAAGTCGGTCTGGATTATCACCTTGACCTTTTCGTGTCCCTCTGCTTGAGGAACGGGTCGTCGACTTAGTACTGAGATGGTGGTTATGCTGGGTTGAGTTATCATATGTTGTAGGACTGCGCTGCCTACGAGGCCTGTGGCTCCAGTTAGGATGAGATGCATGGTTGGTGATTTCGTAGAAATTGAAGGTTTGGAGGAGGAGGAGGAAGAGGAGGAGGATAAGAATGACAATTCAAAATAGAGGTTGACATGGTGGCTTATAATTGAGAATTAGAATGAGGATGAGGATAGAGGGAAGAGGAGTTAAGTGGTAGGAGTTAATCGTCGGAGTTTACCTAACATGGCAAATGCAATCTTGGAGATGCGGTCGCATGCGCCTTGCTGACAGGCCAAGGCGGCCGCTGCCACGAAGTAGCCGTGGGTAGCGTCATCTTACGGCCGCACCTCGCTGTAAGCTGATTACTTCGTACATTGTCTATTTCTTTCTAAACACAATCACGAATCCGAAGCCGGATCCCAAGAGAGGGAGCAGGTCACACCTCAAGTGAGGATATACTCGAGCCCATTCAGCAGACAGTAGGATATATTTTCTGCTTTTGGGATTGCTATCGTGCCTTTGCTCATTTCTTGTCGAGCCTGGCACTGCTTCTTCACTGGACGCCATTGTCTTCCTATTGGTGTTTGAATGGGTGTACTCATCCTTGCTCACTTACTTGACTAACTCGTATTTCCTTATGGAGGATTTGATTTGGTCAGTTGCCTATCCTTTGGTTGAACGCAGGACTACCTGAGCCTAGAAGAGCTGTGGGCTTTTAGCCATGCTTTTCCCCAGCTGGTCGTATATAAGTAAGCTCTTACCCCACTACTGCTGCAACTGTACTACTTGTCGGATGTAGGGCGCGTTTACGGCGTAACTACATCCCATACCTTACATTCTCAGTGAGTTAGTAAGTATAAAAATGTTTGGTGTAATGTCCCATTCCAATCTTCTTTCTCCAATACTCTCAATTCATCGACTCAGTTGCAGTATTTCGTAGAGCAGTGTGCCAATATGGATTCTTCAAGTAAGTACACTCTCACTCTCACTTCCATGAAAATCCACCAACTGACAGTCACAGAACCTCTCAATATTGGTGTCATTCTGTTCCCTACTTTCCAAGCCCTCGACGCCTTTGGGCCACTTGACGCCCTGAATGTCCTCTCGACAAAGACACCTCTCAATCTCTTCATCATCGCCGAAACGCTCGATCCAGTTTCCACCGCACATACGAACCCAGCCAATAGTCCATTCAACTCCAATTTCAGCCAGAGCGTCGTCCCAACCCACACCCTTTGCAACCGCACCGCCCTTAGACGTGCTCTTGATACCAGGCGGACAAGGCAGACGAGATGCATTGACAATCGCCAGCGTCTCTACCTTTGTCAAGGAACGATACCAAAGTCTGAAATATGTAATTACAGTCTGTACGGGTGCTTTCCTTATATCACAAGCCGGGATTCTAGACGGGAAGCGTGCGACGACCAATAAAATGGCTTGGTCTGATACCAAGAAACTGGGGCCTAAGACACATTGGATTGCGAAAGCTAGGTGGGTTGTGGATGGGAATATTTGGACGGCTGCGGGCGTAAGTGCTGGAATAGACGTTACTCTGGCTTGGATTGGAGCTCTCTGGGGAGAACAGATGGCAGAGGAGGTTGCGCTTATCATGGAGTATAGTCGAGCAGTGGACTCCAGTGCAGACCCATTTGCGGATAAATGCTCCATTGCCGATGTTATCCCTGAGTTATAATGGCTACGTCTAAATTGGGGCCAGTACTATATGACCTCAAGGTTGACGAGAATGACGCGCTATTCAATGCTCGATGGCTTCCTAACTTAATCTAAATTCTGGTAGAGAATATTGAGTAACACTCTAGTTTTATTTTCCCTTGTATTTTCAAAAACTTCAATTCTGCTCCATAATCAACTTTACTCACTCTTCTACTACTGTCTTGTCTTTTTTCCCCCCCAGAAACATGCAATAGAAGTTAAAGTCATAGTAACTCACTCACTCATAACGTTCCCAAATCATGAGTACTATACCTCCTCACTCATTATCTTACCTTACATACATACCTATACCTACATATTACAGTACACAGTACAAGAACCCTACAAACTTCCAATTCACACATTTCAGTTATCATTCATTCATTCATTCATTCATTCATTCATGTATACCCGTTTCAAAGCATCCAAAGAAAAAATTCAAATAAAACTCGATAAATGAATGAATGAATACAATACATAAGAGCAAAGTTTCTCCAGTAATAGATATTATACTATACTGTACTGTACTTCAACAAACAGTAAGGAGCGCAAGGACTTAAATTTATTTATTTCTATTATCTATCGCTTATATTCATTCATTCATCCTTACAGTAGCCGCCAGCAGTCCTACGTACTTAATGAATGAATGAATACCCCAGTAATATTGATTGAATCAAAAAAAAAAAAAAATACTGTAACTGTGACTATAAGCAATATACTAACTAGCTAGCTTTCATTGCTTAAGTTAAGTTACTTTGAAATTTTCTTTAGAAGGGATCGACTTCTTTGCTGTGCTGCTCTAGAGATACTTCGCAAGATTATTAGTAGAATCAATTGTTTCTGTTTGAACTAAGAAAATTTAAGACATTAATTTGCTTGTCCTTGGTAGTTGGTGGGAATGGTGGTTCTCTTATCTGGAAGAAAAGAGGTGTGATGCTTGTGATTACTCGGGGCCATTTGATTTAAATCACTTAACATGGTTTGAGTAACTCACCTGGGCTGCGTAAGTAGTATCTCACTTAGATGTGATACAACACAAAATCAACGTGGATAATCTCAAACCTATAAACCAGATGTATATAGATATTCCTTGCTTGTTACTCCAATCAAATCTATCAGAATCACGCCTTTACCTCCATATTCCTCAAAATCTCCTTGAACTGCTTGCCAAGCTTCGTCCTCACAATGGTCACATCGGGAGCCTCCGGTACTTCCCCCAACACCTGTTGAGGGCTCACAGTACTCTTCCACTCTTTCTTCGCTTTCTGATTGAGTCCCTTTCCTCTCTTATACTTGACATCCTTACCTCGGCGAACAGGATTCGTACCCAGGAATGCTGGTGTGATAAGTGTTTCGTCGAGCAAGGATTGCCATCGTGGAAGATACATGCCTGGACCATGCATTGTAGATGAAGTGTTCGCAACAACGGCATCCATTTTCGCCGTGGAGAAACCGTTCAGTGAGTTGAGGTAGGCGGAGTGCGCATCTACTGATTTCAAAACCGTTGACTGATCTGCGGGGGAAAGCTGGGAGAATATTGCTGTAAGAATATCTGACATAGAACCGGCCCCATTCCCAGTATTCTCAGTAGTTTTATCCTTGGTCTCTATCGAATCGTAGGCAGGTGGATGACGAAACTCAGCCAATAAATCTTTTGCGTAGGCGATGAAAATACCAGCGACTTCGGGATCATTTTTGAGAACTTGGCGATAAAAGCTGAAGAGACTAGCTTTGTGTTTGTGTAGAAGTTTTACGTAGTCCTCTACCGACGGAGGGATATATTCTGGTGCATCTTTGGTACTGTTTTCCGTCTTCTTGTGTTTACTTAGGACGATCAAGTCGTCGATAAAATGCTGTGCATCTGTCACAGATGCGCTGAGATTAACAGCATTGTGAACGGAACGGATGAGGGGTTCAGCTGTTGCTATCACGTCACGGATAGCTTGTGTAAAGAGATCTGGAGTTTGGGAACAGAAGACTTTTGAAATTTCTTGACGGTCGCGGATAGATAGGTGTGCTGCGTAGTACTCGAGAAGTTGGGTATGTTGGGATTCTGAGATGGAATAGACTAGGTCTGGATTGTAGAAGTTGAGGATTACAGTCACCATAGATTTAGATTGCTCCATGCTGATTTTACGTATCTTCTCGTGTGTCGCTCGTGGCTCTTGAATGAAGGACTTTATGGTTTTCAGATGCTCTTTACTTGGTCCATTTTTATCGTGCTCAATCGCTGAAGCGTGCTCCTTGAAATCCGCCTCATCCCAGCTCAATACTCTCGAGAGAATTCTGGAAATTTGTTTCCGTTAGCTAATCAACTCGATATTAAAGGTTCTCTGGGAGGTTACTCCATACTCTTGAAGTAAGTTCATTCCTTTATCCGATGGTTTACCGATTCCCAGAGAGCTCGTTAAGCCATTCATACTCAATTTCGTAAGCAGCAGTTTCATCATTCCATTTATCATGGTTGCCGCATTGCCAACATAAAGGGTCTGTTTGATCATGGCATAAGGTGTTAAGCGGTGGGCATTTTTGATGAGTTGAACAAGATATTGACCATCAGGAGATAGCACGAAAATGTAATGCATAAATGATGCCATACTAAGTCGAGCTGTTAGTTATCAAATTATAGAATAAAATTGGCGTCTAAACTCAGGGACTTACATAATGATGATGTATTCACAAGCAGCCTTAGCCATAGGCGAATGATCTTCCACAGTCCCCGTTTGCAGTAACTGCTCAGCGAGCTCATCAATCAGATCCCCGTACAGACATCCCTGGATAGCAGTGTCCCAAGCTCGCATAAGGTCCTTCGGGTTGGACATATCGTACGGACGATCCCGATCACTAGCAGGATCTATTGGACAGCCTCCCAAAGAGCCTCTGGCGATATTCTCGAAAACAACGGCATAGGCAGTAGCAAGAGTTTTCCGTACACCCATTGCACCTTTATCATAACTCTCGGACAATTCGGCTTCTCCCAACTTGGTAACAAGACCTTGGATCCTTTCGTGCCAAAGTTCCGGTGTCACGCCCTTTATTCCGGGTGTGTTTAGCACGAATTTGCAGAGGAGAACCTGGAGGACTGGTGAGGTTGTTTTTGCGTCTACTTCTTTCTTGAAAGGGTGTCCGTATGAGTTGATTGGTGAGGGCCATTTGAAGTCTTCAATCTCTGAGTAGGTTTCATAGTGGGTTAGGATATCGAAAAGTGCTTGGAGCTGTGCTGGTGAAATTTGAGTTTGAGACATGGTTTTTTTGTAGTTGAGGTGTCGTAGTAGTATTGTGGTTCAAATCATGAGATAGGGCTGAAATAGTGAGATAGCTGCAGTATTGTAGATCGTATCATGAAGTTGGTTGTTGGTTGTTGGTTGGTTGAAGTAGTGAGAGAGCAATTGAGGAAGGGACGTCTAAGGCATTTATATCGCATTCGCATTTCGCAACGCTACCGTAGATCATGGAAACTGCGCTAGCCAAGCCTTCACAGAATCACAGGCTTATAACTTCATATCCCAATATTTGATAAGCGTGACTTGTACAAAGCTTGAATTTTGTTAATATATGTTGTGTATAATTTTGATGTATTATAATATTTGATCGAGATATTCCCCTTTTCAGAGCCTCTCGATTTGATCTTTGGCATGTGTTAGAGTCGCTCAATTCAAGTGCCTAGTGGTAGTGCTACTGGTGCTAAGCCACAAGCAAGCATTGCGTTGCGATTTCCAGGTTGCGATGCGAGAATCTCGCAAACCATTATTTTTCGCAAGCGCTAGCTGAGCTGGCTATGGAGAGATCTTCATTGTTCTCTTACAGGCTTCATTGATATGTTTTGTGTATTGTACTGTATCGATCTATTTTTATTGTGTTTTCTGTCAAGTGCTCGGATTCCACATAGAAAGCAAACAGACTTCAAAAGTTTCAGGTTCTTATGTAGCCCGTTGTTTATTCTTCATGCTAAGGGAATTATTGCCATGATAGATATCAATCTTGGCTGGGGTTGCTTTGATTGTTTGTATGTTCGGATGGTTGCGATCTTCGAAACGTATCAAAATTCTGGAGAATTCTTGTAGATGGAATTATCATTGGCTGTTGAATCTTTTAATTTCTTTGCGATTGGACTTCATGAGTCTTTTTTTTTGGCTATAGGTTGCGAATCGGGCTGAAAAACTTCAAGTCGGTTGCTGTACATTCGTCGGAAAGTTCTTTGGCATTGTGCAGATATCAGCTGGAAACATGCAACTAGTAAGTAGAATTCATGTCTGTGCAATGCTCAGATGGCGTGGTACATAATCGGCTAGTGATAGAATATTACCTCTGAATGCCAAACCTCGAACCAATTCCTGAGCTCGCGATGTGCCATAAGCTGCACTGTTCGGTATACTTGTAGGCTCAAAGTGATACAAGGCCGCGCGTCTTGAGAGTCTAGAGAAAATGGAGTCAGACTGTTTTGTCTTTTACTACTGCCATACAATAGACTTACCTGACGATCCAACTCTGAGAAAATACTTTGCGCGCTTACTCTTTGTATTCAGCCGAGAATTCGCTATAGCTGAACACATAGAGTAAGTGCACAAAGTCTCTCATACTTTCCGCATGTCTTTAAATTCTCTCTTCCACGGAGACGAAACTCGATATGCTATCACCACACCACTTCTTCCTCTTGCCTTTTGCTTCGAGGATAAATCGTGCGGACCATCAGTCACAAGTACAGTACAATCACAATCCAATCACAATTTCGGACATGGTATGTTTTTTTTTTTTGTATGTATAGAACTAGCTTCAGTAACATTGAGCAAAGGTTTTTTCCATGAGACCTCCTAATAATTTCATCGTGCCCGTGTCAATCAGTATACGCTTGTCAAAAATCTGCGTGGAACTTCGGACGAAAAATACAAAAGACAGCCCTTTAGAAAAACTTGCCGCAAGAGGGTATTTTTCTTTTTGCTTGAGAATTTCAAGCGGACCTTGTCAGGAAATATACCCTTGTCAACAGGCGAGCAACTTTTCAGGCAAAGGCTAGATAGGTAGATAACTTTGGGGCGGGTCTAAGAGGCTATTAGCTTTTGTAGAAGATGTACTTTGTTATGTGACCTATATATTTCGATAAAAACTCATCGTCAAGAATCACCAAGATCCTCCAATAAGTCTTGACTCCAGCTCTTATGGTTTGAAGATCTATGACCAGTGTTACTGCGCTGATATTAGATATTCGACAGCCGACGTATAATGTTATTTGTTCTCGTTTTGGGTATGGCTGAGAATTCACTAGTTGTATAGTAAGTAACAGTTTTGTTTTAAGTTCTTGGTCTATATAGCCAACTTGTTTACACAGGCGAGAGATAAAGAACAAGCAGATGACTCTCTTTATACTTAAATTGTACCTGAACTTACAAATCATTTTTTATGTGGCTGATAGATAGGTGTTATGTGCATAAGGGGAAAAAAGAAGCAAAGGACTTCTACAGAATTCAACTTTATCTACAACATGTTTCAAGTAAGTTGCTTTCATAATTTAAGCTAGCTAGCTAGCTATTTATAATCTTGTCGATGAGTTTCAGTTATGTCCAAAGTAAAAATGCTGAAACTCATCAAGTGCTTTAACATAAAATCCTACCGTATGTCTTCATATAAGTAGAAAGCACTTCTCCTGAACTACCAATTCTAGGTAAGACGCTTATTTTAAGATTACAAGATCGTATTATATAATTAGGAGTAGAAAATTAGTGGAGTGATCTAGGAAAAACTAAAAAGAGTAATACTTCGTATAGAACACAGCTTCTTTATTTGACTTTCTCTACACAAAAGTTGCTTGAAATTGATACTGCATAATTTTGTGGGTCTTAAAACTCGTTGCGTATGTTCAAGAAGCTTGACTATGGATCAAGAAAAGCAAATTGTCCCACAAAGTGCCGGCAAAAAAGAATTCTTCTATTATTATTGTTCTGTTGAGAAGATATCTTCGGAGCTCCGACACAACTCCCTCGCTTCAACAACAGATTGATCACACCGGTGTTCAAGCCCGACTGTCACATAGAGTAAAGTTCACATGCCAACCAACAGCAGAAGCACACGAGATTTCTTTAAGCATACTGAAAATGTACAGCTTATCATGCATCTCTTCATGTATGTATGGATTTGGTAGAAAACAAAACATGCAAATGTACTGCACTGCCACTTGTCCCGTAAATTTGGGCTCTGGGCTTTCACCGCCTCTAGACCACTATTCTTGTAATAGTGTAGTCTTGACTGGAAAGCCCTTTTCCGGGAACTCGCCCTCGCCCCCCTTTTTCCGGCTCCCGTGCGATCTCGCTCGCTTAGCAGTTGCCCATGGGGGAGCTACTGAGTGCCGAGCACGTGCTAGCTGTCGGCATTCCTCGCACCGCACTCAATTTCAACGACATCATCAACTCATACCTACAGCGTCAATTCAACGTGTGTGGCACGGCCATTGGGATCCTAGATCCAGCTTATCGAGAGAATGTAGCCAGTGCAACCATCGAGGCAGTAGCAATTGACAGAGGTACAGCAGCATGCTTGAGATATCTGACGCATCATTCCAGTTCAGCAGCAGGGCTCACCGACGGCCAGGATGGTTGTCTAGAAGCGGCAAAGCTGGTAAACGGCGAACCAGATTCCGTACCATACGGAAAAGACGGCACCTACACGGCACCATGCCGTCGCCACAAATCAGAAGGGCCGGATCTCCAACAAGCGTTGTAGTCGTCGATGATTTTTGCAGACTACGGCCTTTCGTTTTGCCTCTTTCTGCCAAGCCTGAGCTTGGGTTTTGCCTTGTGGGTTCTGTGTGGTGTGGGTTGTGGATCTGAAAGGGTGGATCCTCTTGCTGTTGTACCTTATCAAGTCTCTCTACCCAGGCCGATCCTCGGGCTTTATTTTAACAATGTAATGTACATGATTATTTTGGGATATATTCTTCGAGTCATATCTTCCCTTCTCTTCCTTTTCCCTTTTCCCTTGCCTGTATCTACTCTGAGAGCACTTTTCTGTCAATTGAAGAGGAGAAGGATATACAATTCTTGCCTTTCATGCTCCAAATTGAGAAAGAAGACAACCTCGAGCGCTATCTGTTAACGTATTATGACCCTTCCCCACCAAAGGCATCTCAATTGATACTTCGAAATAACCATGTCTCCAAACCACCATGAAGAAGTGTCCCCCGAGACCAAAAAGTCCACCGAACAAACCATTCAGAACCTACAACAACAAGAGACCGAAGTTTTGGATACCAACGATGACCAGTCAATCCATAGCGTCTCTACCAACAGTCTTCAACGACCAGACACAACATTGACACATATGCCTTCCCACCTTTCCCACACCCATGATGCGCCAATGCAACATTATACATCCTATATCACGATTCCAGACGAGGTGTATGATCGCATCTCACCCGGTCACAAAAATATCATAGTGGCCCTTCTTTCGTTCTGCAGTTTCCTGGCCCCCATATCAAGTACCACCATCTTGGCTGCCATCCCAGAAGTAGCTGCAACGTATCACTCTACAGGAACCATCATAAACTTGAGTAATGCTCTCTATTTAGTCTTCATGGGTCTATCGCCTTGCTTCTGGGGTCCACTAAGTCAAGTATACGGTCGACGAATAGTAAGTGATTTCATTTACAAGTCCATTTCAATATGAAAAAAGAAAATACAAAACCATACTAAAAACACTCCTAGATCTGTCTTGTAACAGCAGCACTCTTCCTCGCCTGCTCAATCGGCACAGCACTCTCGCCGAATCTAGTCTCCTACTTCATCTTCCGGATCCTCACAGCCTTCGAAGGAACCTCCTTCCTAACCATAGGAGCCGCATGCATCGGGGACATCTACCGACCCACGGAACGCGCAACAGCAATGGGATGGTTCCTCTCAGGAACATTAATCGGGCCCGCCTTCGGACCATTCATAGGCGGAATAATAGTAACCTTCAAATCGTGGCGGGTGATATTCTTTCTCCAAACAGCACTAGCAGGAACAGCATTAATCGGAGCCTACTTCCTCCTACCCGAAACAATCCACCATAAGAAATCCGATGATCTCGTTGGACTATCCAAGAAACAGAAAGCGAAGGTTCTCGGTGGGATGTTGAATCCTTGGAGAGTCGTTAAACTTTACAAGTATCCGAATCTTATTGTTGCCGCCTTGGCGAGTTCGAGTTTGGTTTGGAATATGTATTCTTTACTTACTCCAATCCGATATATCCTCAATCCACGATTCGGCCTCACATCACCGATTCAATCCGGACTCTTCTACCTAGCGCCCGGCTGCGGATATATCCTAGGAACCTTCTTCGGAGGCCGATACGCAGATTACATAACCATTCTCTGGACCAAGAAAAAAGGGAAACGAGTTCCCGAAGACCGATTGAGATCTTGTGTTCCGTTTATGGGGATCGCTATTCCTTCGGCTATGTTGCTATATGGATGGTCTATCGATAAGAAATTCGGTGGCGTCGCATTACCGGTTATCATGATGTTCTGTCAGGGAGTATCGCAATTATTCTGTTTTCCTTCTTTGAATACTTATTGTTTGGATGTTATGCAAGGTCATGGTGCAGAGGTCATAGCTGGTAATTATATGATTCGATATATGTTTGCCGCTATGGGTAGTGCTACTGTCTTACCTGCTGTTGAGAAGATTGGGATTGGATGGTTCTCTACTATTTCGGCGCTGTTTTTTGGTGGTTAGTAGTTTGGCTATTGTGGCTAGTATTCGGTGGGGTGAGGGTTGGAGGGATAGGGTTGATCGGAAGAGGAGGGCTGATAGGGAGAAGAGGTTTTTGGAGAGTGGAGAGAGGGATGGTGATATGGTGGAGGTTGGTGTTAAGGATGAGAAGATTAAGGAGAAGGATTTGGTTTAAGGGAACATATATATACCTATAGAATTGAATTCTAGAAGATTTATCTTGACTTACAAGGGATAGATGTGAGTAGAAGATGTGAATAGGCCATCCCTTGTGAGTTAATTAATTGGCGGCACAGAACAAGGAGATTATTTGAACAAGTTGGTCACTCAGAACGTGTGAGTTGCTTAGATAGGTAAAGTAATTCAAGCAAGTAGGTTACTCAAATCAACTTAGTCACACGAACAACTCGGTTACTCAAACTCAAATCAAGTCAGTTATATTATATCTCCAAGATCATTCAAGTTAATCTCTTCCTTATCCCAAATCTTGTCCCTACCATTGGCAAGGCCTTCGGGATCTCTATTACTAGCCGAATTCTCGAACCACTGCATCTTCTTCTTTTGCTCTTCCGTTGGGCTCTGCGACCTATACGCTTCCTTTAGCTCCTCCCACCCGCGAATGCTGCCTACATCTTCTGCAACGCCGTGGCCCTGGCCATCCAAACATAAAAATCGTCCAGTTGCAGGCTCTCTACCCTGGACCGTAATAATATGCCACCAGCAATCACCTAGATCATATGTATACTCAATCCTCGAATTTCCATATTCCTTATTATCGAAGACCTTGGGCAACTTTATTTTCGCAGCAGCAATTTCGGGGGTTTGGCTGTGTTTGCGCCTATTTGTTTGGAACGCATCAGGCGACCGCATAATATGCTGCCCCATAGCTGGGCCATCGAAATCAACGATACGAAGGAGGTTCTGTCTTGGTCCACGATCCTTATGTTCTCCTTGGCCAGCCGACAATTGGGTAACTAAGCTTTCTAACGACAAATCCTCGGGCTCCGCGTTCGGGTCTCTGATTAGAAAATCGTACGAATGTGTTGAGACGTATCCGAAAGCTGTTTGCAGCGCTTCGTGCAGGTGTGAGAACGTTGCATTTGCAGGGCAGGGCATGAGAGTGTTCGTGATATGCAGGGATTGGTGATACTGTCACCTGGCCCATCTTGGAGATAATCGGGCGCGAGGTCGATTTTTAGGATGTAGTTCGGGGCTATACAGACTTTTCTGTGGGAAGGCCAGTCTTGCTTTTGGCAGTTTGTGCCTGTGTATACAATGATTAGTGAATTTACAAATGCTATACGCGCGTGGTGTTATAAGAAAATTACCACAATAGCTGATCTTTTTGCATCGCGAGCATTGTAGGAGCTTCTTGGTTCTACTGTCCTCGCTGCTCGTCTTCTTGCAGAAACTACAATTGAGCTGTTGATCCGTGGTTTCTGCCATTTTGCAGCTGGTGAAATCAAGACTTATCTAAGTTAATTCGTTTATCAAATACAAGCCAACTACTCAAGCCAAGACAGTTATTGAGGTAAGAGCGAAGAAGATTGGTTGCAGACGAGGAGTAAGGTGAATTTGGTATGAGGGTGGTGGTGGAAGTGGACGCGAAGTCAAAACTGAGAAGCGTGGTGAAGTACAGCGCGCTAGTGACGCGATGTCACGTGATAACATATCTCTACATTCCTTCGTCCTTTCAAGAGTGTGAGAGATCAAAGCCAACATTTTCCTGCACCTCATCATTTTCTCCTGTCTTTCCTTGATTCTAAACGTTCATGGTATTTATATTATCATATCATACCTACTCTCTTCCTGCATGTACGCTTCTTTCAAGAGTCTTACCATCTTCCCCAAGTCCACAACGGATGTCGTGAAGGGCGGTGCAATGATGACATGATCCCCACGAACTCCATCAACTGTTCCTGCCCCAGGATAAACAGCCAATCCCAAGCTGAACGCGTTTTGCTGTACATTGTATCCGAAATGGTCCGGGGCTGGAAACGTTTCCTTCGTTGCCCTATCTTTGACGAACTCGAGGGCCCAAAACAGACCTCTCCCTCGAATATCACCGACGAATCTACAACCACTGAATGTATCAACCAGTAACTGCTTCAGCAGCATACCCATCAAGGCACATCGTTGAACGAGATTGTCCCTCCTCACTATCTTCTGGACTGCAAGTGCGGTGGCACATGTCACGGGGTGAGCCTGGTATGTATGACCATGATTGAAAGCCGCTGACCCAGCTTTAAGCACGTCTACAACCTTTTTAGACATCAGCACGGCAGCCACAGGTGCATATCCACCTCCTAGCCCCTTGCCGACGGTGACAATGTCTGGTATCGTATTCTCTTGCTCGAAGGCAAAATATGTTCCGGTTCTGCCCATTCCACACATTATCTCGTCCAAGTGGAGCAAAATCCCATACTTGTCACACAGTTTACGGATCGAGGCGAAATACCCTTTTGGTGCTGTGACACACCCAGCCGTGGCGCCTACGACGGGCTCAGCAATGAAAGATATGATGTTCTCCGGGCCAATCCGCTCAAATTCGGCTTCCAGCTCCGCAATCAACCGATCAACATAGTCTTGCTCTGTTTCACTGGTGTATTGGTATTGGTATGCATATGCAGGCGAAACAAAGGACACATTCGGCATCAAGATGTCCTTATACGGTACTTTCCTCCCCAAATTCATTGAAATTGACATGGCCCCAATCGAGTTGCCATGATAGCCTTGTTTCCTCGAAACATACCATTTCCGTTGCGGTTCTCCTTTTTCATAGAAATATTGCCGTGCAACCTTCATGGCTGCATCATTCGCTTCACTCCCACTGCCACAGAAATAGGCCTTTTCAAGTCCATGCTGAAACCCTCCAGGTGGAACTTCCAAGATGAAGTCTGCAAGATTTTCTGCCGAAGAGGTGGTGTATGAGAGCGTGTGAACGTAGGAGACTTTCTGCATCTGGGAGACTGTGGCAGACAGTACTTCCTCGTTGCCGTGACCGATGATAGCGACGGCTGCTCCCCCACAACCATCCAAGATGGAAGCTCCCGAAGAGAGCTGCAAGTGACTTCCTGCTGCGCTGAGGACCTCGTGTGGCATCTCGGTAAGGGACCGATGCATCAGGCCTGTGTCTTTGCCTTTTAAAGTGAGCGGCATGAGGGGGTTGGTTGCTTCTTTTGCTGCGGCGAATGATGGGATTATTGTTATATCATTATTTGAGGTACTATCCTCGAGGAGGATTGATGGCGCCATGGCGAGTGCTGGGTAGTAATCGTCGAACCGACTTCAAAGACTTTCTGCTTCTTTATAAACGAATTGTTTGCAAAAGCATGCTGGAGTCTTTATGCCATGTGCTGGGAGGAAGTGACTAGAGTTGGAACCACTACATTTCGCAACTCAACCTTCGGGCTTTCAAAGCCTACAGTCGTGGTTCCCGACTGGCCATAGTGTGATTCAATTACGCATTTGCTGCTAGGGTATCGGGTTTGAACGTATTTTACCTTCGCATTTGAACCGGTTTTCGATTCGATCTCTCCCCCATTCTTGGTATCAGACCATACCCTATCTCCGACTTTTTTAATTTGATATTTCGAGCTATCTAGAATTCACTGAAGATTCTTTGGATGATAATTATTCCCGCTATCTTGATTATTGCGCTACATCGATAAGAAAAGCTGTAATGAATTTTATATGTAGGCCGACAACGTCCCTGAGAAAGCCAGTTCAGGTGGTGTTTCCACAGTATTAATCCGGCATTCGAAATGTCTTTAGCCATTGAGAAAGTCACGCGCGCTGATACTATTGATCGGGAGAAGGGCGAATTGGTGATCGATCGTCATGCCGACTTGGGACTCCAATTTCTTGCCAAGCATGGCCGTGTTGAATACTCGGTTGAGGAAGAGAATGCTGTGCGCTGGAAGATTGATCTTTGTTTAATGCCGATCGTAAGTCAGAATCTTTGGGATTGAATTTCGCATTCTGAGAATACCAGTTAGCCATCACTTTCGGACTTCAGTACCTTGACAAAGTCACGATCAGCTATGCTGCAGTCTACGGCATGCGTACAGATCTAAACCTGGTTGGCACGGAATATTCATGGACCAATTCCATCTTCTATTTTGGGTATCTCATTGGAGAAATACCATCGAACTATCTTATGCAGAAACTCCCCATTGGAAAATTTGCATCTGTCAACCTCCTTATTTGGGGTGTGTTGGTTATGCTCTGCGCCGTGTGTAAGAACTTTGCTGGTCTTGCTGCTGTTCGTTTCTTGATGGGTGTGTTTGAGTCTTGCATTGGCCCTTGCTGGGTTACCATCACAGCTATGTTCTATAAAGGACAAGAGCAAGGCACAAGGTGCACGGCGTGGTACTTCATGGTTGGCGTCGCTGCCATTGTGGGTGGGCTTCTGTCGTACGGTATTGGTCATATCAACTCTGTCGCAGTCAAACAGTGGCAACTTGTGGTAAGCATTCAAAATATCAAATTTCGAAGTGGCACCCTCTGAATATCTTTAGTTTCTCATATGTGGCGGGTTCACGGTCGTGTGGTCCATTGTCGTATTTCTGTTCTTACCCGACTCTCCGCTTAATGCCAAATTCCTTAATGAGCGACAGAGATCCATCGCAGTTGAGCGCCTACGGGGAAACAGGACTGGTATTAAATCGTCGCAATTCAAATGGCCTCAAGCTAAAGAAGCTCTTCGAGATCCTCAAGTCTGGATGATTACATTTTGGGCCGGAATCAGCAACTTACTCAATATTGGAGGCTCATTTCTTCCGCTTATCATCCAGGAAATGGGATTCTCGGGTCTCACAACGACACTATTGACCTTACCAGTCGGAGGAACCGAATGTGTTGCTATGATAGTGGCTGGCGGCTTATCTTGGTACTTCACCAACGGCAGAACGGTTATTATGTTTTTTGTCTCACTCCCTACCTTCGTTGGTACAATCCTACTTCAGGTGCTACCACAATCCGCGACCTGGGGACGTATGGTCGGCGTATGGTTTCTACTATGCGTTCCAGCATCATACGCCATCCTTCTCAGTCTCATCTCTTCAAACATCGCAGGATTCTCTAAAAAAATCACCACTACTTTCCTAGTATTCGTCATGTTCTGCGTTGGTAATATAGTTAGTCCACAGCTTTTTATTACTTCAGAAGCCCCTCATTATGGTACTGGTTGTCGGGCCATGTTAGTTGCCATTTGTCTTTGCCAGGCACTCACAGTGGGGCTTGGATGCTATTACTACTTTGAGAATATGAGGAGGGATAGGGTTTTGGCGGCGGCGCCGAGAGAGGTTGTTGAGGCTGCTTCCGTTGAGGATGAAGAGTTCTTGGATAGGACGGATAGGGAGGATTCGTTGAAGTTTCGATATAGGTGGTAGTTTTGCTTGATGTGTGAGTAACAACGCTTCATGAATCGACTCATGATTTCACTTGTACAGTTGGGATGCAGCTTTTGAGTCTTAACAGTTATCTTTAATGGTATGACTCGAATTATATTCGTAGACACCTATAAGTGTATTACCCCTCGTGCAAGAGACTCACTTTCAGCGCCCTTGAATATCGCACCATAATAGCCACTTTGTTTGGCTATTGAGTGTCTGGTATAAGGTATTTCATACACTCCATAAATGATAATCTCACCACCATGGAGTCTCGTATCGCCTTTCCGTCCGCTTTCTTCTTAACAAGCGTTTGAGAATAGAACAATGAATAGGTGACTATTACTAATTTCATATTCTCCACATTCTATATCCTCAGTCTAAATGTCTGTCGTGGTATCTTCGGCACATCCCACTTGTGTGAGCTCCAAATGCTATCGCTCATAGAATATATGAAAAGTGGACATATATCTGAGCATCCGAAATTGGTGGGATTTACAGACTGAAAAAGATAGGGCTCGGGTCAAGGAAACTTTATGACATGCTATCGACGTACCTCATTTCAATCTCTCGGAACATCAAATGCAAATTTCAAGCAGCAATAGTAGTACATATGTATTCATCATGGCTTCAGGTTTGGTAACAGAGTTTAACTCACCGGCTTTAAATCATCCCACCCACCATCATGCAGCTGCCTTCTCTTGGCCTCCTCTTCTGGACTCTGTGCTTCCAGGCACAACTAAGTGCTACATTGACCGCTCCTCTCGGTTTCACCAAAAACGGAACATACTTAGGTCTTTCCATACCACAATTTAACCAAGACTTCTTCCTTGGAATTCCCTATGCTAAACCGCCCATTGGGGAACATCGATTTCGATATCCTCGATCTTTGACTAGCAACTTCTCAGATCTTAGAAATGCAACCCAGATCGGATTTACATGTCCTGGTAAAGATAATGCTACGCTTTATGCACTGAATGAGGACTGTCTGAACTTGAATGTCGTCAGGCCGTCTATGAACGAGTACAACACGTCTACCTCTACGGGACTTCCTGTTTTAGTGCAGCTGTTTGGTGGTGCAGGGCAGACGGGCTCAGCCAATTCTCCCCAGAATAATGTGACG